>CM040241.1:191535709-192135709 GCA_022545495.1 Chrysanthemum lavandulifolium | reverse complement strand
ACTCATGTGGAATGAATACGCCAACAGGCTTGAAGATATTGGTCATTTAGACATCCTTTTTATGCTAGGAAAGATTAAATATTGGGATAGTAAGTTTACCAACATCATTTTTTAATTTTATAATACATTAAAGTATAATTTATGTTTTCACTTATGATGATATAAAAACTAACAATTGACAGATAAACCATCCGTGCATAATGCGTTATTTGGGAGCAAGATATACATTAACAGGAAAATACCTCAATTATTGTCTTTTCGAGAAAGGTAATTTATTTTACATTAACAAATATGAGTTTTAATATATATAAATAATATCATAAAAATAGCAACAAAATTTTTTTATATGAAACAGCTATGAATCTCAAGAGGGATATGATGCCAGCGAATTCAAGATTCAGGTGCATTCACAAGGCAGTCATGTAGTAACACCATCAGAATTTATGCAAGGGTGTGTAAAGAGATTGGTAGGAATGATTCGTACTATTGAACCGGTAAGATTGCAATTAGGTTTGAGCATTTTGTATACATATTGATTGAAAATAATATACAACTATAACATGAATATCTAAAATAAATGTACAAAATGCAGGAAACATGTTGTGTTGTTTATGCAACTGTACATAGCATCCAATATCAAAATGGATGGGTTTATACAGGTTGCAAAGAATGTAATACAAAAGTGACACCAATAGCGGCAAAAGGTGGAATGAATTCTAGAAACAAAAATCAATTGTGGTTTTGCAAAGACATGGGAAACATATCTTTGTTTCATGCGTATCAAATACATTTTAATATAATTAGTTACAACATTTGTACATCTAAACTTTCAATAGACCAAACTAAAATCATTTTGTTTTTATGAAAAGGTTCAAAATCATTGTGCGCATTGTAGAGCGAGAGTGGAACAAGACAAATCGTAATTTTGACAACAATGTCCATAAGATGACAAAGGTGACCGCATGGGAGATCATGCAAGAACATGGCATCCATACGATGAATACTTCCCGGATGAGCTTAATGAGATTATTGGAAAACAATATCTATTCAAGATTAAATACACGGAATTTAACCACAACAATAATAGCCATATATACCGAACTGAGAAAGTCACTGATGATGTTGACACAATCAACCACTTCAAAGATGGCTTCCTAAATGAAGAGGTATTTATTATTTATTATTAAAATAACTATTAATCATGAAATTAATAAAATAAAATTTTATTTGTTTATGCCGTTTTATTAAAAAATTGTTTTTTTTACAAACCAAAATAGGATAATGAAGAAGAATTTGAAAATGATGATGATGATTATTATGAGAATTATGGACATGATCATGAAAATAATGAAGAAGATTTTGAAAATGGTGGAGATGGGTCTCAAAATAGTGATGATGATTTAGCAACTGGCAAAGGTGAGTTTGAAAATGGTGGAGATAAGTTTGAAGATGACAAAATGATTCACATAATACTAACAATGATTTAGAAGGCAATGACCATGATTATGAGAATGATGAAGATGAGTTAGTTGATACGAAAGATGAATTAGAAGATGTTGATAATATGAATATACAAGCTTCAATTAACGTGGACCGGTATCATATATTACATTATATACGTGTGTAACACGCCCATATTTTTAAATAATACTTATTCTATTTTATATGTTACACATTCCGTAAAGATGACGATAACGGTTCAAATCCAACCTGAATTTGTTAATGAGGTATTTACATTATATATTCATATATATATATAGTTAAACAAAAACATAATTTTTTTAATCAAATTCTAAGTAATTTATTTCTTTATAAATGATTACAGGATACCGAGGGTGAAAACGAAATCGACATAAGGAACACAAGAATGAATAGTGTGGATTCCTTAACAAATAATGTTAGTGGTGCCATTGGGAAAAAAGACCTCGGAAATAGTAGACGAATCAGAACATGAAACAATTGATGACGATCATGCACAACAAAATAAGAAGATGGCATCAATGAATATCTCAAAGGAAGTTTAAGATAAATCAGCACTACAACATCTTCATATTTTAATGTTTTATTTTTCATAAACAATAAGTTTTAAACTTTTAGGTTTTTCATTATCAATTGATATACTCAGATCTTATGTTATTGGATACTTTTTATTTTGCATATGAACGATTCTTCTTATCTGATAATATACGCTCATAAGTCATGAGTTTCCAGAAAGCTAAAAAAATGGACTTATGTAAAATAACTAGGCTAATTATAAGTTTAAAAGGTCTATTCAAATTTGTTGTAGTTCATAAGCTTCTTGGTGAAAGATACAGGTTGGTAATTACATAAAATCATTATTTTAAATTGCAAAAAGTCAAAATTCCATTTAATTTTCATATCAGTTAGATTAGGATAGTTTAAGTTTGCATGGTCTCAGTTGTAGTTTATAAAGTTGTTAATCTAGGTTATTTAGGTTATATTATATATTATTATTACATTACTTTTCATTAAAATATGATCAAAGTTAAAATTAGTCATAGTAACAGTTTTCTGTCAAAAGTAATTTTTTTCTAAAATTAGTTTTTTCTCATTTTTGATCAGCCTTTTAAGTCCATTTTAAGTTCTCAATAAAATTCTTAAAAATTAAAAATTACAATTTCACCATCTCCTTTTACCTTTCCCAGAAGGAAAAAAATCAAAAAATTCTCTAGCTTAAGCTGTTGATGGCTTAAAGTTGGTGGTTTAGAAAAAATCCCCCCTGCACCACAGTTGTTTCAGTCCACACAATCACTTTTACAAGCTCTCAAAAAGTTCTTAAAAGCTCCTTTAAGCTCTAATGTTGGTTTTATAAGCTGTTTGCCAAGCTAACTTGAGGTTTAATTTGGATTTGTGCCATAAGCTGTAGTTTATAAGCCTTGAGAATAGCTCAAACTTGATGGGACAACCTGCTTTGTTATCCACTTCAATACCAAAATAAAACCAAAAGAGGTGTTTTCAAATTTAATATGACATGGATTTGAGATGAAATACGTCAAATGTAAGTAGTTTTACCCCACACTGTTACCCAACCCACCTTTATTCACCTCTAAAAAAAATCAACAACCACAAGATTAAGATTACAATGACATAGAAGTTTATTAATGCTTTAGAAGCTTTTCATACTAAAGACACGCTCATTCAACAACAAATTCCACAAGATTAAGATTAGAGCTCACATAGAAGATTCGAATGGTTGAGAAGTTTTCATACTAAAACACCCTCATTCAAAGAACAAATTCCGTGGGTTTTTGTTTCATTATGGTTCTAATTAAGTTGTTTAGTTGTGGTGAATTGTAACCTGAAATATGACTCCAACATCAAGTTAAGGATCAATTACTCCATCTGTTTAACCACATGGATGCAATGAAACGGTGCCCTCTACCATCGGCAATAATAAACAACGATAAAATAAATGTTCACTCAGAGCTGCATAATTCCAAATCAATATGCAATCATGATATATATAACTGATATGGAGCATCACAGTGTTAACGACTCTGAAAAAGCATAAATAAATTCACCAAGCAATTTCCAAATTGAAGAAACACGACGTCTACTTTCTTCTTCACGTTATGGAAGTGTTAACAACTGTTTTCTTGATCTAACTTAAGTATGTTTTGAGCGGAACAAGTTGGACACAAATGAGACGGTTCCAGAGCATTAACTCAAGTTTTCGGAGAAAGGTATTCGATATGTGAGAAGCGCATAACTGAAACAAGTCCCTTGAAGGCATACGTATTTTGCTTGGCGTAAGATAATCCAATTCTCCGTAGTAGCAACTATAATGCTTGAAAAGATGGGCGTCAGTAGTTGTGGTGGTCGGAGATGGGTTGCGTGCGATTGAGGCTCTACAAATTCCTCTAGAAAATGGCCCCAAAACTCAAACAAAATGTGTGATCCTCATCGCATGCGACTTGATACTCATGGATTGTCGGTAATGATGTTATAATATTACATAATTTAATACGTAGTAGTCTTGAAAGGTGTTTGAGATTGCTTATTTGAAACTACTTGTCTGTTTAAAAACACGCTTATTTGCTCTTAATTAAGCGTTAATTGTTGTTAAAAAGCGTATAAGCACTTAAATAACCAATCTTACAAACCCTTTTATGTGGTAGCTTCGACTTTTTTGTTTCTTTGAAATACCAGATGCCAAAGATGGATGGTTACCTACTAAAGCAATTCAAATAGCATAAATGGGAACAAAGTTGCATATTCCCATTGTTGCATTGACAGCACACGCCATGTCATCTGATGAAGCCAAATGGTTAGAGGTGGGAATGGATGCATATCTAACAAAACAGTTCGGGTGTGATGAGGAATCTTCATTTGGTGTTAAAAATATCATATAGTGTTTAGACTGTTTCACACTCTAAAAGTTGAAACTTAAGGGGCATCCAAGTCTATTTAACATTCACCCGCGCCAAGGATGTGTCTTATTTAGGAGTGTCATGTATATTAGCGTGTTTCTGTTTTGTTGATTGTTTAGGTTGCTCATACTATACCATTGGGAAGATCAACCTAGATATTAATATCCATATTAAGTAAGAACATATGGTATAAAATAACAGCTTAAGGAGGAGTAAGCAATGTCGCTTTCTATCCAGGTTGAACGATACTTCAAAATAGTATATTCTTCTCTTATGGTACACCTATGTTATAGTTTAAGAAATACTTATAATTTTTGGTTATTATCGGTTCAAATTATGGTTAGCTGCGCTCCCACCCAGTAGCATGTTCAACCAACCACTGTTTTTTACAGCTTCAGTTAATATGTTGCACCCTCCTAATCCTATAATGAACAAATCACCCATAAACGCTCCACACCTAGCTTCTGGTCTTGGTGCACATCAAATGCATCAACACCCGTATCCACCATATCATGACCAACAGGTCCATCAACAATCCTAGCCGTTTTTCGGTCACGTTCGACCAGAGTTTGACCACTCTTTTAGGGATTTTAAAGGTCTGTCCGGGCCACTTCCTTTTGATGTTGCATCTGAGATGAATAATGTGCTCAACAGCCTCAAAGGCACCAAATAATCAATTAAAGGAACCAAAATGTGGTTCATGCAAGGATCGCCATTTATTATAACTTTGTTTTATAATTTCTATAATTTTTACACCAAACGTTTAGTGCTATATTATAAAATGTAAAAACCAATTTACAATTTACAGGTAAAAAAAAAAAACCGTGTATGTATATCTTTTAAATTCTTTCCTAAATAAAAGATAAGATAAGTTTGGTAAATATATATAATTATTATCATAAAGATTTTATTATTATTTAACCTAATATTACACTATATATACATCATTATTTATTGAACTCTATCATAATTTATAGTCGACTAAAAATTGACAGCAACATGCAGCCACATAAAGACTCACATACGTTTGCAAAAAGCAAGGAAAACAACAAATCCAGGAAATACCAAGAGGAAAAGAAAAACACTACAATGAACTCAGGTTAAAAATATATATGTATATAATGTTATTCAATTTTAGTTACTCTGTTATTTAAACAAAAACAAGTTTGTTTCATCTTAAAATTTGATATATTATTGTTGTGTATTTGTTGATGATTCCTTAACAGCCAACATACATATGATTAAAGGGGCTCATCTACAATTTCAAGGTATGTTGGTAATTAATTATTTTCAATCCGTTAGTGTATAATTTATCTGTTAATGATATTAAGAATAAATGATGGATTATTTTGGCTATAACCGACTTCTTTTTCTGTTCATGTAACGATAATATGGTGATAACAATTGTTTAGTTGGTGAGTTACCCATGCATGTGTATAAGTTTGTAGTAGTTTTTTTTCCCTGACCCTCACATGCTTCCTTTAAATACTGACCCCCTATATATTTATCTTTCATTCGACCAAAAACCTGTGATGTTCTATTTTTTTAACCTTTTTATTATTTTAGCTATAATCGACTTATTTTTCTGTTCATGTAATGATAATATAGTCATAAGAATTGATAATAAGGTTATGCATACGTAGGTCTATTAGGTTGTTAATGAGAAACTTAGTTAAATGATTTGAAAACATAAGCCGGGTTAAAATCTGACCTGGTTAAAAAAAGTTTCTTAATTTTGTTTTTGTGCAATCTCCTTTATCAAGATTAAAGATACGTTGAAGTATACTATATAAACCATTACATGAACAAAGAATCCAATAACTAAACCAATTTGGCGATCACAAAGCGGTGCAAGTTTTTCCAAATAATACCAAAACATTGTTAGGTCTTCTGTTGTGCGAATGAGTAACACATTGTCTATCCTTACTTGAAAAGATAAAATATGTATTCATATATGCCTCTACCATATTAAAACATAAGTTCTGAAACTGACAGACCCTACCTTTCTTGCCCTATCTGCTCCTTTAACTGATAATTTGTTAAATATTCTCTTGGTAAAATTTTGTATTTAGAAAAAAATTCAAAATATCCATTTTATGTTAAAACAGCATATACTTTTGTATTTTTAATTCACTCAATTTGAGTTGAATTAAGCTGAAATTATGGGTTTAGTATCTTTGGTTGGTTGTGTTTAACACGATATTTTTATTTTATTTTTAGGATTTTTGTAAACAAGCTGAATAAGTGATTAAAGTAGGTGATTAAGGGCCATTTGGATATTGATATTTTAACCTTAATTTGTGCTCAAATGCTTTAAACTTGTGCTTTTATGTTCTAATCAGTTGCAGTAGGCTTAGTTAAGTTATTTTAACTTACTTTTATACTGAGGTAGCTTATAGTAGCTTATATGTAGCTTATTGCTTATTTTCATGAGCTTATTACATCAGTCATAGTTCCTTATCTCATAAGTTGTTTATGTTATTCTACCTTGAACCTCAGTATTATTTTAAACTTTTTTGCAAATTTTCATATTTCTCAATCATTTAGAACCAATCAAAATTCATTTTAGTCAAAATTATGTTTTATAAAAAATAAAATATCCATTTTATGTTCAAACAAGATATACTTTTGTATTTTTAATTCACTCAATTTGAGTTCAATTGTTTGAAATTTTGGGTTTAGTATATTTGGTTGGTTGTGTTTAAAAACATATTTTTGTTTTATTTTTAGGATTTTTCTAAACAACCTGAATAAGTGCTAAAAGTAGTTGATTAAGGGCCGTTTGGTTATTTAAATTTTAACCTTAATTTGTTCTCAAATGCTTTAAACGTGTGCGTTTAGGTTCTAATCAGTTTTAATATATCAATATGTTTAAATGGATCTTTTGTTATAATTTTTAAATTCATTTTAGTTAAAATTATGTTTTTAGAAAAAAAATCAAAATATCCATTTTATGTTGAAACAACATATACTTTTGTATTTTTAATTCACTCAATATTAGTTCAATTAAGCCCGAATTTTGGGTTTACTATCTTTGGTTGGTTGTGTTTAACAAGATATTTTTATTTTATTTTTAGGATTTTTGTAAACAAGCTGAATAAGTGCTTAAAGTAGGTGATTAAGGGCCGTTTGGATATTGAGATTTTAACCTTAATTTTTGCTCAAATGCTTTAAACTTATGCTTTTAGCTTCTAATCATTTGCGATGAGGCTTAGTTAAGTTAGTTTAAGTTAGTTTTATCTTGAGGTAGCTTATAGTAGCTTATAGGTATCTTATTGCTTATTTTCATGTGCTCAGGAAAACAACAACTAAGGAAAGGTAGTCAAATGAATTCAAAAGGTATGTTGGTCATTAAGAAATAATTATACATTTGTGTATATAATTTTAATTTAATGCATACCATGTTATTTGTGATAACTTTACAGAACCAAACAATGTTGAGAATGATGTTATTATACTGAATCGGCCAGGTACGTATGTATTGTTAGTAAGGTATATGTATATAAACAAGTTATGGTTGTGGTTTTATCAGGTTTTTTAATAATAAAAATGCACGTGTTAAAATACATTAATTTTTCATTCAACCTTGAAAGATAACATGTTTTTCTTTGCAACAGTTTCACAATCAATAAACAAAAACACTTCTATCGACATGTCCATCTTTGAAAGTGACACACCAGGAATAAACAATGGATCTGATGCTTTAAATTCAAGAAGGACAAACAAAGGTACAATATCTTTACTTTTTGTGTATTTTATCACCATATAGTGAATACTTTAATTATGCGTTCATTAATTGTTGTTAGGAAAAGGATATGCAACCAATAATTTTGTCAAGCAACCATCATCTTTTGATGGAAATCTATCTCATGATAACTCTGAAATACCCAAGTTTACATCTTCAAGCGGACGCAATATAACTGATTCAGAAAGGCTATCTTACATTAAATATCAACAAAAAGATCAGAGAAGCGCATTTTATTTGCCATCAGGAAGTATACCAAAAGGTACGATGTGTTGTAATTATCGAATCTACTCCAAATTGTTTTTTATGTTTCTTTGTTAACCTAATAGACCTACCTATGAATAACCTTATTATCAATTATTATCAATATATTATCGTTAAATCAATAGAAAAAAAAGTCAATTATAGCCAAAATAATAAAAAGGAAAAAAAAAAAAAAACACCAGAGGTTGTGCGTCGAATGAAACGACAATATATAGGGTTTGTCAGTTTGTGAACTTATGTGTTTCTAACATATTAAGGGTAAAAACAAACATCACAGGTTGAGAGAGCTCTAAACCTTAGGGTGATAATGTGTATGGATCATGACAAGTAGCATAACTTTATTTCATATATGACCAAATAAGTTGTAATTTTAGCTGTTATGTAACGTCTTTTAAAATCAAATAGGGGTTGGTGTTGGATGTGGACGACAAACATTTGTTGCATTTGTGAATATTGGATGTTATTATGTGGTTGGGTTTCTATTAGGTGCTTTGTTAGATTTCAAATTTCACCATGGTGCTGAGTTAAAAATACTATTGTTTTATATATCCACATTCATATCATTCTTAACCACAATGATGGTTCATGCAGTGACAAAAACAACACATGAGAGTACTCCATGTTCCATAAAAGATGCAAGGAATAAAGATACACAAATCATTGATAACTCCGATGATGACCAGGTACGATATATAACATATGTTTCTAATTTTTAAAAAAAATCTTACACAACAACTAAATATTTTAAACGTAATTGTATAATGCAAAACATTTTAATTTTTTTTTATTAATTGTAGCATAATCATTTTACAAGGAAACGTCAAAGGCTGACTAAAAACATCAAAATTTGCAATGCAAATACTATTGACATTATTTCATCGGATGATGAAAACAAATCGAGACCTATAAGGAATCCAAAAATCATTCATCTAACTTCATCGGATGACGAGAAAACAGAAACCAACAATGGAGTCATTAAAGCTTTCAATGATAATGATGAAAAACACATATTGGTAAGACACTAAAGTAATACATGTTATATTAATGTGAACAAAAAATATACTTATATGTAGTAATATAATATTAATTTTCCATGTTAGATTGTTGATGAAGACGCACCAATTACTTTTAAACGTGCAAAAGAAAAAACATTCTTCAACATCGACACAAAAAATATATGCTCATTGACGAGGATACGAGATGATGAGAATTTTAGGAATAATGCAATTCCTAAAGATGGGGTTTGGATAAATATTAATGATCTACCCGAACAATTCTATGATTTAAAGGAATACAATCCAAGATATGTCATCCACGATGACGATATCATCAAGACTCTCCAACAGTACTTTAATCATAAATTTTTATTAAAATGTTTAAATTTTTAATTGTTATAAATATTTGTAAATTAAACTTATAAATATATACATATATTTATAAACTTTACAGTGATTCCAAATACACGATCGTTGATGAGGAATCGATAGAGATGAGTTAGATAAACCAAACATTAATGAAGACGACATGTGGGATGAAATGGTTGATATTCATGGTAAACTGCACGGAAAAGATGCTAATATGAATTACATTGATGAAGAAACTTGGGAAGTAGATTCTGATGCATATAGTCAGCGATCCGCATCTGATACTGATGATATATCAAGTTTCATTAATGACAACACAACTGACTATGAAAGCACTGAAGATACCAATAGCGAAGACTCCTTTTGATCAACCCCAAAAAGATTAATCAGCATTTATGTTTTTTAAGTATTTTATTTCATATAGTACTATAATTTAAAGTATTTTATTTCATTAACTGATGTTACATCAACTATGAATATGCTTTTTATTAGCACTTTTATCAGGTGAGTTATATTCACATTCAATAAAACTAAGTTTGCATGTTTCATACGTAATTCTAAAATAAAACATAACTATCTTTTTATTGTTGTGTGGTTATTCTGTATTACCTCTTTCAACAGCAAAGCAAAATATAATACTGACTTTAAGGTAAATAAAAGGAAGCGTCTTTGTTATTGTGCTTTGCTGTTGTGTAACACAGTTGCTGTATGAATATGGTTTTTATTGGCATTAACTGATAAATGGGCATTTGAGGTTGGTAAGTACATAAAATCGGTAGTTTAAATTGCAAAAACTCAAAATTCCTTTTAATTTTCATATCAGTTAGATTAGGATAGTTTAAGTTTGCATGGTCTCAGTTGTAGTTTATAAAGTTGTTAATCTAGCTTATTTAACAAACTTCCTTTGGCAACCTTCTCTTAACCGCTTGGGAACCCATTATAGTCTCCATATGCGATATCATATTAAAGTTCTTTTAGTAATTAACGCATGCACATGTAACACCATTCTTATATAGGTCGCCACATCTTCTATGCGTGCGTGACTAAAACAATACAATTCTCCATGCTATCAAAAACAAAGACTATAGAAGGTCTCAAATAAAACCCGATCATACTCAAGATATCTTGAGTGTCATCACATAAAAACTAGCTAAATGCATGTTTTTAAGTGCTTATAAGTGAGTCCAAAATTCAACAAAAATCAATTTTCTAAACTTAAGCAACAGAACTTTAATATCCCAAAATTTCAATTACTTTGAATCATAAATGAAGCTATGAAAAATTGACAAACGTTTGTGAAAATAAGCTTTGACACTTTTGACTTTTGTTGACAAAATTGCAATTTTTACCAAAATGAAGTTTCAAATCAATTTGTGGATGTATAATGATGTGAAATGATGATCAGCACAAAACCAAAAAAAACATACTCTAGCTATCAAAAACAAAAACTATACAAGGTCTGCAATAAAACCTGATCATACTCAGTATATGCTGAGTATGATCAGCGCACAAACTACCTAAATGGACAGGTTTTTAAGTGCTTATAAGAGACTCCAACAATTCAACAAAAATCAATTTTCTAAACTTAACCAACAGAAATTGAATATCCCAAAATTTCAATTCCTTTGAATCATAAATGAAGGTATGAAAAATTGACAAAGTTTGGTCAAAATCAGCTTTGACACTTTTGACTTTTGTTGACAGAATTGCAACTTTTACCAAAATTAACTTTGAAATCAATTTGTGGATGGATAATGATGTGAAATTATAAAAATATATCAACCAATATTGCTTTATCAGCAGCATCTTTTCTCCCATTCGGTACATCTATAAGCTTAACACACGTGCTTTGACAACCTTCTCTTAACCGCCTCGGAAACCCATAAAAGTCTCCATATGCAGAGATCATATTAACATCTCTTTTAGTAACAGAATGGACACGTAACGCCATTCTTATATTGGTCGCCACATCTTATGTGCGTGCGTGACTAAAAGAATACAATTCTCCATGTCACAAACTACAAAAAATTAACCCTCAGACACGTTACGAAAATACTTTTTACATACCCATAAAGAGAAGACTTAAAATATATTTCAGCAAAGTCGGCGTTAAGTTGATTCTCAGCAGCCCAAAAAGTCACCTACAACAACCATGTAGCAGGATTATAACCATTCGTAATCATTGATACTCCCAAAATACCCTATAGCAACCAATGGGGATAAACAAAATTATCACCATAAACCTAGCTCCAATTAAGAGTTACCAATGACACTCACTTCAAAATACTCTATCAGCTTGTGTGAATGTTGACCTAAGGGTCCAACATAAACAATTTGTCCTCCCATCTTCATCAAAATCAACTGCAAGTTAAACATAACAATCAGCAACCAATCTAACACCGATTAAATGTCATTAAGAACAAAACTTATTTTGCTACACACCTCATCAAAAGATTCAAATATGTCTATGCTTGGTTGGTGAATTGTGCATACAACAGTTCTTCCTGTGTCCACACTATTTGTTACTGTTCGCATGACAATGGCAGCAGCTCTAACATCAAGACCAGATGTTGGTTCATCCAAAAAGATGATGGATGGATTTGCCACAAACTATACTGCTATTGTCAGCCGTTTTCTTTGTTCAATTGAGAGACCATCTACTCCAGGGAGACCCACGATAGCATCCCTTATAGGATTGAGCTCCATCACTTCTATCAACTCGTCTACAAACATGTATACTTAAAAAACAACTTAAATAAAAACTAAGCATAAAATAGGTGAGGTTATGCTTTTCTAAGAAGAGAGCATTATACACTTGGAGATAAGCATCGCCTAAAGTCTGAGTGCCATTTTACCACTGGAATAGAATTATTGTTATGTTACTATAGAATATAAATATTACCAAAAACCTTGCGTGACCTTGTATTTACATCTGAAGATACGCGAAGCTAAGACGAATATAGAAGAGATTCATGAACAGTTACATTTGGTGTGTGAATATCATTTTGTTCACAATAACCACTGACACGAGCAAATGTTGCTTGGTTCTTTGGGAAACATGAAATAAAGATGCTTCCTTGGATGTATCCACCCGTCTTTCGACCAGCTAACACATCCATCAAGATGATCTTTCCAGCACCACTAACTCCTACAAGAGCAGTCAATATACCATACCTGAAAGCACCACAAACATCTTTAACCAATTCAAGATGATCACCTTTAACCCATCTAGCCTACATTTCCTGGAGAAACACAAGCGAATTTTATAATACAAATAAAATACGTCAGCATGGTTAATCATCATTCATCCACTGTCAGCATAAAATTTTAAAAAAAATTCTTTATCACCGTCTGTGATCCAAAGGCTTTCTTGCATTGGTACACTGATGAAGGTATGGATGAGATGGAGTTCACTGAAACCAAGAGCAACATGAACTATCTTAATAATGGCAACAATGCCACCATAATGCATACATAAGTAGAGTTGTACTAAAAGGTTGTAGTATATCAGTTCATTCTACAACTTTTAAGACAAATAGGAGTTTGCTGTGCCAGAGGTTGTAGCCCAATTCCCAACAATTTTTATTTTATTTATACTAATAAATCCTGTAACAAAAGATAACCAACCAGTTATTTATAAAAAAGTAAATTACTTTGTTCCACTCACCTTTATGGCCGACCATAAACCCTAAAAAATAATTTTAATAAAATATTCTTATCCAAAAATATAAACACTAATCTAATAAATATATATCAAAACTTAATAAAATATATACCATCATATAGACACACGTTTGAAGAACAATAATGGATCCATGTATACCTGCAAATATGCGACATTCATCACATGAAAAAATAGGTTCACATGATTCTTTAACAGATTCAGCTGGTCAACTACCTTCACATGCAGCTACACAACCAATAAAACAAAAACCAAAAGGAAGAAAACAAAGAGGAAGACCACACATGTTCCCATACGATATAGGTAACCAATTATATTACAAAAATAAGTGTTAATTCATCAAAAAAATTCTAAACAATGACTTTTTATGTATGTATCTGTTTATATTTTACACAGGTGACTATAATGACACAAATATTCGCCGAACGGGAAAACAACCATGTGAAAACACATCAAACAATGGATCTTCAGGTAAATTAAACATTGTAGATGCGTTCAAAGGTAATTTTATATACCTATCTTTAAAATATTATCATCAAAATAATAATATTATTAAACTTTAATGTGTTTGATTGTTAGCAACTCTGAACAATGATCTACTTCCAAGACGTCACAGGAGACCGCCAAAACTAATACAAAGAACAAAGTTAGTATCGTTCGGTTTAAGTCATAAATCATACAAGGTAACCTATTTTGTATATCGTAAGAGATAAAACCAACATATGTAGGGACATCTAATGAGAACTCCGTTGAACACCTTTCGGAAAGGGGCCGACCATTAAAGAACCCAACCCAACCATGTAATGCTCATTCCAATAATAACATCAAGAAATACATAATTTTATTTTCTAACTCTCTAATATTCCATTTTTTTTAAATTGTTTACAAAGAACAACGAAACAACAACCGATCTTGAATGCAACAAATATTTTGAACGGACATGCAAACGCAAGTCGAAAGACTTAAAGAAAAACAAGAATGGTTAGACATAAACGTTTATTCAAACACCATGGCGGTCATACACGTCTTAATGATGGAGATGTCACACAACGAGAATCATTTGTTGGGATATCAAGCGGTAAAAACAATACAATTTTAATAAAACACACACTCATATTTCGTGATATGCTAATTAATGATCAACTATCTTGTGCTATTTTGTATATTCACAGATTACATTGACCTTGGAGATCCGGTTATTGAATGTGAATCGTGTCGAGCATTATTATGGAATGCGAAAGCATGGTAGGAAACACACATTCTACGACACAAAAATATTCACTTTGTTGCGGTAGAGGAAAAGTAAAATTAGGAGATCGGTGGAGCGGTACCGCCAAAACTCTTGATGGAGCTTATTAATGGAGAACACCCAAAAGCTCTACGTTCATTGACAATATCGACGCTATAACTCAATGTTTGCATTCACATCAATTGGCGCAAAACAAGACATGTCGAGAATCGATGGACGGGGACCGTATTATTACAGTATTCAAGGGCAAAATTACCACGAATGGGTACTTTGCTCCCGAAAAGGAAAAGCACCAAAGTTCGCGAACAATATATTTATGACAAAGAGAACGAGATACAACACAGGATCAACGGTGTCGGGTAACAAGTTCTCAAAAATAACTCCTGTTAATACATACCAGTGTTGGTCATACTACTAAATTTATTTAAATTATTTGAATGATTGAAAATATTAGTAAAATTAACAAATTCTGAATTTGAAATACAGCAACGAAACGTCATCATCTACAAAAAACAATGTCATTGACCACCAGCTAATTGTTGAGTTACACGACATGCTCGATGAAATAAATCCGTTAGTGTGCCAATTCAGAATGGCTGGCGAAATATTCGTCAACGAAAACCAACATAACAAATATAAGTTAAGACTTATTGGTACAAGGGACGTGGCGCAAGAGATTATAACCTTCCAACGGCAAGCGAGGTAGTCGCTCTAATTGTAGGAGACTTTGATTCATCAACTAATCGAGAGACATAATACTACACACGCAACAAGGAGGGCTTAAAAGAATCGGTGAGCTACACCCTTCGTACCTCGCACTCCGAGACCATCGTTGTTCCCTTATGCCGAGGATGGTTATAGGACGGACATATATCACTTTGGCGTGGCGACAAAACATCAATGACAAGAGAACTCGATTAACGATGAAAGAGTATTTCGCATACCGCTTGCAAGAAAGGCCAAATATTTTCTCAATGGTGCTAAATGCGAGGAGACTACTTCAACAATTTATTGTAGACGCATACACCATGGTCGAATCTGAAAGGATGCGCTACATTAAAAACCAAAATAAAGACCTAAGATCCGAAACTTACTCAAGATTAGCTAAATTGGCAGAAGATGAAAACTCAGGAGTGAAGCTAAGAGGTAAAAAGTCGTCTTTGCCATCATCGTTCTGAAAGCCCAAGGTATATGATGCAAAACTATTTAGACGCAATGACGATTTGTAAGGCTTACGGATACCCGATCTGTTCATAACATTCACTTGCAACCCGAATTGGCACGAGATCCAACGTTTTGTTCTTGAAAGGGGCTGAATTCGACGACAGCACTGCACACAATTACAAGAGTTTTTAAACAAAAGCTTGACACCTTATGAGAGAATTTAAAGATAAACATTACTTTGGGCACCTAAAAGCGGTAATTACTTCTCCATCTAATATTACATACACAATTAGCATATCACTTTGATTAAACTTTTAACAACAATTCAATTAAACTTACTTTACAGCTGTATACACAATCGAATTCCAAAAGAGAGGCCTTCCTCACGCACACATTCTGTTATTTTTGGAAGAAAACGATAAAATAACACAACCGGCACAGATTGACCGAATTATCACAGCAGAAATACCAGACAAAAATGAAGATCCTCAATTGTATACAATCGTTACAGATCACATGATGCATGGCCCGTGCGGCGCACAAAATCCAAGTTGTCCCTGCACAGTGAAGAACAAGTGTACAAAAAAATTCCCAAAGGAGTTTAACGACAAAACTTTCATCGACGAAAGCGGCTATGCGATCTACAAAAGAAGAAATGACGGAACCACTATAAAAAAAACGGTACTGAATTGCACAACGGATACGTTGTACCATACAATCCAGGATTGCTACGTCGGTTCCAATCACATATTAACGTTGAGTGGTGCAACCAGGTCGGATCAATAAAATATTTGTTCAAGTACATTAATAAGGGGCCAGACAGATCGACAGTAGGATTGGAAGACAAAGACGTTGACGAAATAAAAGAATACTACGATTGTAGGTATCTTTCGGCCTGTGAAGCCGCGTGGAGAATCTATGGATTCGATATACACTACAGGTTCCCCCCCGTCGAAAGACTACCGTTCCACTTAGAAGGAGAACAATCGGTACTATTTGAGGCCACCGAAAGCATTGATTATGCGTTGGAAAAAGCATCGGTTAACGAAACAAAGTTCGTCGCATGGATGGAATACAACAAGAAAAACACTGACGGCAGACACTTACTTTACCACGAGTTTCCAAAGCACTACGTATGGAAGCAAGAAGAAAGAATATGGGCAAAAAGACAAAAGGCACAAAGACTAGGACGTGTACATCATGTACCCCTTCGACGGAGAATACTTTTATTTACGGTATTGCTAAACAAGGTTAAAGGAGCTAAAGATTGGAGTGATTTTAAAGAATTTGAAAACGTAATATACCCAACCTACAAAGACGCCTGTCAAGCACGTGGTCTTTTAGAAGATGACAAGGAATACATAGACGGTCTGATGGAAGCAAGCTACTGGGGTTCGGGAAATTACCTACGTAGATTTTATGTCATGCTACTTATGACAGATAGCATGTCAAGGCCAGAGGTTGTTTACGATAAAACCTGGGAAGTGTTGGCCGCAGATGTTGAGTGTATCGAACGGAAGAAAAAAAATGATCCAGGTAATAAATTCATTTAATTATCACCCACATAAACAATATATAAATTCATGTCTATCAATTGTATAACTAAAAAAAAAAAAAAAATCAAAAATGTTGTCTACCCTGTTAAGGGGTGTTAAGGTTTTAAAAGTATTACCAAAAGCTTAAATTACAAGTCCAAGTTTAAAAAAAAAAAAAAAAAAAAAAAAAAAAAAAAAATTGTCAAAAACCTTACATGAAACACCACCTATAGTCATTGCTCCAAGCGCTTTTTTTGTACCTTATTTCTTATTTAAACTTTTCCAAAATTCTTTTTATTACATCCTCACATACCCATTTAAATATGCCTTTATTTTAAATGCACTTAGTATCACCTTATCTTACCTAAATTTGCACTCAAAAGATGCCTAATGACCATTTTTCTGCTTGTGTTACAACAGCCAACTTGTCCAACTAGCTTCACTTTTTGATTTTTAATTACATTATTATTAGCCCTTTTAATCTAAAATATGGTAAACATCTTATTCGGTTGGTTGTCTAGCTAATAGTATTTTTATAATTTTAGTAATTGCTTATTCGTAGCTTAATTTGCCCTTTAAATAGCCCCATTAGGTCGTTTTGATATTGCAAGACATTAATTTGCATCCCTTAGTTTAGCTTATTTTAAATTCCAGTTAGCTTACTTAGGAGCTTTAGTGCTTATTAGGTAAAACTACAAAACTTAATAAAATACAAATAAACATTAATCCAAAGGGTGACGGTCATCTTGTCCAAGTGGCTTGACTTTTATTTTTAATTAGATTATTATTAGGCCTTTATAATCGAAATATGGCAACCATCTTATTCGGTTGGTTGTCTAGTCGATAGCATTTTTATAATTTTAGTAATTGCTTATTCGCACCTTAATTTGCCGTTGAAATAGCCACATTAGGTCGTTTTGATAATGCATCACGAAACCTCCATTGCATCCACTTAGTTTAGCTTACTTTATATTCCGGTTAGCTTAATTAGGAACTTTAGTGCTTATTAGGTAAAAATATTAAAAAAATAATAAAAAAAAAAAAAAAAAAAAAAAAAAATGGTCTTTAGTGTTGTCTACCCTGTTAGGGTGTTTGGTCCCACTTTTACTTTGCAAGTCAAAGTGGTCTTAAGGTTTTAAAAATATTACCAAAACCTTAAATAAAAATCCAAGTTTTAAGAAATAAAAAAAAAAACCCGTAAAAACCTTATGCATAACAACAACTATATAGTCATTGTTCCAAGTGATTTTTAACGGCTTATTTTTCATCAAAAAAGTGTCAAAATGGTTTTTCTTATATCTTCACATGCCTATCTCAATATATGTTTAGTTTATTTGCACTAGGAGCCTTTAGCTTAGCTTAATCGATCTAAAAATTGTACATTGCCCATTTTTTCTTCTTCAAAACAAGACTTACCCAGTGGGTATTGTTTTGATTTTCTTTGCTTATCTGAATCCTTATGCTATGAAAATTGGTATACATAATCTAGGCTAGGTAGTGTAGCTATTTCTGCTTTTATGAAATTTTATTGTACCTTATACGTAGCTTAATCTTGCCCTCAAAGTAGCCCCATAGGATTGTAAAAATAAATAAAAAACTAAAAACTTAATGAAATAGCAATAAACATGAATCAAAAGGGTAGACGGTCAAACAAAATATGAATATTATCAACTACGACCTAACAAATTTTTAACCTTTTTACCGATTTAATTCTTACAGACGAGGAGAGAAAGAATATTTGCCTAACATACATCGAGCACATGCTACTATGTAACAACAAAAGCTTGAAACAAATCCCAAACATGCCATTCCCTCATGAAATGATGACAATGGGTGATTTCAACAGATTGGTGTATGATGAGTTGAAATCGACAAAGAAGAGTTACGGAAACAAGATCAACAATCGTATAAATCGCTAACACACGAATGAAAAACATACATAAAACAGTAATGGAAGCCGTTCAACGGGACGAAGGAGGAATGTTCTTTGTTTACGGATATGGAGGAACAGGTAAGACATACCTTTACAAAACCCTATCTGCTGCATTAAGATCAACAGGTGAAATAGTCTTAAACGTTGCTTCAAGTGGTATCGCATCACTTTTGCTAGAAGGCGGAAGAACCGCCCATTCAAGGTTCGCTATTCCAATAAACGTAGTCGAGGATTCAATGTGTCATATTCCAGGTGATAGTGACTTGGCTGAGTTAATCAGAATGTGTAAACTGATAATATGGGACGAAGCCCCCATGACACATGTATAATCGTTATGAAGCATTTGATAGGACATTGAGAGACATTTGCAGGACAGACACATTTGAACCCTCAAAACATGTTTTCGGAGGCAAAGTGGTCCTATTAGGTGGAGATTTTCGCCAAATACTGCCGGTCGTTACAAATGGATCCAGACATGATGTCGTGCATGCGTCAATAAACTCTTCATATTTGTGGCAACATTGCAACGTCATGGAACTAACAATTAACATGAGACTAGAAAAGGGCACAAACGCATCCGAAAAAAAAGAGATACAAGATTTCGCAGATTGGATACTGGATATTGGCGATGGAAAAAGTGAACAAAAAAATGACGGAGAATCAACAGTGGAATTCGAAGATGACATGCTGATCCCAGATTCTAATGATCATATAGGTACAATAATTGAAGAAATTTACCCGGATCTCAAAGACAACCTTTATAAGGCAAACTTTTTCCAACAAACATCCATCCTTGCACCAACTCATGAGCTTGTGGACATGATAAACGATCGAATGCTGCAACATCTAGAAGGAAAGGAAAAGACGCGTCTGACACTCGGACTCGATAGGTGTTATAGATATGGACAATGATTTTAACGAGTCACTTTACACCGACGATTTCCTAAACAAAGATAAAATACCGGTCTCCGCAACATTCAATAACATTAAAAATAGGCGCCCAATAATGTGCATGAGAAACATAGACCGAGAGGAGGTTTATGCAACGGTACAAGGTTGCAAGTAATAAGGATGGGTGTGAATATAATCGAAGCAAGGATTATTTCAGTGGAAATGTTGGAATGCTTTACAATACCAAGGATGGTCTTAAGCCCTCACGATAATAAGATGCCATTTAAATTAAACCGTAGGCAATTCCCGCTTGTATTGTGCTTTGCAATGACCATCAACAAAAGTCAAGGACAAACTTTAACAAAAGTGGGATTGTTTCTTCAAAGACCGGTATTCTCTCACGGCCAACTCTACGTGGCGATATCAAGAGTGACAAACAAAAAGGATTAAAGATTTTATGTTGCGATGAAGAAGGTAACTACGCAAAATCTACAACAAATGTCGTGTATAAAGAAGCTTTGTTTAGAATTTAATTAAAAAAAAATCCTTAAGAACATCAAATAGTTTAATGCTTTTTTGGGATGCAATTTTAACCCTTTATATTGTGCAACTAAAACATAAACATTTATTATCTTTTGTTTAACCAAAAAACATTACCTTAACCATATTTCAATATTAATTAAAAAACAATACTGTTCACCACTCTTCCATTTTACACTACACCTTACAATTGCCCAGGTTTGCTCATCAGTACAATGGTACTCTTTCCCTTTAATTAAAGAAGACAATAATTTACAAACCATCAAAATAAAATTATCCATACATAACAACCATACATAATCAGCAACCATAACAATCTTTAAACCATAAATAGTTATCATATAAGCCGATTATCCATCCAAATACGTATTTAAACTTATCATATAACGCAACTATCCATCCAAATACATCAATAAACTCCATCAAACCTTTCCACACAAAATAAATACCAGCTATCCATGTTATGCACCTTTGCAAAACAAAACACATATCAACACATGTCAAACACCTGCATCATTACTCGACAATATGGGTCTTCTAAAAACTGTGGATCATTCGGACCTTCCAATTCATAGATGTAGATCTCAGACCTATGAATGGGGATATTCCCAAAACTTACAAACAAAAAAGTTACACAAGTGAAAATTAATAAAAAAAAAAAAAAAAAAAAAAAAACAAAGTGGCAAAGACAAATCTATTTTGTTGATAACCTCAAACCAAACAATCAAATATGGATTAATACACAATCGATCATCTACACACTTCTAATCATTTAAAAAACCAAACACGCTATAGTAAAATATGACAACGACAATTAAAATACATAGCCAAAATGACATATACCAAACCATAAGCAGAAACAATACATCCATGTATAAAAAAAATATTAATACTTAATCACAAATAATCAATTACTACAATTAATTAACAACCATCTATTATTAAACAACTAAATATTACAAGTCATGCCGCCCATTGGTGGCTTAGAAATCTAGTATATATATATATATATATATATATATATATATATATATATATATATATATATATATATATATATATATATATATATATATATATATATATATATATATATATATATATATATATATCGGTTTTAGAATTCAACTCGATAATTATTTATTCACTCAATTCTTGCGATAAATGTATTTTTAGAGTTTTTATGACTTCGATATATTTTATTTTGTTCCGTTAAAATCGATTTCTAGCTGACGCTACACTAAATACTTAATTATATTTACAAACTACACATTATACTTACACTTAAGTACCCATTAGTCATCAAAATACCACAAAACCCTCCCCATATTACCCTTGGCCGACCACCCCCATGAATCACCATGTTTTGATAAATATCTTGAGCCTAGATGTACACATACTCCTTTAATAGGCTAGATACTTGTAATAAACTTATATTAAACTAAATAAAACATCAAACTAGACAAAAACCAACTACTTGGCTTTCCTTTTCTTCCTAGACCACGCCTCCCATGCTCTTTTCCCTAAATAAGGTATCTTGTCTCATTTGTTTATATATATCATTTACATCTTTATCTAATTTATTATCAACAACTAATAACACAATTTTTCTTTCTTTTTTTATTCTTCCTCTTGCTGATTTTCGAACCAAAGACAGCCCCCATCACCATCAAAAATTCAATTTTCACTTGTTCTCTTACTCTAATATTGAAGATCATAAGTTCCTTGTACTAGTTCATGGTTTATTCCACTTAAACTACACTTTAACCTCATCATATTATTAGTAAGCTTTTCATAACTTTTATTACTCTTTCATAATCATACTTGAGCTATTTTATCATTCTAGTAAGAAATCATGCAAGTATTATGTGATTCATACAATTTTTAATTGTTTTTAGTACTTATTATGAGTTATAATCATCCTATAATTAATCCCTTGAAACATATCATTTTTGATGATGTTTAGGAACCCATGACACCCTAAGAAAGTGTATGGTAGGTTTAGAATAGATTTGGTGTTGATTTGGAGTGATTGAAACAAGAGTTATGGAAGAAAAACCATTTTCGACAACACTAGATTTGGGTCTGATCGTTTTTACTCTGGAAATTTCGACAGGTCATGGATTATTTTGGGCTAGATATTCAGAAAATATACTTTAAAACGAAACCGTGGTCGCTTGAACGGGTTGAAACGGATTTATAACGAAGGAGATACGCTATTTTCAAGTTTTGCGACGAAAACTAATTTTCTGAAAAATGGTAAGCTGTTAAGGGTTATTTTAAGGGCAGAAATGAGTTTTAAACCTTACCTAAATGAGTTGATTTGTCAAAAATATACTAGTATACATTAACACGAAGCTAAAGATATATAGAACGTAGAAAACGGACTTATAATGACTAAGTTATACACATTTTAAATAAGGATATCGTAACTGTCACACCCCCAAATTACCTGTTTTGCAGCCGAATGGAATACCTGGGAAAAATCCAGGGTCTGATAAACTTAGGTGAAAACATAGGGAGTTAGATCTATGTCTTTTGGTCGTTTCTCCGGGTGGCTCATGTCGTAACTCATCACGATGTGTAAATTAGAGCCAAAACGGCAAAAACGTGTCCAAATTTGAGTAACAGATTTCAAACGGGTAAAACTCATAAAACTTGCATATAACCAACTGTTGGTCAAAGAATAAAAGTTTTAGCTAACACCCTAACTTGAACGTGTCCACTAGCTGTGCGTTAATCGGAGTTGTAGAACTCGACTTATGCCCAAAACCGTGAGACAGTTTGCTGCTGATTGAAATAACTAGTACATCCAAGGGTAAATTGGTAATTTCACATTAGTTAAATAATTTCTGGGGCAGTAGGGCCCACTAATCTGTTTAGTACTATCAATTACCTTTCCGAGGACATAAAAATCGAGTCGTGATCATTTACGGTTTAGAAGTAACGAGTAGATTTAGACGGGGAAAACTTAAATATAAGAAACGTAAACACTTATACGACTTCACAAATATTAAGTATCCAAGCATAATTGATGTAATAACTATATAAGGCATGTTTATACATTCACATCGTTATTTTGAAACCTAAGACACAACATCATATTCTAGGTTGCGCGTTGAGGTTTCTCGGCTTATCCATCGATTCCGTTATACATTGTGATATCATTTATTAAGGTGAGTTCGTAGCCCCACTTTTACTAGTTTAATTGTTTTATAAACTCTTTGGGGGAGATACATGCTCAACTACTGGCTTTTACTTTACACTTATATGAACTTAAATAACTGTTGTTTCACTACTTATGCTAGTAAGTAGATTATGGCCGAACTAAATTGATCACTATGTTATGAACACTATTATTTGAACCACTTTTCTTGATTTTGAGCCCTTCGACATATATATTTGAACTCTTTTAACTTGATAGGAGTATATTGGAATAGATTTGAACACTTTAACTTGATTTAATTCTTTTGACATATAATTAATCTCTTTTAACTTGATTTAATTCTTTTGACATATAATTAATCTCTTTTAACTTGATTTAATTCTTTTGACATATAATTAATCTCATTTAACTTGATTTAAAACATTTTGACATATAATTAATCTATTTTAACTTGATTTAAAACATTTTGACATATAGTTAATCTTTTTTAACTTGATTTAAAATATTTTGACATACAATTAATCTCTTTTAACTTAATATAGAACCTTTTGATATATTTTGAACTTGTTTGACTTTATATTGAACCCTTTGACTATTTTGAACTTGTTTGACATAATATTGAACCCTTTGACTATTTTGAACCTTTTGATATGTTTTGAGCTCTTTGACTGTTTTGAACTTTTGAACTCGACTTAAACACTTGAACTTAATTACGAACTTTTGAATGAAACACTTGAACTTAATTACGAACTTTTGAATGAAACACTTGAACTTAATTACGAACTTTTGAATGGAACACTTGAACTTAAATACGAACTTATGACTTGTTTGAACTTATTGAACTGTAGATGCTATGACCTTGACCTAAAGTCTCCCATGATCGGAGCATCACTATAAAGTCTCCCATGTTCGGAGCATCACTATAAAGTCTCCCTATGTGAACGGAGCAATACTAAGTCTCCCTTATGCGGAGCGGTGGCAAATTCTCCCATGTTCGGTGTTCTTAATTGTATATAATAGTTGTATGATGTCTTGTTCGTACATTCGCATTGTTAGTCTCCTATCGGTGGGTAGTACGGATAGCGCTATTAGAGGTCGGCCAACCTCTCGCTCACTATGTTACGGACGATATTATTTATTCTAGGGCTTTGCACGGCATACATTATTATATACGTGGTATTATACTATGAACTATTATGACAGCGTATACTTGACCACTAGACACACTATATTTTTTGCAATGGGTTGTGAACACACAGGTTGCAAGTTTTGTATGGGCGGAACTTGGAACTGAGTGGGTTTACAATGCCTTTGCTTTGTGAACTATTATAATAACGTGTACTTGACTTCTAGACATACTACTTTTGGCAGTGGGTTGTGAACACACAGGTTGCAAGTTTTGTATGGGCGGAACTTAGAACTGAGTGGATTTACAATGCCTTTGCTTTGTGGACTATTCTCAATGACCAAAAACTTTGCCTTTGATGCATGAACGTTGTTTAAAAGCTTTACATGTTAAACAAACTCTATGAACTCACTCAACCATTGTGTTGACACTTTTAGCATGTTTTATCTCAGGTATCTAAGGCATTCACTTCATGGCATGCATGTGGACTTATCATAGAGTCGCGGTGACGACGCGTCTCACATATATTTTATGCACTTAACTATCGTTTGATTGTAACAAACTCATTTTTTGTACATTGGAAATCTTTTGGGACCTATGTTTTGTAAACTCTGATTATTTTACTTAATCAAACGATATTTTTAAAACGACACTTTAGGTCGTTCGATATAACTGTAACTTTGATGCTATGACAGTCATCCCCCAGGTATTCCATTCCGCTGCAAAACAGGTAATTTGGGGGTGTGACAATAACTATTTTTCACAAGTATAACACTTACATAGTATAACTATATTTCATATCGATAGAATGCTTTTGAGAAAACGATGTCTTCTAGTAAAAGTGAGTTCGTCTATTCTATTTTCCAAAATGTTTAACCGTTTGTCAAACGAAGCTATAATGAATAATTTACGATCACTCAAAATTGGTCATTTTCATGAATTGTCAAGTGTATTATTTTGCGACGAAAAACTATAACTTCATAATAAAATCACTTAATGACTATCGTAGGATATCATTTCAACGTAAGTACTTGTAAAGTAATTTATAAATTGACGAGACGTTATAAACTTATTTTTTCGATGATAAACTTTATTTTCAAAAATGCACGAGTGGTATGGATGTCATATGAGTTTGCATGCACGACATTGTTTCATGACTTACATTAGAACATATCATTCATATTAGGTTGCGGATAGAGATTGCACCTCATTTCAGTGTATCCACTTTTGTCATCATAATCATTGCATCAGGTGAGTTCGTAGCCCCACTTTTACTCATTTAATTGTTTTATAAACTCTTCGGGGGAGATACATGCTCAATACTTGCTTTTACTTTACACTTATATGAACTTAAATAACTGTTGTTTCACTCTTTATGCTCGTAAGTGGATTATGCCCGAACTAAATTGATACTATGTTATGAACACTATTATTTGAACCACTTTCCTTGATTTTGAGCCCTTCGACATATATAATTAATCTCTTTTAACTTGATTTAAAACATTTTGACATATAATTAATCTCTTTTAACTTAATATTGAACCCTTTGACTATTTTGAACTTGTTTGACTTTATATTGAACCCTTTGACTATTTGAACTTGTTTGACATAATATTGAACCCTTTGACTATTTTGAACCTTTTGATATGTTTTGAGCTCTTTGACTGTTTTGAACTTTTGAACTCGACTTAAATTCTCGAACTTAATTACGAACTTTTGAATTGAACACTTGGACTTAATTATGAACTTATGACCTGTTTTGAACTTAATGAACCGTACACACTTTATATTACGTCTCCCCATGTTACGGAGCGTTATCGACTTAAAGTCTCCCTTGTACGAGCAAAGGCAAATTCTCCCATGTTCGTAGTGTTCTTAATCAGATATAATAGTTGTATGATGTACTATTCGTACATTCGCATTGTTAGTCTCCTATTAGTAGGTAGTATGGATAGCGCTATTAGAGGTCGGCCAACCTCTCGCTCACTATGTTACGGACGATATTATTTATTTTAGGGGCTTTGCCTGGCATACATTATTATATACGTGGTGTTATATTGTGAACTATTATGATAACGTGTACGTGACTACTAGACATACTACTTTTGGCAGTGGGTTGTGAACACACATGTTGCAAGTTTTGTATGGTCGGAACTTGGAACTGAGTGGATTTACAATGCCTTTGCTTTGTGACTATTCTAAATGACCAAAAACTTTGCCATTGCTGCATGAGTGTTCTTTAAAAGCTTTACATGTTAGACAAACTCTATGAACTCACTCAACCATTGTGTTGACACTTTTTAGCATGTTTTATCTCGTGATCTAAGGCATTCACTTCATGGCATGCATGCGACTTATCATAGAGTCGCGGTGTCGACGCTGTCTCACATATATTTTATGCACTTAACTATCGTTTGATTGTAACAAACTCATTTTGGTACATTGGAAATCTTTGGGACCTATGTTTTGTAAACTCGATTATTTTACTTAATCAAACGATATTTTCAAACGACACTTTAGGTCGCTTCGATATAATCAGAACTTTGATGTTATGCGATCATCCCCGGTATTCCATTCCATTTGCAAAACATGTAATTTGAGGGTGTGACAATTTATCTCAATAATCTCTTGAACCATTTATTCTTTTCTGCATCAACAATAGTGGAAACAATAGTTTACATTTGATACTTTTAGCTTTACGTTATTATTTCCACCTAAAAAGTAAAAACTAGTGTAGTAAATTCTTAAGGCCCGTTTGGTTTGTGGAGAATACCTCTAAGATTTGGGTTTGTGTTTATTTTAGATGTTTGGTTGAGGGTTGAGGTTAGTGTGACCCGACACAAAACCAAATACGTGGGTTTCTACCAAAGTAAGCAAAGAGGCCAGCATTAAGAAAAAAACAAATTTATCTCTCTGACAAGAATTACGTGAAGCATGCATGACCTTATGTATAGATTTTTTTTTCTTGGCTTTTTATGTCTTAAAATAATATATCTATTTATTAAATTAGTATTTTAGATATATATTTTTTCTCTAATATTAAACCCAAATTCAAATTCAAAGTCAAACCATAATCCTAAATCCACTCACAAACCAAACGAGCCCTTAATCTTAAAATAACTCAACACAAATTGTTTCCGCCAAATTAACCAAACTTTCATATTTTCGAGAACAAACAAGTAGGGCCAAATTAACCAAGCTTTCATATTTTTGAGAACAAACAGATAGAATAAATAGGTTGAAAATCGCATTGCGCTTATCGAGGACGGGTCGGTGGGCCTAATGATTAATCGATAGCGAGGATTAATCGGGGATTAATCGGATTAGAATATTTATGCACAAAATTGTAATTTTAGATATTGTATTATATTATATGTATAAGATAAGCATAGTGCATCAAAGTTCAAATATTTCAAGTTTTCAAATATAAATATAATACATAATTATTTAAAGTTCAAAGTCAAGCATAGATATTACTCGGTTTGTTGACCATTTTTAAGCGAACTTTGACCGATTTTGTTCGATTAATCAGTTTGTTGACCAATTTTTAAGCGGTTTTGTGTGATTTTTAAGCGATTTGTTGACTGATTTTTAAGCGATTTTGTCATATTAGACCGATTTTATTCAATTTTGTCCTATTAATCGATTTGTTGATCGATTTTTAAACGATCTTTGACCAAACCGATTAAAACTGCCGATTATGATAAATCAAGGCGCTCACTGAGCGATCAACGATTATGCAGGAATTAATCAGCCGCCTGAGCCGATTTTTACAACAGAGGCAACAGTTTTATTCATATCTTTAATATCAACCATTTGCTCCCCTTCTCAGTTCTCACTTTTAAGTTACGATTATTTATTTCCTTCTAAAAAGTTAAAAATGTCGTGCTACACTTCTTAATTTTAAAATAACTACACATATTATTGCAGCCACATTAATGCAACGTAAAATATCAAAGCCAAGCTTTTATATTTCTAACAAAAAAATAGACCAACAAAATGCCACATTAATGCAACGCAAAATATCAAAGCCAAGCTTTTATATTTCTAACAAAAAAATAGACCAACAAAATACTCCACGGCAACACGCGGGCCCAACATTTCTCATTTGGTCTGAGAGATGCTCCACCACAACACACGGGGCCAACATTTCTCATTTGGTCTTAAAAGAGAGAAAGCTGAAGCGGGCCCAACATTTCTCATTTGGTCTTAAAGAAAGATGCTCCACCACAACACACGGGCCCAACATTTCTCATTTGGTCTTAAAAGAGAGAAAGCTGAAGTGGCATGAAAGACCATGGTCGTCTACGGTCACCATTACTACTAGTCTAAGAATCTAATATTTTGATGAGAGACAAAGTACAAATCTAGCAACGGCTGAACTCTCCACATAGGGGAAAAAATAAATTGTTCATGTGTATAAAGCTTGCAGACGCCAATATCACACTTAACAGATACAATCGAGGGTACAAGCTATCCAACAAAATGAGCACCCAAGAAAATACAGATCAGCAATTGGAGTGCATAAAAATCTTAACTCAAAAAATGCAGACGAGTTTATACAAAGCAAGAACATGACCCTCTTTTCCATGATAAGTTACCCTTTTCTTCAACCATCACTTACCACAACCCAAAATACCACTATTACTACTACACATTACAAAAGGGGTAACGATCAACAATCAACCATCATGATATTTTACAATGCCTTGCTACTATCGAATGTCATTGTGATTGTGTAGCCTCTATCCCTAAAATAAACATCTAAGTGACACAACGACCTCTTACCATGTCCCATGCCATTAACCGTTAGTATTACTACTCCTAATTATTCTCGATTCATTGGCTGTCCACGCATAAATCGGCCACCTTCATCTGTCACAAGTTATAAAATCAAGGTTATCCAACGGAAACAGAAACATAATTGACTACATTTTGTGGATTGATCTTTTAACTGGAAAAAGTGTGATAGATTACTTTGAACAAATTCCCGTCATCCCTGATGTCAGCTTCACCAACAAATGACAGTTTTTTTAATAAAATGTTATGTCCAACAAATGCAAATTTAACTTGAGTCGCGCTTCAGTATTTTTTAAGAAAATGAATTCCTTTTTTATAGAGGCAATCCCAACAAGCGAGACTCTTATAATAATTGCTCCAGAAAGTAAAACTTTATTGAGCACATGCCACAAGAAATCTGTGAAGCAACTTAGCACACTTTATTTACAACTGTACTATACAAAACACTCCGTGATGTTGTGAAATTAAAGTATCAAGTTAAATGAGTTTATACCACTTTCACCATCAGAGATATCTGCAAGCCTTGCAATGGCATCCGCTAGTGCTTGCTCATGCTCCTGCATATCAATCATTAATGAAAATTGCAACCCACAGTTAAAACTAGGGTGGCGAGATGGGTTTGTCAAGCGAGCTGGTAAGAAGACTGAGGTGGCATAACATGTTTGAAAAAACATGTTTTTTTATTTAATTATAATGTGCTGAACATGATTGCCAAACAAAAATAATTGAAGTGATTAACAAAGTTTTAGTGCATTTGAATACACTACGAATGACTTCAACCCATTTGTCTTGTTAGCATTTTAGGCACTTCCATTAGCTCGACCCGTTAAAGATAGAACATAATCCAAACATCCCATTTACAAGTCAATGGCTTAAAAAAAAAAAAAAAAAAAAAAAAAAAAGAAAAAAAAAGAACAAACAAGGTTTCTGAAAGGAATTTTCCTAACCTTGAGCACTTTCTTTGCTTTCTCGATTTCAAGAGGATCCGGATCAGTTGAGCTAAATACCCTCTCCACCTGCAATGTCAATCAATGAATTAGCAATTAGAAATATAAAAAGACGGCAAACAGTATCGCCAATTCATACTGGTTATGTATTATTGTATTACCTCTTTTATAAGAGTATCAGTCTGAAGCAATTGAATATCATCCAGACCCTTCTTTCCTATCCCATTCTGTGATGGTGGAAAATCCCTTCTTATTTGACCCTTTGTCATCCCTCTACCTCTTCCTCCACCTGGACCACTATCACGTCCAGCAGGTCTACCCACTCCATGACCTGGCCCACCATAGCCCCCTTTATGAGGTATCACAGGATCTGGGCCATCTACCCATTTTATATCCTCTGGAGATATCTGTCAGCACAAAATAATAGTTAGAACCTTAGCAGTACACATAACATTTTAAAAATGACGAACAAAAACAAGAGCAGCAAAATATCAGAATTACTAGCATGTGAGAACAAGAACAAAATCGTAAAATATATAATCCACCAGATGTTTAGAAAGTGGAAGGATGGAGCCATTACTTATGCTATAGCTGTACCATGACGAGAACCCATTAAAATCTGGAGTTTTGAACAAGCTAGTTTTTAATGTCAAATGGACATGAGTTTTTAAAATTAAGTTGATAATGCATTGAAGCATACACATATAGCCAAAAACTTTAAGATGGTAAGAAAAGATTGCTACAAAATTATCTGTTAAAATGTAATTCTGGATTCAGCAGATGACAAATTACAAAGGTATAAATGTAGTAATATGTTTATTACCACACACATTTCAGCAGAGCTATTTTAACAGAAACTTGAGAAGACCAAAAATTAGAAATGTCAATAGCACAAGAACATGTTATTCAGTGTTTACAAGCACTAGAAGCATCTACTGGTAAACCCAGCTTGCCTATAAATATACCCAAGTCATGCATTCAAGTCTCATTAGTTTTACACTGGGATTGATATTTTAACAGTTACCTCTGCCAAATTGACCCACTCCCATGTCTCATTCGTCGTATACATATCATACACTAGTGCATGCCGACCCTGAAAATCGTATAGAAAGATTTTCAGCACAATATTCTGGGTTTGAGCATTGAATTATTGCACGCATGTTGCGAAATCAAATTACCTCAACAGGATTAAAATCTGTTATCGTAGCTTCATAAAAATTGTTGTCATCTGGCCAGCGGGTTTTCACTTTTCTCCCAATCAATGGCGAGAATGATGATGTTTCCGCAGCCTCATTTGCAAGTGCGCCCGAATTCACACGATTACCAAGATGGCCCCTCCCAGTTGAGCCTGGTGGATGGTGCTGGGCTTTCATTGATGACGCTCCACCCATCACCTGGCAATGGAGAAACAAAGGTGTGACCTTGGGAAAGAACATATTATAGAAATAGTAACTAAGAATCACAAATATGAGCTTACAGATTTCTTATTTTTCCCCTTCGTCCCTGACACGGGTCCTCTTCTAGCAGATGAAGACGTAGGTAGAGGGAGATGTTGTGGTGGCGGTGCACCAAATGACTGTGAAGGTCCTGAGGGGTTCATCTTCTGCTTCTTACGGGTTGCTGAGACAGATGGGCTTGGTAATGGATCATGAACAGCTTGCGCTGGATTGAGCATCCCAGGTTGAAGCCCGCTGGACTGTCTCCACTCCCTAATGTCATGACACAACATATCAGACGTTGACAGAAATAAGAAAAACAAGTTCCTCGTCAGAAGATGACAAAGTGGGCTTAATTAACACTATTGGACCTTATTCTCCTGATAACATCGTCTGAATTTACTTTAAGCAGAAGCTCTCTGTGTTCTTCGTTAGATAATCTCAATTCTTTGCGGAGCTCAGTTATTACACTTTCCTTTTCCTGGAAAAATATATTTTAGTGAACATCTGACAAAACCTGATAGAAAAAAATCATACAGACATCAGATTAGTTCATACTAATAGCAAATCATACCCACGAAATTGCATCTGCTTGAGCTTTGAAGGCTCGTAAAACTGAACTATATGCTTCTTGCTCCAGTTGGTGAATTTGGGATTCCATATCAGTGTCCCCATGCATTCTAGGATACTGTGCAGAACCCATAACTGCAGGTCTTCCATTACCTGCAACATGCCCACCTCTTGGAATTCTATTTTGATGAGACGGCGGAAGATCATCATCTTCCGTTCCTGCAATAGAGACAAATTACCAGCTCAAGGTCATCATCCAATCCAAGTGAGACCAGAATGAAATATGAATTAAATGCTAAAACTGAATTTTTAATGCCCAAAGCATAAAAAGCCTAGCAGCTAAAAACAGCAACTGATCGCCATTTGGAGCATGAGGTAGGGTTTTCCCCTTAAATGGTGTTAAATAATATACACATACTCATCCTCAGAGAGCCTTATCTTGGCATCAAGTCATGTATGAAATGATGAGAAGTACTACCTCTGCTATAAACGACGTCGGCTCATAGGCATTATCATGTGTTAACTAACCTAAAAGCATTGAGAACTATCGCATATAATAAATCTCAAAAAGCATATACATTACTTGTTACTTTCAGATACATGCAAGGCTCCTAGCTAGGTTCAAAAGAAGGATCAGCTAACAGCACCAATTGGTTACGACTTCTACAAAGTATCACAATTTATGAGCCTATTCAAGAAAGATGCCAATTCTGTATTTATCGTGCTATCCTTGAAGAGGGGTCTAGTAAGACACCGGTAATGTTCATTATTAAACTGACATCAAGAGTACAGGATTATACCTACTTGGTGTAAATGTGAATTATCCTAATGCGTTATTTTCTGCGCTCGTCAAATGAGGATAATAGTTCAAAAGGGGGAAACAATGCATGATTTCCAAAAGGGATCATGCATGAGAGTGAGAGGGCTGCTATATACATCACTGACCCTGGAAATATGGCATATTATAATAACCAGGGAAATATGGTATCACAGAAATAGATTCCGAGATTCACGTTAGACTATCTGATTATCCATGCTCGGTTCGCTCTCGTCGCAGGAAAAGCTTTTGACTGAGAATCTGAGATGCTTGTAACTTTGAAACAACAAATTAGCATAATCAGCTACGCACTGCATCTCCACCAAGAGTAGCAATCTAATTGAGCAAGATTCAGATGTGTAAAGACGGTGTGCATCCAAGATATCTATACCGTTTATGCCGTCGTGATATTCAAACATTACCAACCATAAGCACATCGATATTATGGTTGCACCTTCATCCATAGTAGGGGTGAGCAAAACCGCCCGAGTCCCGACAACCGGCCCGATCCCGACATAAACCGATACCGACTTATAGCTTCTCGGGCCGGGACTCGGTTTTCGTTTTAAGCAATTCCGGTTTTCGGGTCGGGACGAGCCAAAAACCGAGAAAAGACAAGCAAAGTTGACCAAAACCGACAGTCCCGAACCGACTGAAAGTCTGAAACCGACTACTTTCGGGTCGGTATTCGGTTTAGGATTTAGCTGCCTTTCGGGATCGGGATTAGTCGGGACAGGTCGGGTCGGGATCCGGCCCGATGCTCCGCCCCAATCCATAGTCTTATAAACAGAATGGAACTTTATAGAAATGTCTGTGAAGCCATAAAAGAGGCAACACGGCCTCTAATAGCATCAAGTATTAACTATGAAGTCTTTCACCCCTTAAGTAAGGGAACTGGTATTCCCTCTTTAACATGGTAGATCAATTTCTATTTAGGCTGTGTGAAAAGAAACAGCCCTTTGCCCTTACTCCTTGATTCTTACCCGGGCAAGGCTCTACCAAGTCCTACACCCCTTAAGTCAGGGAACTGGTATTCCCTTCCGATGAGTTGCTCGAGCTCCATCAATAAGATAAGGGGCTTTCCCGACAATTCTCATCCCACCCATTCTTTAAAAATAAAAAAAAAAACCCCGCACAAGGACCCCTCTTATTAGGAGCAAAACAAATAGGCAAGGTCTAAATTCAACTGTAAAGTGCATCACTGCAATGCTGGCTGGTATTAATATATATTATCAACGCTCTACAAGTACCTATTGTAAAGCACTAATTATCATAAAGACAAGCAACACCACTTATCTGTTCTCCACTGCTTGTTTTGTTCCTAAAAATCCCTTCTATCTAGCTACAACTAACGCTGAGTTGGGGATGACATTGCATCAAAGCATTGAAGTTTCTTACTTATTACGGATATACATTCACAACATCCTAATAGATATTCATAAATCACAACTACTCCATTATTTAAAAAGCATATGCCAAAACAATCTGAAAGACAATAAGCTCCTTAGTTAAATAGTTGTAGACCTCAAGGTTATTCACTATCCACGAAAACCAACCTATACGCGAGCAGAACTCATTAGACCCAAAAAGTAAGGTTACTCAACTTCTAATGGCGCGCTAACTTTATAACTTATACTCAGCCATACCCGTCATTCTATTACACCACCAACTACCAAAATGTGTATCGACAGTTCGACATTCAGCAACCCAATAATCTCTAGTCTAATTAGCTTCACTTAATTCAATACAAATAAACTAAAACCAAACACAACATATAAAAAACAATCTTTTTAACACAATTAACAATGCTGGCAATAAAATCAATCACAATGCACAACATAAAAACCCTAATTTTATAAAAGAATAAAATAATAGCAATTGAACAGCAGAACAACAACTCACCGCTACTATCATAAGGTTCGTAATCCATAGCCAGCTTGCAAAAACAAAAACCCTAAAAAAATTCCCCCAAATTTCCAAAATCCACAAAAATCGCTCAAAAACCCTAATTTTTCACAGATTCGTGAAATTAAACGTCAATTAGTGACAATTAACGTGAGATTAATCGGATGGGATTGATGATTTGAATTGATTTAAGATTAGGGTTTGAATTATGTGAGTTTAGAACAAGAGAGTGATGATGAGAAAAGAAAGGTGGGAGGCGCGGAATTGAAATAGATCTGTTTCGGTTTTGGTTAATTGGTGCTTTGAGTTCCGTGAGTTTGAGTTTGAGTTTGAGTATGTACTTTGTACTTTTCAGTCGGTAAGTTTAAAAGTTAAAAAGCATGATAGTTTGTTTGTTTCTCGAGTTATTGTGGTTTAATGGAAAGATTTCTACGAGAGATCTATCTAGATTTCTCAACTTTGTATTTACTATAGGTGAGATCTTTCACTTTCATGTATTCTTTAAAGAACAAACAAAGAAGATCTCAACCATACAGATGACGTATAAAACATACAACAGATTCACTGAGTTTAACTCGTGCTATACGTATTTTGGGCTCATGCCCAACAACAAAACAACCATAAATACTGGATTGACAGTAAGCCCGATAACAAAATTGGCTACGGTCCGGGCTCAAAAACGCACGCAGAATACCCAGCGGACCAACATTTGGCCGCAAAAAGTGTTCTATGTCCGCATCCGCGATTACTACGGAACCTTGCCCGACCAGGGTCCCACTCCGGCCACTAACTTTTATATGCGAGTTGTTAGGAAACCCTAGCATTGAACCTCGCCTATAAAAGGGGTTTTAACCCTCTCACAAGATACAACTTTCTCTCACATAATAACACACACACATCTTTATTATCTCTAACAAGAGTATATACTTACTCTCACGCCGGAGCTTAATCGTGAGATCCGTCCCCACGGTAAGGCTAACGCTTTACTTTCGTTTGTGCATGGATTCAATCAATCACTTGGATTAGTACAAACTTAGCCCATCAACAGCTTGATGGTCCAACCCAACACACATCATACACACTTATTCTAAACCTTCATACTTTTTGTACTAAAAAGTTGGCGCCATTTGTGGGATTAGTATACAACTACGTTCTCGAAAATACTCACCATGGGCACTCGGCCTGGACCGATTCCCGCCCTCGCATCCGCCGTGCGGAACGTGTCGGGAAGGGAAGATGATACATCTCTGATGGAACTTGAGACTTGAGAGCCCCGAATCCGACGCCGGCCTCAGGAGATACTCTGACAAGTATTACCATCAGATCTTGCCAATTGTGACAGAGAAAGTTCGTCAAGAGAGGAAGCAAGAGGAGAGGCTTCGCAAAAGTCTGAATCGGGAGTACTAAACGGACGAAAAGATTTGAGAAGAAAACTCGAGTCTAAGAAGCGCCGAGACGTACGAGAAGGCTCTGACCGGAGAAACAATAGGTTTAGATCGCCAGCAAAGAAAGATACAGAGCGAGAAGCGGTATTCAAAAGACTGCGAAAAGGTGTATTTCATAGATTGGGAAACAGGGAGAGGAGCACCTCGGTGTATTCTGAGGATTCCAGACGACCAACCCACCACAGCCCCTAAAAAGGGGAAGGAAACTACTACCATAGCTCTTATTCGCAAAGAACATAATCCACTTCCAGAAGGCACGGGGATGGCAGGGCATCCGCACATAAGACGGGTGGACCCTTTGAAAGCAGAGACAGATCAAAGAAACAAAAGTCAAGTTCGGAGGACGACTTAACAAGGCCATGGGTATGCAAGAAAACTGACTCGTTCACTCCACGCATTCGTTATTTTGACACACCAAAAAGAACCCGCATGCCAAATAACGTAAAGACATATGACGGAAGTGGAGACCCAGAGGACCACCTCAAGATTTTCTAGACAACAGCAAAGGTAGAACGATGGGCTAAGCCAACCTGGTGTCACATGTTCAATTCCACACTTACAGGGTCCGCCAAGGTGTGGTTTGATGACCTTCCGCAAGAATCCGTTGACAGCTAAGATAGTCTGAAAGAAGCCTTCCTAGCCAATTTCCTTCAACAAAATAAGTGCATTAAAGATCCATAGAGCTTCATCACATTAAGCTAAAGGAAAGAGAATTTACAGAAGACTCTGTACAAAGGTTCAAGGAAGAAACTAGGGATGTGAAGGGAGCACTAGAAGTTATGAAAATCTCAAGATTCATGCATGGAATTACTGATCTGAAACTAATTAAACGGCTACACGACAGGATTCCAAAATCAATGAATGAAGTAATGAATATAACCACATCTTTCCTATGGGGGAAACAGCCGCCGAGAATAGAGAAAGGAGGAAACCATGGATACAAATGCCGATGAAGCAAAACATAGTTGGGCATCGACAAAATTTCAAAAGGGAGTTCAGGAACAAGCTTAGAGCAAGAGAAAAGCAAAACGGCTTCCCCACCTCTCCTAAACCCCCAAAATTATACATATATACAAAAAATTTCACATGTGATGAAATTATACAAAAAAATTCATATGTATATACATACTAGCTAAACGACCCGTGAAATTCACGGGTATTTTAAAAAGAGGCCAAAAACATGAATAATGACTTGTGTATAACGCAATTGGACGTTAGAAAAAAACACGTTAATATATGCAAGTGGATATAAAAAGTTCATAAAAATGAAACATGTGCCTAATGGAACAAATAGTCAAATAATCTAAACAGAACATCTAGTTGCATAAGCACTTATTGTAATTTCTTATTTTGATAAACTTGTTTTTATTGCGAAAATTTAAAGGCATGTTGATGTCAACATCTATTTAGTTGATTTTTAATAACTAATTACATACATGAAATAACTGTTAACCATTTGACATATGCATAAAAGGGCAAGATTGGATCAAGTGGTTATCACCCTTGCCTCTGGAAACATAGGTCAAGGGTTCGATCCTCACCCCTTGCAAGGCCGGAGGTCTTTTTCTACCTTTGGTAGAACCGGAAGCACCTCTCTACCTTAGGTAGGGGCAGTGTTGCAAAAATCGGTTGAATCGGCCGATTAATCGATAATCGGCCATACACCTTGTAGAATTTTGAAAATCGGTCAAAAAATCGGCAGAATCGGTAAAAAATCGGCCGAATCGGTAAAAAATGGGCCGAATCAGTCAAAAATCGGCCGAATCGGTCAACTTTAAAAAAAATTGTAATTTCACTTATGACGCACAATGGGGACCGTTTATTTCACTTATAACGCACAATGGGCCTCATAATCGAATCGCCTTTTATTGAGGTTTGAAACATAGTAGGCTTGGAATCAATTAAGATCTTTAGTTAGGTCTCCGTAAATACCCAAAACTTGCGGAAATATCAATCCGATTAATTCTGGACATCCCGCTTGACCGATTACTCGCTGCAGGGTGGTCGACCGCCCGACTACCGATTCACGATTTTTGCAACATTGGGTAGGGGTATGGTTGTCTACGTCTTAACCTCCCCCATACACCGTGAAAGACGGTATTGGGACCCATAACCTGTGGAAGACGGTATTTGGAGTTACTTTACTTTACTTTTTGGTTTAATATACACAAAAGTTACTAAAGTTTACGAGAAATTTGTTCTAAGTCACTAAAGTTTTGTTGTTGTTATTCAGGTTACTCAACTTATTGTGACCGGTTAAATTTATCACTCTTGTTTTGGTTACCTAGAATTACCGGTAATAATACTACGTGACAAATTTTTTATATTTCATTTATATTAAATATTAAAAAAAAAAAATGAGTTAATTTACAAATAAGTTACTAAAGTTTGCCAAAATTTTCATTTAAGTTACTATACGTTTACATTCTTTTACATTTAAGTTAATATACAAATAAGTTGCTAAAATTGTGTATATTTTTATACGTTTTTTTTACAACAATTTTTTGGACGTTATTATACGTTTAAATTTTTTTTACATTTTTGTCTGTTTTTGCACGTTTTTTGACAATTTTGCACACATTTATATGTTTTTTTTTACATAATTGGACGTTATTAGACTTTTTTGGAAGTAATTTTTTGTTTTGATATGTTTTCATACGTTATTATACATTTTTGGATGTTATTGTACGTTTTTGGACGTTGTTATATGTTTTCTTACATTTTTATACGTAAAAACGTATAAAACATACAAACGCATTAAAGAAGACAAAACGTATAGAACATAAAAAGGTTTTATAGACAAAGAAGTTACTAAAGTTTGCGAAAAAGTTCACCTAAGTTACTATAGTTTTTTTGGTTACAAAGAGGTTACTTAAGTTTGGTCACCGGGTTATATAAGTTACTCAGTATGTTTTAACCTTCTACTATAGGTTATTTTTTCGTTAATTTCAAAATGGTCCCTCGGACTAACTGTCGTTAGTTTTTCCGTTAGCTAACGGCCATTTGCAAAAACATTTGCAATCGTTAGTCCTTTATCCTAACGACCGCTTATACTTAACTCAAAATTTGGTTTTCATACATTTTGTCCGCTTTTCTTACGTTTTTGACCCTTTTTATGGGTTCTCTGTTTTCATTCGCTTTATACGTTTTGTTCGCTTTTATACGCCGCCCTATTTTATTACACTTTCATCCGCTTTTCTTACGTTTTGTCCGCTTTTCTTACGTTTTCCGTTTCATTTTTGTCCATTTTTCACGTTTTATCTGCTTTTCTTTCTTTTTCGCTTTCGGACATTTGTTTATGTTTTTCTTACGTTTTTCCGCTTTCATACGATTTTGTTTATTTTACGTTTTCACACAATTTTATACACTTTTATAAACGTTTTATACACATTTTACATACGTATAAAACATAACAAGTATAAAACATACAAACGTATAAAACATACAAAGGTGTAGAAAAACATAAAACTAGTATGAAAACGTAAAAAGACGTAAGAAACGTACACAAGCATATAAAATTCGCACACAAATGTAATAAAAAAGTTATGAAAACCTATGAAAACGTATGAAAATAAACGAAAAATAGATGAAAACGTACAAAAATGGACAAAAACGTACGAAACTGGAGAAAAACGTACGACAAGAGAGAAAAACGTACATAAACGTAAAACAATGTAAAGAAAGTACGAAAAGAGAGAAAAACATTCATAAACGTATAAAAACGGATAGAAATGTACGAAAATATACAAAGATATGCGAAGGAGAAAAATGTAAAAATAAAAAAATTAAAATGAAAAAAAATTAGAAAAAAAAAAAACGCATAGTTACTTTTTGTTAAGGTTCGGTAACCTATTTCATAAACCCGTAAACTATAGTAACTTCCTTGTAAGATTTTAAACTATGGTGTCGACGTTGACAAGGGAACCGTGTCACCGCTGCCACCGCAGAATAACATTTATGTAACATTTTAATCTTTGAGTAACCCAAATGACAAACCCGCTTACTTAAGTTACCTCTTTGTAACCAAAAAACTATAGTAACTTAGGTGAACTTTTTCGCAAACTTTAGTAACTTCTTTGTCTATAAACCCAACATAAAAACATATAAAACATACAAACGTATAAAAACGGATAAAACATAAAAACGTATAAAACATACAAAGGTGTAGAATAACGTACACAACGTATAAATACGTATAAAAACATACGAAAATGGAGAAAAACGTAAAAAAATGAAAACAAATAAAACATACATAAATGTATAAAAATGAATAGTAACCTTTTTAAAGTTCAAGAACTTATTTAATAAACCCATGAACTATAGTAACTTGGTTGTAACATCTCAAACTATAGTGATGACGTGGACAAGGAGCAGTAAATCATCCGGTTGCCCACCGTAGTAACAAGAATGTCACTTTTTAAACGTTGAGTAACCCATATAATAAACCCGTTAACTTGAGTAACCTGAATAACAACAAAAAAACTTTAGTGACTTAGGACAAATTTTTCGTAAACTTTAGTAACTTTTGTGTATATTAACCCTTACTTTTTTCATTTGATATGCATATCCGATTAAAAAAATGTGTATAAATATATAATATTGATTATAATATAATAATTTGTGTGTAAAGAAGCTGGGTAAGTTTGGTTATCTGTTCGTGAGGTCGTTAACTTCTTCACAAATAACCATCTTCAACTTTTTCTACTCTTAATGCAGGACACAAATACAACATATAGTTGGCAATCTATGAAAATAGGGCGTGGCAAATATAAACCCACTTTCTCAAAAAATCATCTCTCGCTTCTGTTGATCGTCATAAGAATGAGATGTGGACACTGGAAACTACTTTACTATTTTTAATTGTATCCATCTACTAAAGGTGTAATTTTTGCCTTTAGAAGAATGAAAGGTTATACAATTAACTTACATTTACTCAATTATTAATGTGGAATTATTATACTGTTAATGTGGGAAAACATATTTAATCGCAATTACTTTTTCTCCATTATATGTACAACTAGCTTAGAGACCCGTTGACACCGGGTTATTTTTTAAAGAAATAGATAAATGAGATGATAATAAAAGTAATAACGTAAATTTGTTAAATTTAAAATATGTGTGAGTCACAATCGATTTACAACCATCGCGTTGCCAATCTAAAATAGATTGACTCGAACATAAAATGATGTGTGATTTTAATGATCAATTGAGTTGCTAACAAACCTTGTAACATTAAAAATAATGAACCATAGTATAATATAACATGATTACACCAATGATACATACATGATACAACATGAACCTTGTTCAAAGACCTTCAAGTACTTCTTTATACACGACATTTGTTGTGGTTTTGGAGAGATTACCATCCTGATCACAAACGACAACCTTCAAACCCCGCTTGCTTTTTACTCTTGATACGGCAACGTACAGTTGTCCATGTGTGAACACAGGACGGGGCAAGTACAAACCAAAGCGATTGCCCTTGGCTTTTGTTGATTGTCATGGCAAAAGATACTGATATCGGATATTTTTTCCTGACAATCTTAAGAGGCAAACGCTTATCTGACGGAGTAATCCTCAACCTTGGAATAATCACCTTTTTTCCGAAGTTGGTTCCGTTAATGATCTGTGCCTGAATAGAGGTTCTGCAAATTCTCTTATCTCGCTAACATCTTCCAGTCATGAACCCACAGTACTTGCCCTTAAAACCCCTTAAAACCCCAGGCATCTGACTATAAGAAATCTCAAACAACCTCTAAAAAATAATTTATTCTAAAAAGAAATCCTATATAGTCTCTATAAGAAGTTTCATAAGCAATCCTAAAAAGACCATAAAAGTAGTTAGTCTAATACACAATCTTAAATAGACCATATAATATACGATAGCGTAATAATAGTTCCCTATGTTATAGTTCATAAAAATACACAATAAATGATCATACAAAAATATTTATAAAGTAGTACTACTCATTTTATATATGGTGATGTACAACTGATTACCTAATTAAACCTATAATTAATGAAAATCTATTGATCTTTACTCAAATAAATAGCTTATGACTTTCAAAAAATAAAGAGAGATCCAATCATCCTATAATGTATTTCCAACAAATTATAGGTTGATTGGTGAGTTAATAAAAAGGCTTTTCAGTGGTTGCCAAAAAACATTGTGTTATCACCAATGTTGATCATTTTAGTAAACTCACCAACCAACTTAAAATTGGTTGCGCACAAAAAAATCTTAAAAAAGACAGCAAGATGCCACTATTATCTTTGGATTTATGGCACGTACATGTAGAAGCGATTGAAGTATCTTAACTAAATAAAATGGAAAAAAGGTCAAAGTTGACTGTTGAATTTTCAACAATGGTCAAATGTAAGAGAAAATGAATGTTGAAAATTAAAATAATTAAGGAAATGTTGAAAATTAAATGATGAAACTTAATGGCCATTATAGTGGTGACTTTTTTGAAAATAAAAATAATGAAGCTTGTTCTACAAACTTAATAGTCATTAAAGGAAAAAGAAATATTGAATAGAATATGAGTTTTTTTTTTTTTTTTTTTTTTTTTTTTTAACCTGGATACATAGTTACGTAAATAAAACACGAACATAGCTATTGTAATTTCATTTATCTCTTCTCTCTATCTTTAAAGTGAGTTTAAACCTAACAACTTTCTCTCTTAACCTAACATAGAAATTAAAAAGGGTCTAAGCTTTTTTTTTTTTTTTTAAAAATTTCATTTATCTCTTCTGTTACATGTAAAAAAAATTATCGGAAAAAATTTGTTTTTGAAAAAAAAAATTGTTTTAGCACATGTTCTAATTTGATTTGAAGCAAAAAAAATTAGAAAAACAATTCTCGATTTTTTTTCTTCTGAAAACCATTTGTCACATGTGACGAAGAAAAATTCACACGTGACGAAAAATAACTTTCTAAAACGTAATAAAAATGGACGAAAGCGTATAAAAACGGATAAAAAACGTACGAAACATATAAAAATTTATATCCCTTTTTATACGTTTTCGTCCATTTTTATATCCGTTTTTATACCCTAAAAATTTATATCCGTTTTTATACTACGTTTTTAGGGTATAAAACGGATGAAAACGTGTATATGTTTTTAGGGTATAAAAACGGATATAAAAAACGTATAAAATTGTATATATGTTTTTATATATTTTCATACATTTTCGTCTATTTTTATATGTTTTTATACATTTTTTTCGGAAACATTGTATTTAGAAAGTTATTTTTCGTCACATGTGAAAAAAAAAATCTGGACTTTTTTTCGTCACATGTGAAAGGTGATTTTCAGAAGAAAAAAAATCGAGAATTGTTTTTCTAAATTTTTGTTTCAAATAAAATTTGAACACGTGCAAAAAAAAGTTTTTTTTTCAAAAACAAACTTTTTCTGATAAAAAAATGTTTACATGTGACAAAAAAGAAGCCGAAAAAAATGCACGTGACGAAAAAAATTCAAAAAAATATTAAAACAAATCGGACGAAAAGAATTTTCAAAAAAAAATCGAAAAGTAATTAAATTATAAACGGCCGTTAGTGTAAAGGATGGGCGCTGCAACGATCGTTAGCCAAAAGGGCTAACGTGTAACTGCTAACGAAATTCACTTAACGCCGGTTAAAATGGAGGACCAAAAGTGGACGTAACAGTGCAAAATACAGACGATTTTTGCACTTAATGAACCACAATGACGATACGTACAATTTGGCCGAACCACAAGGACGATTTTTGCAATTTACTCTAATACCTACTACTAAATCGTCATATACTAATCCAAAAGATATCACAACACATTATATTCAGTTATTTTGTCTCCATTGCCTTTCATAGTTTCATTTTTCACAGATTTGTATATTAAGGCAATATCAAAAATTACTTTTAACCTCACGGCATTACAAAGAAAATGAATATTAGTCATATTTTTCATATTACTATCAAAATTCACAAATGAAGAGCATCCTCATATGAGTAGATTGGCCTAGGATTCACGTGATCTGGCACAAATTAGTACATGTGCACAATAAAGGTCTCACGTTATTTCAAAAACACTACAATAAAAGCACATCAACAAAATTGTTCACTCACAAAAATAAAAGCGTCTCACAAAATTTGTTCACCGAATACAAATTACCACCTGTTACATCGCGTGTAATAGAGTATATATGTCGTCGCTACTAGGTGCGAGCTTTACTTTACCACAATTGTTATTTGAGCCTTACAATGAAAAGAACACGCAAAAATATCGTTATATCTAAAATTTGCTACACAAAACCGTTATCTCTAAGTCTTGAAACAAGGATAAAAGAACACACAAAGTAATTGATCTAACCGGAATTTGTCGAAGACTATACACCGCTGCCGCTAGGCGCGGGTACTCGTCTAGTATAACTTTATGTGGGAATCATTTACCATAGCTTTTATTATATACCATGCTTAAAGATGTGAAATTATTGGAAACATGATAAAGTCATTGACATCCAAGTTTTTATAAAGTATTTATCTTTGGAAGACCAAATTTAACTTTGCTTATGTATCCTGCTTCATTTCTTTGTCACGTATTAATCATCACTCGCCATGTAAACATGCCACGTGTTTCAACAGTCGAATCAGTTTGATAAATCCATTGCTTGTGAAGCATTCTACAACCCTTTTCCATGAGAGACCAACACACAAGTCTTAATAAAAAAAATTACTTTGTACCATTAAACACAAAAAGCTTTCAAACAAATGCAAATAGGATGGTTAAGAACATTAGCCTTGTGAACAATGGGTCGTTGGTGCTTATAAACATAGACTTTTAGTTGATGATGGATTTAGGTTGCCGAAGAAAAATGACTTTGGGTTGTTGATGAAAAGTGGCTTTAGATTGCTGATGAAAAATGGCTCTCGGTTGCTGATAAATGGCTTTGGGTGCTGTGAGCTGGTTTTTTTTCTTATGTATGATATCAGTCAAATATCACATAATAATGTTACAATAATGTTTTCTAATTATATAAAACAACAAATAATACATTTATAAAGGAATTGCTTATAAAATAGCAAAATTGGTACGTTCAACCTAACGGATAGCTATAGAGAACCATAGCTCTCTACATGAAAAATATGAAACTGAAGTTAAACACATATAGACCCATCCAATATACTTATGCCTATTAACATTTACTATCCCCGTATAAGCTAAATCCTTTTGCATCAAGCTAACCTAATCAGCCTTATAGTGCTTGTGACCAATCCCCAACAAACACCTCCACACCTATGCTTCCATTCTCTGTTAAACCATTAAAAAAAGGAAAAAAATAGAAAACTTATAGAAATTTTCATAAGAAAAAAGAAGGAAAAATGTGAGCTAATCCAAAATTAGACCCCTGGTTGTACCAACAAGTTTCAAACCAATTAAAATTTTATTTTTTTTACTATAGCAAGTTTCAAACATGAAAAGTAAAAAATTAAAGTGGCAAATCCTTCCGTTAAGCCAATTTAGTTTTGTTAGCAAATATCTATTTCTAGCTATTTAATATGGGTTCATATATACAGAGGTGTTAGCATGTACTCAATATCAATACAAGTAAGAGTTAAAATGTTTTTTTCGGTTGTTACATTACTTATCCTATTCCTCATATTTATTGACATTTTTATCAAAAAAAGTTATTAAATAAGTTAGCTAACTGATCGGTGCAAAAGCGCTAGTTATCTCACGCAGTTAACCACTGTGAATGATTAAGCATAAGGAACTTAAAGCAGTTCACACACCAATGCAATTTAAGATCGGGAGAATCGGTGGATTCCGGGTCGTTATGTCCCACTGGAGGTTGACCGGTGTTAAACACAATCGGATGTCGAATAACCACCAAGGATAGTGATCGAAGGTTTTGAGTTGTTTATAAACTACGGAAGATTAAAGGAGATTAAAAGTTAAAATCTATTAAATAAACGCTATCACTATTTTTAAACTAATGTTTTTGTTTTTATGATTTTACTGAACCGAAATTAAAATCTCGCGACGTCAAATTAAAAGCGTGAAACTAACACAATATTAACCCTAAAAATATGAAAATTATATTTTACAATCCTAATGATAAAAGAAACTTTTTAGAAAAAGAAAATTATTTTACAACTATTTAATTAATTATTATTAATTAAAACTATTTTAACTATTAAATAATTACCTAAAATACAAAAATTAGGAAATTAAGCTAGAAAAATAAAATTATGAAATGGAAAAGTCTAAAATAACAAACTAGAATTTTCAAAACTATTTTTGTATTTTTACGATTATTTTTCTATTTTCTATGAATTTTAAACTATTAAAACTAATTAAATTATTAAAAATTACCAAATAAACTATGAAAAATATGGAAAATTACTTTTTTACTTTTTATATTTATCTTAACTTAATAAAATTGAAAAATTAATTTTTGGACTTTTACGAATTATTTGTATTAAAAGCTATTTAAATAATACTAAAAGCGATTTTAATTAAGAAAAATAGCAAACTGTTATGGAAAAATGTGAAAATTTCAGGAAAATCTAATTTAATATCTAGAATCTAAGAAAAATAGAAAAACATGTGCTTATGTGTGGGATTTTGAAGCGATGAATGAGTGCTTATTGAAATAAGCACATGATTAACAAATGGACTCCAAAAGCTAGCAATCTTTCTGAAGCTCTATTAAGCAAGGAACCAAAATTCAACAGATATCAACAATCCACAACCTACGAGATGCAAGATTACACCGATTGATGATTAGAGCTTATATACTAAAAGCGATGGCGAGGCCGCTAGTTTGAGCTTATAAATAAGCTCACCAATAAGCCAAAACTTAAAACCGAACTTGGGATATACACTAGACACGGTTGAGAGTTACTAAACCAAAAATTAGACCTAGTGGAGCTATGATGCAACTTGTGCGGGGGCTTGCATAAGGCGAGAAAAAAGCGATTTGATGAGCGGTACCGGTACTAACTTTGAGCTTATACTCAAGCTTATCCGAAGGTTTAAGCTAAAAGCAGATATGAGGACCTAAATACCACCGGTCAACTAATTATATCCCAAAATGATACCTTAAAAGCTCTCTGAAACATATGCAACTGCTGCAAGTTTTGTATAAAATCAGAATTTGACATTTTTGACTTTTAAAGATAATGATAAACTTTGACCTTTATGGATTTTGAACTTGATTTGAGGGCTTATATTGGTTATTTATGATGAAATGACACTACTGTAAGTAATCTCTATACAATCTTAACACAGAACAAGCTTTTGCTTCTTTAAGAATCTAACAGTTATGGTGTTTAAACAGATTCTAGGTGACTTTTGACTTTTGAAGTTCTAATGACCAAATGAATGATTAAAATGATTCAAGACACTATTATTGAGACTGCATAGACAAGTTACAAGCAATAACAAGAGCTTAAACTCTTGTAATCCACTAATCCAAACACCCTTTAATAGTATGAGTTGCAAATTAAATATAGATTAACTCTTCGTTAATCTAATAAAGCGATTAATCTAAGTTTACTTGAACTAAACACAACTTATTAAACTTATTTTAACCACTTAATATTGCAATAACATTAAGCTTATGAAATTTGGAAAATTGCTTACAAATGGAACTTAAGTCACGGTTGCTTGTCTTGAATTAATGAACTACCAACTCATCACAACCAACCCATTCAACTCAGCAGACCCATTTCCATATCGCATCACCACATTACTATCTCCATTGCATGTTTGACCAATTGTTCTTTCCTGTTGACTTCATTGACCAAGTGAGAATTTTGCTTCAACTGAGTATCAAGCTTACAAAAAGCTATGACAAGCTTATGTAAGCTTGTTTAAACCAAGAAATAAACCATTTGAAGCTTGAAATTAAGAGTTGGAATTTGAAATTTCACACAGTGAACATGAAAATATGCAGCCTGTGTAAAAACTTAAATTACAACTTGAAAATAGTTCTAATATGTTTCAAAGACTTAATTTGATATCATGGAACAAAGAGTTACAACTTTTAGCTTACTTTAAAACATAGAAAATAAAATACGATATACAAGAATTTAAAAACTAAGTTACACTCTTCTCTCTTGACTCTCCTTCCTCTTTTATGCATCAGATATCATCCACGTGGCATTATGAGCGAGATCCGCTCTTAATGGACCAATGGAAGTGTTGGCTCACGAAGATTATGGTAAGTGAGAAGGCGGTTACTGAGAAAGAGAAGCGATTCATATTCACATACATGAAAAGTATATAGGAATAAGAATAATATGTTTTACATTTTTAAAAAGAAGAACTAACTTTCTTTAATTTGAAGTAATAAGACTATCAAATTTGACACTTATGGAGAAAGAATTTAATAAATGCAAAGAGAAGCATCTTTTATCCAATAGCGAAGACACAGATTACCAAGATTTCGTGAAATTTGGGTAAGTATTAGTATATCTAATACATAATTTAAATGTGAAAAGTATGTCCTACTAAAATAGTAAATTGAATGAATTGATCGTAAATTATCGAATTTAAACTAACCTTTTTCTTTTCTAGGAAGATATTGTCTGAGACAATGAAATTTCGAAATAATTGAAGAAACCTCACATTACTTATGAATAAAAATCTATTGTTGTGCCCCAATTATTTACGAATCATTATGAAAGAATAAAATGATTCGTTGATACATTCAATGATTAAACGTTTACAATTAGTAAGCTTAATTTATTGTCATAACCTACATTTCAACTAAAATAGATCTAATTTAAACCATGATCATGAGCAAGTACATAAATATACTCCGAAAGATAAGTGGATATAAGAAAGAGTGTTGTGTAAGCTGCTGGGAGTATTTGAGGAACGGTTTGCAATAAGCTGTGATGACTTTCTTTTTAGTAGTGAATTTGAAAAGCAGTTGTACCAGAGCGCTGAAAGTTAAAAACATAAGTAGTTAGGACAATATGCTTTGAAAGGTAATAAGAAACCGTGTGTGTATTTAGGAGTGAATAAGGTAACATAGTATAGCCATGACAGGCTATAAAAGTGTAAGAAAGTACCGGGTCATGTGAAACCACCGTGGTGGTCATGAATTGTTATGGAGGAAAGCGGCTGAAAAAGATGTTCAGAATATTAATGGTATTGTGTGGGATACAATCTTTTGAAGCAAGAGTAGATATCTATCAATAATGAATAAGAGCATGTACCTCCGTTCATGGAAGAAGTGGAAGGTTCATTGTTTGAAGTAGTTTGTGGACGGTACCTTTTTGGGAAGCATATTTAACACGCACTGCATTCGATATCTTGACACAGAGTATTGAGGAAGTGGTTTGCAACAACGTGATGGATTTCTTTTTTAGTAGCGGGAACTTGAAACACTTGTAGCCGGCTAGTAAGTTAAAATATAAGTAGTTAGCACAATATGTTGAAGAGTAATAAGAAGCGCATTTGCGTATTAGAAATGGATAAGCTAGCATAGTATAGTCATATAATGATAACGAACTAACCTTGTTTTAGAGTTAAGGTAGTAACCGATGGGTTGGGACTACGTCCAGTAAGTTGGTAATGAGCATCCGCGACACCATATTGGGGTACCTCTTGTGACCAACATGAAGACAATCGAAAAGCGATATTTAGTGGCCGGCGTTGTTTTTGTTGCGGTTTGTAAAATGTTGAAGCGGGTATAAATTGTAAAAAAAGTAAAACCGTTGCCGAGAAACAACTAAAGAAAGAGAGTATAAGAAGAAACAAATAACAATAAGCATTATTATCGGGATGTAGCTTATGTTACCGGAATGATGTAAATGGACAATTAGTGAATGCGTTACTAATGTAGTTCTTGGTGTCGAAGCTGAAGGCGAAAAGAAATCGATAAAAGTTACTTTAAAAGCGTAGTATCAAAGGAGATAGAGGTTGAATTAGAATAAAGTTCGTTGTTAAAGCAAGGAAAGTGGAGCAAGGCCATACATAGTTACGATGCAAAGTGACATTTGATTGTCGGGTCTGAGAGTAGTGGAATTCGCATCGAAGGTGGGACGTTCCCACGTTGAAGTTCGAAACGGTCCGTTAAGTTTGAAGCTTGAAACCCCAAATAGGATTCATCTTTTGTAGCGCACCGTGTCGTAAAAAAGATTGATAAATTTATGTTAAGAAGGTACATATTTATAAGCTTTGAAAGGCTCTACGGTGAGCATAAAAGCATAAGCAAACTTACGGAGTTATGATTGATATTCTAGCCATCGGATCCGAATTCTCCAAAGGTGGCGTCATATTTGGAAGAGTATTCAAGAAGCGGCTCTAAGGACTGAGGTTCAAGTGGCGGTGACATTCGTATTATAAGGCGTGGGTTAGTAGGCGTGGCGAGGATGTAGGTTGATGTTTACGCCATGTTTTTTCTTGTCTTTCATATTTGAACACAATAATATACCCTGATATGCGGTAAAGGACAAAAACAACAACTAATACCATTTTGCCATGACGATGAATAAGTAGCAAGAAATTATAAGATAACGAATCGGAAAGCATGAGTAAAAACGAAACTATTTTTTGATGGTTAGCGCAAGAATTTATTAGAGACGAATCGGAAAGCATGAGGAAATATGAAACAATATTTTCTTGAAAAAGGAATTGAAAAACACGGTGCATACAACGACTATAACCAATTAACATAACTAATGAAGACGGGTCAACCACTAAGATTGTAAGCAACAAAAGGTAGGACGATAAAACCAACCACCAAGGCTGCAACAATTAGTATAGCTAATAAATATTGTAAGCAAAAAAGTTGCAAAGCCATAACAGTTAGCTGAAGCAACAAACATAAAGGAAGAAACAAAGCAATACATGTGACAATTATTGTAAGAAAGTGATACCTACAACATATAGAAAGGGAAAATCGAAATAGAAAAGAGGTTAATAAAATACCCATCCCAAGTATGAATTAATAATAAACATGGGCAAGTAAGGTTTAATCCTAAAATAATTATTCAAAAAAATTGGACCGCAAGAGAGAATGCAAGAGAGAATATATTACTGGCATAAGAAATTTGCAGCCATAAATTAAAAACCGACTACTTACACCAACTAGATCGGTGCGTGGTAAGTTCGAATATACACCGAACTCTTGAGAAACCAATTTTGAATGGATAGGAGGTTCGAAAGATAAGAGCGGAGAAGAAAGCTGGATATGGCGACATGCAAGCGGTGATGGTGTATGATTGAGGAGGAGGTGGCGACCATGTACATTCTCTATTCATCGTGGGTCGGGCATGAGATCGGGGATAGCAGCGGATCGGAGATAAAGAAGCCGTGAGTGGATATAAAGGAAAAAAGCAAGGCGGGTCGAAAAGTGGGTGGATATAACCAATGGGCGTGAAAAGGGAGCAGTCGAGCAATTCGTAATCGTGTGTGTTTTCCGTTTTGTGTTTGTATGTGTCTCTAGGTTCTGGAACATCCGATTGATAACACATAATAAAATTACGCCGCCTAACTGTAGCATCATTATTTTAATCAACAGCAAAAAAGTCCACTGTTAAGTCTACAGTTGGATGAACAGTGCTCGTAACGAATATGGTCCGTTAAAATCATAGATCGTGTGCATCTCTACCGTCCAAAACACTACCGACATACTGTTCATGATCAAAGAGCATTCCTGCCTTTTAAATATATATATAGGATAATATGTAAGATAAGGTGGTTCAGACATTCTTATTTGTTGGAAGCATTGGCATTTGCTACATAGCAACGAGATTTTCTACACACACTCTTCACACTCATCATCTAAAGCAAGATCGATTATCATTAATGGATCTAAAGGAAGATCGATGGTTGGAAAAATCATGGGCCAACCAAATACATTCAGTTTCAATATCATTAATGGTTAGTTAATTTCTAACTTTTTATATCACCATATTGAATTTGGGGTTTTATGGTTTTGAAAATTTGGTTAAATTAATCTGGTAATCAATCAATCGGACGCATTAACAAGAACCAAGTTTTTAACTTAATTGTACATAAAATTTTGCAAGTTACTAGGGCATAGTATTTGGTTTGGGATTTAGGTTATGATTTGTTTGGTTTCTTTTCCAGGTCATCTTATTATTTTGAAAATAACAAGCGCTGATGTCTACTACATTTGTATGTTTGTTACTATCGATTGGCTAGTGACCCGTATCTTCAGGGGCAGCCACGGCTGGTGTTTGCAGCCATGCGGGTCCGATGCCCTTTAATCCGGTTAACATCATGATGATATTACTACATTTGTGCGGTTATATTTCGTATGGAAAGTAACCCGTATCTTGGAGGCAACACTCGAGTGTGGTGTTTCCAGCTTGTAGGCAAAACCCTTTAATTCGGTTCTCGGAAATCTGACCTTTAAGGCTTGAAATCTGATCCACATTTTTCTTGAGGCTTTTCAAGCGCATTCACACTTTTGAAAATGCTCTGCCACTACTTCTCTGCTATCATTAGTGGTTAAGTTTGTCGGACAATGCTTTGTTCAGTTTTGCTATTTGTTGTTTTCTTTTACGATTTAGTGTAATCCAGTTTCAATGGTTGTTTGTTGCTAATTCTTATTAAAAATTGTGTTGGACAATGGTAAAAGTTAATTGATCGGATTGAGAAAGGCAATGATGAGTTTGTCAATATTCGCATTTTGATAATATTGCCAAAACTGTATGTTGGAAGGCGACCACATGGTTGCGCCATGGTGGTTTTGGGTACCATTCCATATCGTACCTGAGCCTTATGTATAAATTACTTTGTTAAACAATTTCAGATTAAGTGTATTGTTGACGATGCCCTAGTCGGTTGTCGTAGAAATGGTAAAGAAAATCAGTGATTAGATTTTTGATTTTAAGTGAGTGCCCTTTCAAACTTATAAGTGAGTCATCTAACCATCATGATTCTCTTTTTGCGTTGTTATAAAGCGTTTTGTGGCAAACACTAATGTCCAATGGTGATATTATCATGCGCAAAGGAGAGGTAAATGCAATTTAAACGAAAATAATCTTCTGGTTATCCGTTGTTATATTGTACAAGTGGTGTACTAAGTTGCTTTCTGTTCACAAATCATTTTGCAATAAGGGTCAGTTATAAGTTAATTTTCATTGTTTATTTTGGTATTCCCATTAGACAACTAACATAACGTTAGTGGCCTGGTAATATAAGCTAATGGGCAATGTCTTTGTAATATTTTCAACAACGCTGTTGTTTTGTGTACTGTGTATAGGCTACATAACAGCTAGATGTTTGTCCATATCGATTTTACTAAGGAACTAACTATTTTGAGTATGATAAACAACACAAGATCAAGATAAGATAAATTGACCAAGGAATTATCCTATGATAATATTACTGTATTGATTTTAGTTAATACTACTATATAAGTTAATGTTCTGAATTTAGCAAACATAACCAATAATTGAAAAACAACACCATTTTTGTAAAGACTTCAAATTCAATATAGCAATTTACCCATTAACATAATGAAAGCACTTTTAGGACTGATTTTGCTACCAGTGTTTTGTAGGGTACCAATAATGATGGCTAATTTGGTAATGGGTAAAACAATAGTTTTTAAACTAATGAAAATAGTTATGGGTAAGAGTTTAATGCATTATAAGTTGTATTATAAAACATTTTATATATAACCCTTTTGCTACATTGTGTTTTGATCAGTCCTGCAATTGATATGCAATCCGAGGTACTACTTGTACCTACCGTTTCTTTTTTGGGGTCAACATCAGCAATGCAGTTCATACAACGATAAACCTAATCCGAATTATAGAGCTACCCTGATAAAGTGATGCCGAATCTGAATATGCTTGGTCTTGGAATGATAAACTGGATTCTTCACAATACAGATGGTACTCTCATTATCAATATTGATAGGAGTATTTTTGAAATTGAACCCATAGTCCAAGAGTTGATTCTGCATCCACAAAACTTGTCCACAACCGCTTGCAACAAGAATTTAGATTACCGCTGACAACCAACTAAGAAGAAACGAGACTTACAAAATCAATTCAAAAGTTCAATCTATTTATATGTTTCATCACCAACGTATTGAAATGAAATATATCTAGTCATCTTGACAAAACATATGATTTAAGTACATGACACGTACCCAAAATTGGGGTCACCATTAATTTACTAAGCAAAAAGTTTCTTAAAAATGAATTAGATTCTATTTATTTAGTTTTATATATTAAAGGGTTTGTTAGAATCCCATCCAGCAGGGATTCTTAGTCAAAATAGGATTATCGTAAGGTATAGAAAGATAAAAAATTCTATTATTCCGATAAACTAATTACTTGTTTGCTCAAAATAATTCAACTTCATGTTCTAATTTTGATTCAAAGGAAAGAAAGTGTGGAGTTGAAATAACTCACTCGAACGCTTTTTAAAGGATTACGTGTACGATAAGATCGAATAAGCCCTTCGGAATAAATACTCACCGCTTGTGAAACTTGGTCTTGTTTTATTTAATGTTTGTTCAATTACTCTTTTACCCGCAAAGGCAATGTAGGCATGGGGTTCGGCAATAATGATATCCCCAACATACCAAAACTAGTCACCCCACCGGTAGTAGGAGATGTAAGGATTGGTACATAGAATAACTTTTATTTGATTGATAATCATATAAAGCGGCAGATATTTTAGCCATTTGCATCAAGCTCAAACTTCCTTCTGCATGCGTGCCCTCAGGAAGCACACACTATAATAAGAGGTGAAGTTCTTTAGTGGCGATTCAATCAAACGGGTAATTTTCTCCCCAACTACGGATCCCATACTACCCCCATAAACGAAAATCCATAACCCCAATTGCTACGTTAATCATTTAATTGCCCTATACCTTTTGAATAGCCTCGGTTAATCCTGTCTTTCTTTGATAAGAATCGATCGATTTTATAAGGCTCCTCCTCCGAATGAAATTGAATGGGATCCAGAGACCATGTCTTCATCCATAGGCTCCCAAGTACTCGAATCAATCAAAAGTTCGATTCTATCGAACTACTCATTTTCAAATGATATCCACATTGTTCACAAAGATTCATTTTTGATTTAAAATTTTTCTTATAATTTAATCCATAACAATTTTCGCATTGAACCCACAAATGCACAGATTTTTATTTACATCCGATCGGTAGAACTTTCTCGTATAGTTTGATCACCCTTCCGGCATCCGGGTTTTAGTCCTATTTCCACTTTCACTACAAATGGAACTAGAAATGTAATTGTTCTTGGAATTGTCACTACCATTTACAATGTAACTATCAATACAGATTTGAGATCAAGATAACACAATGCAACTATTAATGTGATTATTCCAAGTATCCGAGTATCATCCATGTAATGATCCCGGTGGGGATTCTTACCTCTTAGATCCATTATTGAGATAACTAGAATTTCGATAAAAGAATTTTCTAGCTCACTACAAAAGGATGATCATTGTGAATCTCAAAATATGATTTTCAATATCAAAATATATAGAATAACTATCCCCATTACTATCTTTAACTAAAAAGTATCATCGGAGATGAAATTCCGAATGTCCTTGACGCCAAAAAAAGATCAACATTATTGTAATTGTCATGACCACCGCAACTCAATGTTTTTATCCGTATCATTTATTTACACGTGGCCTCAACCAGAAGGATTTATATAAACCAATTATCCAATCATTCCCTCGACTTTCGGGTTATCGTTCAAGTGCGGATAAATCCTTCAACGGCGCGCAATCAAATGCTAGAAAATGCATTTCTAATCAATAATGCTATTAAGAAGTTTGATACTCTTGTTCCAATTATGCCTCGATTGATCATCACAAATCCAAATTTTGTAACGCATTGGGGCATCCTATTGGCAAGGCGATTAAAAAGAGTTTGTATCGAGTAAAGTATATACTTCGACTTTCTTGTGCTAGAACTTTAGCTCGTAGCATAAAAGCACTTGACGTGCTTTTTGAAAGATTATCGATCTCAAGAAACCGCCAGTCTTAACAGACTTGAAACATTTCAGAACACAAATACAATGAAGATCGAGAATATAATGAATTCCGGTCGTTATGTCCCACGGAGACTCAATGGTGTGCAAACACTGATTCAGACGATAGAATGATCACTAATGATAGCGATCAGAAAGGATTAGATTGAATATTACACTACTTAAAAAGTTTATAAAATAAGCGACTTAAATGCAAATTAAGAAAATTAAAAAGATAAAATATATTAAATAAACGCTATCACTATATTTACAATGATGTTTTTGTGTTTTATAAAATAAAATAACTTAAATAAACTATATTAACTAAAATGTAAACTTAAAATATCTAAAACGTGGTCTAAAACAAAACGTCGTTACGTGTAAAAATAACGAGGGCAGCAAGTAAAACGTAAAATTTATGAAATAAAAGGCCTACGAGTGTGAAACCAATTTTATTACGCACTATATGATAAAAGAAAATTTTAGAAAAAAAGATTTATATTTTTTGACTTTTATATTTTTATTATGAATTAATTACTATAAAACACTAATTAAATGATTAAAATACTAAAACTAATTAGAAAAATCAAACTTTTTTATAAAATACTTAATACTAATACAAACTAAAGAAAAATACAAAAGTGGAAAAAGCTAGTACGAATAAGCTACAAATAAGCTAAAGCAATCGTATAAGCTAAACTGGAAAAGAGTACTTATATATTTGATTGTGCAAGATTTGAACCAAGGAAGTCCCAAGGGCAGATGGTTTCTGTGAGGAGTGTTGGAGCGTGGACTGTTTGGGCGGAGGTCTCTGGGTTGAATCCCACCTCTTGCCTTTTGCTACTATTTTATTTTGTGATTTTCTTTTCAAACTTATTAAGCACATGAAGATAAGCACTTTTGATAACTATGACTTTTTACAAAAATGACCAATAAGCTCAGTTACAGCTTAATTTCACATCAGTGGACAAACTTATAAAATAAGCTTAAGTCTAAACTAAAATGGGTATAAAACTACTCAATAAGCAAATGTGAACTAGAATAAGCTAAACTCATGATTATAAGCTAGAATAAACACTGAATAAGCACAATAATTAATAATAATAACTGATTAAGCACTAAATAAGCATAAGCTGCACTGTTACACATCACACCTTTAGAATCACTAGGCACTTTTCTAGCTACTTTTAAGTACTTAAATAAGCTACGAATTGAAAATAAACACTGGGACTATCAAGTAGACCAACTAAGCTCTAAAAAGCTAAAGTACTCATTGCGGTGTTAACTAATGAGCTTATAAGGAGCTTATGCAAAAGCTTAAAAATCATGCACGAGCACTTTCTCGCTTAAGGTGCTCAAAATAAGCTAACAAATAAGCACTCTATAAGTTGATTAAAGGCAATCTAGTATTTTTATATTTTTGTTGAGCAACTAAATATTAATTTCCAAAAGTACTTAAGCTAACTCTTAATAATGAACACACAGAAAATTCTAAATTTTATTCAAAACTGTATTTAGAAATTTTGACTTTTTAATTACACTAAAAAGTTGACTTTTATGAAACTAAGACAAGATTAACTAAATGATATAGATGTATTATAACATAATAGGATTGTTTTAAGCTAGAATAACAACTAATGAGCTAAATGACATGATTTAACCAAATGAAAATTCCAACGGGACTATAATATGCAATTCAAGTAACTTTGACTTTTAAGCAAACAAGGACTATGTTTTATGCATGAAATGAGCTATTTACTACTAAAGTGACATGGAACAATAACAAGAAATGACACGGATGCCTTTTAACACCAATAACTAAGTTGATCCAAACACCCTTTAATAGACTATTTTGAAGCTTTTCAAAGGATAACACAAATTAAGACCATGAAAATGATTAAAGGCTTTATATTATCACATATTAAGACTAAATAAGTATTAAACAATGATGATATGAGCTTAAATATTAAGATTAACTAATATGCTATAAAATTGTAAAAATGAGATTTTAAGTTAACTACTAATTATGACTAACAAGTATACTATTTTATTGTAGAAATCCACTTAAATACTGCTTAAAAAGATAAAAACACAGATTAAAGCTTATAAGCTACTTACGTAATGAAATGCAAAATGCTTAAAAATAGCTTACAATGCTTTTACTAAAGATCATGAACTAGGAATCAAGAACACCCCTATAGGCTTACCACTAAGCCTCTAACCCATAAACAATCCATAATCAACCAAAGGTCCTTGAACTTCATTCCATGGATTTTAATTTTAGACTAATTTTTGGTATTTTTGAGAATTTTGAGTTAAAACTTTAAACCGAACTTTATGACTTCTAAAAGCTTAAAAGAGCTTAATAAAAGCTTATGTGAGCCTTTTCAATCCTTAACAACAACTAAGAACAACATTTAAGTAATTTGAGATTTCCTTGATCTTGAAAATTTACATAAACCTGAAAATGAAAAGAAAGCTTGCAATTGATTATTAAAATAGGTTTATAACACAATAAGATTACTTAATACAAAGCTTGAAAGATTTAATAAACACCGGAAAATAAAACGACATAAGGAAAATTATATAAACTAACTATCGCCTCTATTGCTTCTCTTAGCTTCTCTTTTATACTCCAAGCTTCTTCCCACATGTCTCGACTTTTCCCACCATCATTTTGGTCCTTTGGATGTCTTAAAGTCATCTTGGCGTTAAATCGGTTTTAAGGAAATGATTATAACGGTAGTGGGTGTTGAGTGATAGGGGAAGGATCATTTAATGATTTTTGTAGTTGTGAGGAGGGGGACAGAGGAGATGAAGGTGAGCTGGGGATGGAGTTGGAGAAAGCGGGGGTGAAGCGTGTAAACAAGTGGAAGAGAAGACTATTGACGCCATTGTCTTGTTTGACCGCCATTTGACCGATATTAGTAATGAAAGGTGGGTTCAAATTGCTTAGTGTGGGGTCATAATGGTGTCAAGTGGTCCAAATGAGTTTAAAAGGATTAATATGATAAGGACCTAAAGTGTAAATTCGAAAACTCAAGGACCTAGGTCGCTAATTCAACAAAGTTGCTCCAAGGACCATAAGTGACAATATCAAAAAGTATAAGGACCAAACTTGCCATTCTCCAATTTCCAAGGACCATTTTGCCATTTTCAAACTTGAGGGACCAAAGTTGTAATTTTGCAAATTTTATATTTCTTTTGACAACTTTTGAATCCCATGGACCTTAAATAACATTTTCTTTATTTTGATTTACGAGGACCTGTTTTGACAATTTTGAAACTGGGGACTAAAGCGCCAATTTTGCAAACTTGATACGCTTTTCATCCGATTTTGATCTTTTGCATTTAAAACACATAAACATCGATTTGTGATATTTTCATCATTTTGATGCATTTTGAGTGCTTTTCGGATGTTTTCAGCTTTATATCAGATACAAAACGACGAAGATTTCACACTCATCAATTACCTAACATAATGCATGAAAGGATCTTTGAACAACCATAAATTTGCTTGAAAAGACCCGACAAAGACTTCGCAAGATGCTCTATTTTTCCATAGAAATTGATTCGCTCAATAAGGGCTCGGAAGATGTTGATCGTAAGTGAGAAGACTGGTTACGGAGAAAGAGGAAGCCAGATTCATATTCACATACATGAAAAGTATATAGGAAGAAGAATAATCTGTTTTTTCTTTTTGAAAAAGAAGAACTAACTTTCTTTGAATTTGAAGTAATAAGACTATCCCAATTATGACACTCATGGAGAAAGAATCTTAATAAATGCAAAGAGGAAGCATCTTTTATCCAATAGCGAAGAGCCTGAACCAAGATTTCCAGATGGGCTGGGTAAGGTATTAGTATATCTAATACATAATTTAAATGTGAAAAGTTGTCCTCTAAAAAAGAAAATATTGAATGAATTGATCGTAAATTATCGAATTTAACTAACCCTTTCTTTTTCTTTTCTAGGGAAGATATTAATCGCAGAGACAATGGAATTTCCAGAATAATTGAAGAAACCTCTGACATTACTTGCGAATAAAAATTATTGTTGTGCCCCAATTGTTTAGAATCATTAACAGAAAGAATAAAATGATTCTGTTGATACATTCGAATGATTAAACGTTTCACAATTAGTAAGCTGAATTTATTGTCATAACCTACATTTTCCAACAAAATAGATCTATTTAAACCATGATCATGAGCAAGTACATAAATATACTCCTGAAAGATAAGTGGATATAAGAAAGAGTGTTGTGTAAGCCTGCGGGAGTATTTGAGGAACTGGTTTGCAATAACTGTGATGACTTTCTTTTTTTAGTAAGCTGAATTTGAAAAGCAGTTGTACCAGCAGCGGCTGAAAGTTAAAAACATAAGTAGTTAGGACAATATGCTGAAAGGTAATAAGAAACCGTGTGTGTGTATTAGGAGTGAATAAGGTAACATAGTATAGCCATGACAGCGGCTATAAAAGTGTAAGAAAGTACCAGGGTCATGTGAAACCACCGGTGGCTGTAAGTTGTTATGGAGGAAACGGGCCTGCAAAAAAGATGTTCAGAATATTAATGGTATTGTGTGGGATACAATCTTTTGCGAAGCAAGAGAGTAGATATCTATCAATAATGAATAAGAAGCATGTACCTCCGTTCATGGAAGAAGTGGAAGGTTCGCTGTTTGAAGTAGTTTGTGGACGGTACCTTTTTTGGGAAGCATATTTAACAACGCGCGCGCGCACATTGCGTATGCTGACAGGAGTATTTGAGGAAGTGGTTTGCAACAACTGTGATGGATTTCTTTTTTTAGTAGCGGGAACTTGAGAAACACTTGTGCCAGCAGCGGCTAGAAGTTAAAAATATAAGTAGTTAGCACAATATGTTGAAGAGTAATAAGAAGACGCATTTGCGTATTAGAAATGGATAAGCTAGCATAGTATAGTCATATAATGATAACTGAACTAACCTTGTTTTAGAGTTAAGGTAGTAACCTGATGGGTTGGGACTACGTCCAGCTGTAAGTTACATCTCAATTCACATAAGAAGGCCCCACATATAAGGTGTCAATGTTTGCCCCTCGACCATGAACCTACCACCAAAATTTGAGTACTTTAGATGACCGGCTATTAAAGATGATCGGTCTTAAATCTTAAAGGTTATTAACGATCTTTTATACATAAGTCTCCCTTACCCCAAGCCGGTATGAACCAAAGCATATAATACTGCGTTTGCGTCTTCCACCATCTGATTTGTGTACCCTCGTAGACGTATAAGTTGCTTCACCCAATCAACTACAATCTATAAAACACAAAAACAGAGAGAGTTAAAAACACATATAGAAACCGATAAACTAAACTACCAAAACCTTTCACATTAACCAAAGGCCACACTGTATATAACAGACATGTATCTATATTTATCATTATATTTAGAATTTTTGTATATCAAGATAATTTCATCACCATATCAAAATGCTTTGTTTGTATATGGCTGTGTTATTTACTTGGACACACATATTGTTTGTCCTCAAGGCTAGCAATACAGCACAATAACATAAATGAACTACTGTATAACAATTAGCCTATCCACTACAAATTTAGTGGCTTTATATCTCAGAAAATTCAGCTTCAACCATAACATTTAACAAATAGGACACATTTTTTGAAGGTACCCTAAAATAGAACCATGGCACGGTTTACAGGACATAAGGAGCAGTTGGTATATGATAAATTTTCATATAGATGATTATTCAATCGCAGAGTCACTACCAATTTGGTCTCATAATCAACTCATCAAGGTGTTATAAAGCCCCAAATTACTGATGACATATGCTGAATGTTACCAACCCTAAATCATCAATCAAAGGAAAAACATGAACCTACAACTCAATTACCTAAAAACAAAACCCTAAATCTATTATCCATAACTTGCTGATATAAATTCAAAACATACCGTTGATTAACTAAAGTCCCGTTTTCTCATTGTGATTTCCACTTGTACAAACATATAACAGATTTTTAGATCCACATATGTGTCCACGATTGTGGTGGTCGGATGGTGGTAGAAGCCTACGGTTGGAGGTGGCGGTGAAGGTGTGTTTTTTTTTTTTGGTCGACTGATGGGTCGAGCTGTAGAAAGTAGATTTGTGTTGTTTACATTCAGGTCCTTCAAGTTTACAAATCTACTCCGTTTTCTTTTAAGTTATTTTTTTTTACATTTTTGACACATATGTTTTTGTGGAGGTATTTTCTACACGAAATTTATCAATTTCACCAAAATCGATTCAATTTGATTTTTATTAACCAATCATATTGCGTGATTTTTACGTCCAAAATCGAGCTCTCCTATTCGTTGAATTTTTTTTTCTATAAGAATAATTTTATAAAATCACTCCGAAATGATGTAATTCTTTTATTATATAAAAGATTATTATTATTTATAGGATTTTTGCAAAAAGAAGAGGAAGAGAATCGAGATTTTGTGCTAGTGAAATCTCGCATTATATAACACGTTAAAAATAACTAATGTGTCCGCCATGTGCAATGACGATAAGTATAGTTATATGTGTTTTCTACCCGTTTAGTGAATTGTTTCACAACAACGAATGTATATGTGTTAGTTGTAAGTGTTTGTTTGGGTTCAGAATCTTTCCGTGTAGCTTTCCATGACATCATTATTCCCGCATATAAATACCCATGATCTCTTACGCAAAACACTACCCTAAAAGTATATGATTTTGACGAATCAAAATTATATTGATTGAAATAAATGAAATAAAGGTTAAAGTTGTAAAATTTGAATTAAAATAAAATAAACCCATTAAAAATATAAAACTAAAACTCATAAAAATATATCAAATGGATGTTGAATTAAAGAGCATAAAATTTTAGAAAATATGGTGAAATTAGATAATAAAAAAAAGTAGATAAAAAGATATTTTAATTTATAAATAAAGATGAATTTTAGTTGAGAAATATATGTCGTTTTATAATTGGGCTCTTTATCTTAATTTTTAGTGGTTATGAGTTATGTTTGGGTTTGTTAGAAGTTAGAACGGAGTTTGTTAAAAGTGACACACGTCATCTCATGATTGGGCTCATTATCTTAATTTTGGTTAGAAAAACTCTTTCCATAATAAGCAAGTAAAAAAATCTGAATTTTTAAGCCTTTTAACTTTAGAAGGCCTAAATGCATTATAAAGTAGTATAGATTCTATTGATTTGTTTGAATACTATTTCAAGATTAGCACACAGGATTTGTAACTATGTCCAAAATTAGTGTCATAATATTCATTGCTTGTCAAACATTCCATAATTTTTTAATCTAATAATAACTTGCCTAATTAACTTTTAAAAAATGCGTTTAACAACTACCGATAAGTTTTCAAAGTTTTGCATAAAAAAGTCCACGTGGCAAGATGAAATGAAAAGCTATTTTAGGATAAATTAAATGCGCTTGTTAAAAACTCTGTTTTATTAGTATAGATAGATATAGTGAAGCGCTTAAATGAGAAGCTTTATTTTGGTGAGAACGCTAGAAGCAATTCTAGCCACTCATTTTATCCTTCTTTCGCTTTGATCTAAAGTCTAATATAAGTTGACCAATTTTTCTAAAAATTTTCAAAAAAAAAAGGTTTGAGAAAAAAAATCGGAAAATTTTTTTTGAAAAATTTTTACGAAAAGAAAAAATTCGAAAAAAAAAAAAATTTGAAATTTTTTTTCGACTTTTTTTTTGAATCCGAAATTTTCTGTTTTCGAAATTTTTTTCGTCACATGTGAAGATTCTATCAGCGAAAATTTTTACATGCGATGAAATTCGTCATAGTATTAGAGTTTTTTTCGTCCCATGTGAAGATTCTATTTTCGAAAAATTTCACATGTGACGAAATTCGTCATAGTATTAGAGTTTTTTTATGTCACATGTGAAGATTCTGTTTTCGAAAAGTTTCACATGTGACGAAATTCGTCTTGGTATTAGAGTTTTGAAATTTTCACTTTTTATTTTCGTCATGTAATAAATTTTTCACATTTTTTGTTATATGTGAAAAAAAAAATTGAAAAAAAATCTCCAATAATATGACGAATTTTGTCACATGTGAAATTTTTCAAAAATGGAATATCGAAAATTTTTTGTCACATGTGAATTTTTTTTTCATATTAGACGAATTTCATCACATGTGAAGAAAATGTGAAAATTTTCACATTTTTTTCGACTTATGTGAAAAAATTGAAAAACAAATGCACAAGTGATGAAAAAAATATGCACACGTGACAAACAAAATTAACACGTGACAAATTATACAAAAAATTTCACATGTGATGAAAAGAGAGATTAAAAAAATTGAAAAAAAAAATCAAAAAAGGTTTTTGAAAAAAAAACTTTCCAAAAAAAATCTCGGGAAAAAAAATTTCTGAAAAAATATTCCGGAAAAAAAGTTTTGGAAAAAAAATTCTTAAAAAAAATTGGAAAACAAATTTTTGGGAAAAAATATTTTGAAAAAAAAATGGATAAATTTTTTTGGAAATTTTTTTTCGAATTTCGAAAAAAAAAAAATTGAAAAAAAATTTCAAAAATTTTCAAATTTTTTTTTTTAAAAATTTTCGAAATCTTTTAGCTAAAAAAGTTTGAAAAAATTTGAACAAAATATTTTTTTTGTAAAAATGGTGGAATTATCTTTGCCATTTGATCACAATTAGGAGATGATTAAATTAGTGGTTAGGATTAGTTCTCACATTTTCATCATATTATATATGTATATATATATATAATATATATATATATATATATATATATATATATATATATATATATATATATATATATATATATATATATATATATATATATATAGGGAGGGTTAATGTGAGATCGAGCAAAGTTGTAAAATAAGATCAAATCTAAAAACCACTAAAACATTTATAAATAACAATTTTAGCAATTATACACAAAAAATAATATTTTAATAGAAATTAACATTTTAGCAACTAATAACCAAATGATACATGTGTTTGGATTAGTGATACATCGATACACATTACACTAATATATATTCAAAACACGATCACATACAAAACCGATACACATTAAACTTCTATTCAAAGTGTATCACCTAGGTTTCAGAAATTTTAAAAGAAATCTATCGAAACTTCAACAATTTTAGTTGTAGTAAATAAAAATCATTTTTATTGTAAGGAGAGTATCTCTTGTCAAATTTTAGTTCGATTTCATTTAGACAACTTTAAGTATGATCTTATTTGATCTAGATTATATATATATATATATATATATATATATATATATATATATATATATATATATATATATATATATATATATATATATATATATATATATATATATATATATATATATATGTGAGGTTATGTTCGAACCAAAAAATTGCGAGAATCTGCGAACCGATCTCAGCCATCTATTTTTTGATCAATGGTTATTAATGGTTATGGCATAATTGTAAATAATTGAAACTTTAAGTTTTATTCTCTAATGGGTGGAAGGGCATTAAAGGAATTTTATCTCACTACAAAACTGATTAAGTATATACTTTTTTCACAGATTCGTAAATATCTCTTCCCCTCTAATGACCTAAACCTACCCCATTATCATTCATTCATAACTGAATAAAAAACCTAGCCACCACCCATACATCTTGCATCTTTATTTGTTTTATCCGTATTTTTTATGCTACCACCGCCATCATTCATCAAGATCTAACCATTCTCTTCTAGATCTAACCACCACCACTTTTCTCTCTCATCTTTCTGTAGATCTCATTCTCTTAGACCCAATGATGATGAAGAAAAGCACTTAAGAATTTCATTGTAATTGTTATTGATCCATGCTTATTAATATTGTCCGCTGGTTATCTCATACACTAATTCGATGTTCAACATGGATATATTTGAAATCCAGGTTAACATTATCTTTATGCTTTCCTTTGATTCACGTATATATATGAAATTGAATTTTTACTCTATGTTTTATATTAGAAAAGGACCTGCAAGATCAGATTTTGATTCATTGATTTGTTTTGGGGTAAAGGGTTTATTTTGGCCTTAAAAAACGAGTGGTTTTTAGATGGTTATCAAGATTTTATTTAATTTTTTCTCATTGTTTATGAATCTCGTGTAGGTCTCGTCTTTGACCTTCTAAAAATTAAGAAAAAAATAAAAATAACGAGTGTTTTTTAAAAGGTTATCAAATTGACAGAAATATTTTGAATGGATGATCATATTAGATTTGGAATCATTAGTTATTATTCTTTAAGAAACTTTGATAAGAGAGTAACTGTTTTTTTAATTGGTTTTGTTTTGGTATTTCATCACATGTTTCACTCATAATTATTATTATTTTTTTTTTTTTTTTTTTTTGTTTTATCATTACGTTGTTTTACAGAATTGATGTTTGGGTGAACAAGTGCAAATTAAAAAGTGTGCATATGTTTTATGTAAGTGTGGATATTTAGATTCGTTTTTTTTATTCAATAACAATGAACACCAAATGTTGTTACCGAAATTTGCTCACAGTGGGCTATTGTAGCCTTGTAGGTGACACACATCACCAAAGGTTAATTGGGTGGTTCGGATTAGTTTTGATCAAGTTCTTTGAATAATGATCATATGACACCTAATAATGCACATATGGGACATTAGCATCACAATCATACTTATCAATGTAGAATAGTAAATATGATTGTGACTGAAAATACACGTAAATGGTGGAATATCAATGTAGAATAGTGGTGTTTTTTTTTAGCGAATGTTTTTGGTTTGGTATCGTGAGTTTTTTTGGTTTTGCGAATGGTGGAATAGGCAACGGTTCAAATCTTACCTTTTATTGCTCTTATCGTCTCAGTGTGCACATGTGTTTTTGAGTGTGCATATGTGTTTTTACATTTGTGAATGTGAAACCTTCTATGCATATGTGTTTTTGCAGTTTCATGAACTTGTTTCTTTTGTTTAATTTCAATTGTTATGAAAGGATTGTGCATATATGTTTTGGTAGTTGTTATGATTAAATAATTCCTATACTATTTGTTTGTGATTACAGGTTCGAGTATAATGAGCAATATCAAGAATGCACATACGTATATATAAGGGCATATGGACGAACTCAACTGCACATATGCATATAAAGAGATCGAGAGTGGCTAGAGAAAAAAAACATGTGCGAGGATTAAAACACATGTGTAGATTTCATGGTTTTTGAACAAGACGAGGAATACATGCGCACACCTAAAAGATGAACCAACTATTAAAGACATTCTATTATGCATATGTGCACGCTTCATATATTTGTAATAAAACATGTGATATTTTTTAATAACGTTTTGTTGTTTGTATTAAATTCCATAAAGTATTAATAAAGTTTTATTGTTTGTATACATACTTATGTAATATTTTTTATAGATACATGTGCAAATTCAAAACACCTATGTATAAACGGAAAATACAATTATCACATAATGCAAAACACATGTGCACAATGTTAAAAAAAAAAAAAAAAGATCCTAGAATTACGGGAAATAAAAATACGTTTATTGTAAAAAAAATCAAATAAAAAAGTAATTTTACCATTATACCATTTTGAATTAAATAATAAAAATTAATATAAGAAAAATCGATTGGCGATCTTTGGTTCTCGCGTTTTTGGTTGCGAAAATAACGAAATATATATATATATATATATATATATATATATATATATATCTTATATAGATCGTGATAAATCACGGGTGGCTTATAAAAAATTAGAAAATATAAAGTAAAAAAACTAACAAATATTAATTCTCAAAAAATATTATGCATTTTTATAAAATAAAAAAAGAAGTAAGAGAACATTGAATTATTGCAAAATAACAAAAAACAATAAACCAAGAAACAAAAAACGGATAATAGTGAAACATAAGGTTGTATAAGAGAGCTGAAATAGAAATAGCTATTTAGTTGTATGGCGAATCAAATCTTTTGAGCACTGGTAAACAACATTCAAATTATTATTTGAACTTTACAAATCAACTAAATAATATGCCCGTGAAATTGAGCATCTTATAATGTTTGATCAATATCAAAATTTAATATAAAATTACACATCGTTTTACTCTATATTAAACACAAATAAAAATACCCAACATACGTGGAACATTTTATAAGTGTTGACAGCCTTATCAAAAAACCATCTATTCGAATGTTTGCAAACAAATAGCTTGAGCTGTAGCATATGGGTTGCTATATATTAACTTATCTGCAAACTCATATTGTAGCATTCCAGGTTGCTTATAATGTATCTATCTCTAAACATATCATAAAAATCACAAACAAAATGTCAAGGTTGGAAAATGATAACTAAACTTTTAAGACATATTATACCCATTTCCGAGTCACCTGTATTTGCATCGGTAGTTCCTTGTATAACCAAAGTTCTTGGAATTTTAAAGCTCATGGTGACAACGGCAAAACGAAAACAATCAGAAATATTAAATATCATATAGTGAACTTGAAAAAACCTTGTCGCAAAATAGAAAAGGTTTCAAATAATGTGTTTTTCACAACACACCATCGCCAAGAAATTGTTTTTTTCGAACAACAAATCTTACTACATGTATTCCCACATCATTGTTGCATAAACAGTCACAACATACATGCTTTCCATATAATTGGCATACAACTTCTTCTCATAAAAATGACTTATGTTCAAAAATCTAAAATGCAAAAAAAGTGAAGTGAGACATGTAGATATTGGTTAAGGATACATACATACATACAGAAAAGTGGATCATTTTAGCATAGTAGTTCCGTAAAATACTTTATCCACATTTTCTCTCCATTTCCCTAGGTACAAAATCTAGTATATTTATGCAAATCTCATATCTGGTGTTGTAAAATCTTCATCATAGAGATCGATGCACATGTATGTCATCTTTTTGGTTAGACAGGTTGAGTAACGGAGAAAGCCATATACACAGAGTCCTGAATAGCCCATGTTAAGTTGCCATGCGTAACTATTTAGTTCGCTAAAAAAACTAAATTACGGTGATAAAAAAACAATCATCATATGATAAATCACTTAAAAATGGACTTAATATGTAAAAAGAGACATGTTGACACATCATATAAAGTAAAAAATCTATGTGGCCGGAGATCATAAATGGATGTTTCATTGTAGACCAAATTAACAGAATTATTGAATACTATTTTAACATGCCTAGTAAATATTATTATACGATCACTTAAATTGGAAGAAATAATAATCTTACGGAAAACAAATTTATTCAGTTGTAAAAAAAAAAGTCTGAGTTGCCCACATCATTGTTGAAAATCATACAAAAGCATTAGTAATTATATTTGGGTTCATTGTCATTTCATCATTATCTGCGCAAACATAATCAATGTTCAATGGACGTTTGATCCTACCACTTTTACCAGTTACTAAGTGTCACACAAAAAATAACTTGTATAGATTTACCTTATGAAATTAAGAAACCATAATGGAAACAAACTTGTGTACCATAAACAAAGGAGCATTGTAAAAAGTCGATAATAAACAAATTAAGCTAAAAAACATGAATAATAAACTAATGATGATTAATCACAAATGAAAGATATAGTTACCTCTTTTCCATATCTCCGGTTTCGTCTTCTTAAAATATTTTAATTAGCCTTGTGCAATTTCAATAACCTTTTTAATAGCCTGAAAAACAATAAGTGAACACTTATATACAAAGCAAGCCAGTTAAAAGACATCACCACTTGCTTTGATTATAACGCTAAAAATATTAGTGGACGCAGGCTTGGAGTACTTTTCTCATAAAGCCAAAAACAATATATACTCTTTGAAATTACCTTTAAAGAAATGGATCCAAGTATGCTTAGTATTATCCATGGAAAATGTTCATGATCTCCTAATTATACATGGGTTGTTCGGAATTGCTTAACGAAACTGCTTACAAAGGGTTGTTCAATAAGCAATCCCAAAAATCTTTCGCCAATCCAACTCTCTAAGGATATAACACAAGTAGACATGCTTCTAAGTAAACAAGCTAAAACTTGCATCTATATGTATCTCTATACATGTGCAACATGTAATCTATTGCATTTAATCAACAAATTCTTGCACTTCTTTCTATTCATAAACACATAACATTTAGATGTCTTACTTGCACAATTTTGGATGAGTGAAAGATGCATTGATCTCCTTTAAATTGTCATTTAGGGAGATATTGCCTGGAATAACATATTTGAACATGATATTTCTCATAACCGGACACCATGTTTGTATTCATGAATATAAAATTAAAGGTTATGGAGAACACTTCAGGTGTCCATGGGGAATTAGCAGACTCTTAAATTCGACGACTTGGTCTAAGTCGAAATTTCTTGAGAGACACATTACCAATCTCATGTTACTAATTTTGCCACAATAAACATAAATTGACTCTACAAAACACATATATTAGAGCAAACTCCTACACATGGTTAAAGTAAATAGCCTGATCGAAATTATGTAGTTTAAAAAACAAAACCTCTTCATGAATATTTCTTAAGACATTTCGTCGAACACCTTTTATGCACTCCTTAAATAAAATAAATCCTCATAAAAAAGCTCAAGCTATCAACATTGTATCAAACTCTTTTCAAGTAGAATATGTAAATATAGATCTCGAAAACCATAAATAAAAAAAATGTCACAATTATGTCAGAAGAAGGAAAGTAAAAACAATCAAGCAAAAAAAATATTGATGTTACCCGAATGAACCAAACCAAACATGTGTTAGCACAAAGGAGACACCTTAAAATTGATATTATCTCAAAAGACCTTCTAATCAACCTATCAAAAAGCAAGTGTAACAATGGCGTTAATATATTACAGTAAATAATAGAAAAAAGAGAATGATGATAGAGATAAAAGGTGAATATGCTTGATAGACGAACAAATTCTTGATATGTAATCAATTGAATTTTGAACAACTAATACAGTTTCCCTAAAAGCTTAAATTACGGAAAAGTTTGACCTTCTTTAATATTTAGCAAACGGTATCAATTGTAAATTAAAGATTGTTGTTGATGTGGCATTTTTGACGTGGCGTAAATGACATGGCATATATGCCAGCATGGATTAAATGAGGTGGCAAACTTTAAAAAAAACCTTTGTTTATTATATATATAGATGTGTGTGTGTGTGTATCTATATTATATATAACAGGAGGCATTCTTCACAAATGTCACCTCAATGTCATGTAATTCATTTTAATGCCACATAATCATATGTTGTCCAACTAAGTAATATTTTTATCCACCTAAGCAATTTTTTTTTTAATTTATTAGAATTTTTGGAATTTTTTTTAATTTATTAAAATTTCGTTTTTTTTATTTTTCAAAAAATCATGCATGCAATTGGATTCGAACACAGGTGCATTAGTCTACAAACAAACATGATTCTGCTGTGACCAACACATTTTTTTTTATTATACCTTGGAAAACCAAATTTATAAATCTCTACAACCAATCATTGACCATTTTGATTAGTTTGAAAAGGAATATATTTATCTCCAAAAATTATATAACACATATCCATTCCTTAATAATAGTTTTTGATTATAAACATTACCCTAATCTTATTTCACGTTTAAACTTTTATATATTTTTTAAGAGATGACAGGAAAAAGGTATGTCTCTTTTCCCTCAAAACCCTAATGATGAAACTATGTTACCGTGTATGTTTGTTTGTTTGTTTGTAGTTTTTTGCAGGTTAAACGTCGTCTTTGCAGGTTAGTCATCTTCTTAATATATCAATGTGTACAAAACAAATCGAAATTGACTAATTATTTCAATTAAGCATCACAGTTCCAAAAATCTATGAAGTTGAGTTTTTCATGGCAATGTAATAGACTATTTTATATGTTGAGGTAGAAGTTGTCATGGTTGCATGTATTATAGTTGTATTCGTGAGAATGGATAGTCAAGTATATACTGATTACGTTGTTCCACCAAGCTATGATTCTCTACTTGGAAAGGTTTGTAATATTGCTATCATTATCTCCATGGTTTTGCCTTTGTCTTTCAAGATGTTGACAATTTGAATATAGCACAGAAGTTTTTTTTGCCCCGAGTCTGATTTCTAATTATATAAATACGTTGTGTATCAAATGTAATAAAAATGTATTGCATGAAACTATATACAAAAGGTTTAGCACATTCATGGTAGTTGCCAGTTCTAGCTTCATATCAAGGATATGACATCAATATTGCCATGAAACAATAGCGAGTCCAATAGCGGCTTTAGCAGGTGTTAAAATATGCAAAATACATAAAGTCGACCTATTTTACTCATTTAATCAGTCTGCATTCCAAGCATATATTTTGTTATACCAATTTAACCCATCAGAGATAAAACCATAGCCAAACCAATGCATTCCTAAATAAGTGAGTCGAAATTGATCCCTCTATATAGTTGATGCATTAGTTTTTTCTACTTTATCAAGATTTAGACGAGCTTTTCTTTTTCCAAAATTTCTCTTATGGCCACAAATTAGATATTAGGTTAAGCTTGGGGTGCATACTGATTATCATTGATAAATCTTTGAGTGAATTTAGTCATTGAACTTGATATTACGTTGCAAAATGATCAGCATGCCTGTTAAAAATCAATAAGAAATAAAAAACCTCTATGGTCTGCAATTCATAGCTTTTTTGAATTGTTTCAACCAAGTATAATGGGTGTCTTCGGCTGTCTAATGAAGACACATTTGGTTGTTGGAACTAAAAAACAACAGCATAAGCCATCTCTTCGGTCTTCAACCGCAAGAACTGCTTTCTTACGCTAATTGTTGTTCAAGTCTTAAAGTTGTTTCCTTCAGACGAGACTCAACCTGTATCACCATCAACAATTACACAAAACCCATATACACTTGATTACAACAATTCTAATTGGAGCTAATATGTTTGTCAACCAAATTTCTGTGCAGAACAAGCTTTATTACTTTCAGTCTACCATTTTCAAGGATGTGAGTCGATACAGTTTATATATTTTTGTTTCTCTTCTTAAATTTTAGAAACCTAACATGTGGTAATTCGAGAATCTATAAGTGAAATCACCTTATTTCACTTGGCTTCATAAATTTTGCTATGTTCTTTTTGTAGTGTTTGGTGTAGATGACTATCATCGCTACAAGTAAAACGAATCTCAATCTATGAAGATAAGGGGGGGTTTTATTTTGCATCATATGCTAACATACTTTTTCTGTTGTCCCTGTTCTGACATTGTGAATCTTGTGTACATCGGAACAATCAAAAAGATGATTGTTTAGTCTCTTGGATCATCTTATAACCAAAAACCAACTTTCAAAAAAATGATAATTCGTTTGTAGTAAGTGTTGAATGTATGTATGAAATGTTAAACGGGTTATAAAATGACTCAAACTAAACACAATACCATCTTTTGATGACACAGATATACACACAAAGATTTACAATGACTAGAACAGGAATGAAAACAGTAAGTTGAAAGTTTTAATTTACAGGCCTTTTGTATACCGACAGTTGACGGCGGGTACTCGACGTTTACTAAATTTAAGCGGTTAGTGCATTGCCTGCACACGTCGCGGCTCCCTCACAAGCGGAAGGTACTTTATTGTATTATTTTATTCACCTGTATGTGATAGGCAATTTGATAAACCGAATCATTAAATTAATGTGATTTATTGATTCAGCCTTTTAATTCGATCATGGGTATTCTTAAATTATGATTTTGATTATGATTACTTTTGATTAGAGGTAATAATTTTATTTTTATTTATTTATTTATTTTATTTTTATTTTTTTTTAAAATTTTGATCATGAGTTACCGATGACTTATTGTGTCATTACCAATTAAGGTGTTCGAATTGCCGTGTGGAATTGATGATGAGTGTGTTGATGATCAGACGTTAATACTACATACAATAGTTGTGATATTGTCTATTAATTTTTGATTTGTTTAGTAAGAGTATATCTGTTTTTTCTGTGTTCAGATTGAAGTAGAAACAGTTGATAGAACAGGGACCTTTTTGGACCTCAAAAACTAAATTTATCAACTTTCAACTGGTAATTTTTATTTTTATTATTATTGTTTTTTTGAGAATATGATTAATTTTGAATTAGGGGTGATGGGTGTGAAAAAGTATTACCGGTTTCTTGCGATATCATTTAAACCAAACTGAATGTGGGTTGGAGCGACCTAATGAGTTATATTTGATTGTCCTGCAGATGTCTTATGATAGGTAGCTTGACATACAAAAGTTGAATTCAAAAACGTCAGTAAATCACAAAAGAAGCCGCCCCACGTACAGAAAGGTATATAGGCAACTGTGTTTTCTTCTATTATGGCCAAGTTACATGTACATTATATGCCTATTTAATGGAGGTCAAGCAAATTCAAAACCCAAAGTTAGAAGACCCTATGAAAAGTGAGTAAACAATGTAGATGAAATAGTATATCACTCGAGCCTATGCCACAAATCCTGTTGAATATATATATCGTGAGTGCTACCAACTCTTGAGAGATCATGTTCACCGATAAAAGACTTAAAAGTTTGATTAGCGACGTCGACAGACTAATTGGCTTAGAAGCCAAGCAGATACAAAATAACATTTTTTTCCTTTAGCAATATACAAAATTCATTTGTTTCTTATATATTCAATAGATTGATTTGCGTAAAGAATCAATAGTAAAGTTTACAATCACTCCTACTTTTCCTGTGATTACATTCGGGCCATTCGCTTCAGCAAATGTTGTTTTGACATCATTATCACATGCAATTGGTAATTTGCTGAAGCATGCATTTATGAATTATCTACTTATTTATAATAATCATGCAAACTCTACAAGTTTTATTAACATATGCTTTTTCTCAATACTCAGGCCTGAATATGAATCTTATAAAAGACATTAGTCCTATGGTCGATAGCATGGTGGTGAAAGCAAGATGTATCTCGATATGGCATTGCCATAATTCATTTTTCGGGACAGCTTCAAAGAACTGGGAAAAGAGTAGGTTTCGTCACACTTTCAGTTATTGAGAAACTTATTTTTGGAATTCGCTCACTACGGTTTAGCTATAGTAAGTTACTCATGCATCTATTTTTTTTATGCATATGGGTAAAACAGATGAGAAGCGAAAATAAGAAGTTTGAGGTCAAGGTGGTTGCGAGGCTGTTTCAGTAGAAAAATAATTGATTGACTCTAGACTTGTCAAGATGGGGCGGTTTGGGTAATGGTCAAAAGAAGGTCGTGTCTAATGAGGTAACCATTGCACATAAGTTTGGGTATAGTGTACCCATTTTGTTTGTTCATACGAAATGTTTAAATGACCCTTTCATGTCCAAATACTTGCTTATGCTATTGTTAGAATGAGTGTGTAACTCGAAGATTTTGTTACGTTACCGTGAATTAGTTTGTTCCTAACATGACATGTCTGGTCATAGGGGTCCTATAAAGTTGATGGCTTTTCAGGCCCTTCTGAAGCAGGACCGAAAACATGAAATTATAAAGATATTAGGTACGCGGTAATTTCATGTTTAGCGACATATTCCTTTTGTTACATGAAAACTACATCAGTTAGCCTCCTTTGTGATTTGGGCTGCAATGGCTTTACCTCACTAGAGACCCTATAAACGCGTTGTGTCGTTATAGTGTTATTGAGCTCTATGCAGTTGTTGTGAATGTCAGTTCTTATATGTCTTCTCAATCCTTTTAATTTATTTATTTGCAGTTCGACAGATCTTCAATGTTGGATAAGGGAATTGAGTGCTTCAAGTCGCTTAAAATGCAAGTTCAGGTACATAAGCCTTAAATCTCTAAATATTTCTTTATAACTACTAACTGTGATACCTTAAGCAACAAACTAACTCAATAACCTTTCAGTCAACTTAGTGAGCATTTGGATCTACGTTTTGAACTCATAACGAGTATATGGTATTTGCCAATTCAAGTTGCACATTCTGTTTCGAAATGTTTCACATGCATACAGGTTACTATTTTCATTATTTGATTATAAAATATCGGTCAAATAATTTGTTTTTTGTTGTCATCGTATGACTATTAAAAGCTTCAAATAATCAGTTTTGACTAAATGGGTTTCATACAAATGACAACAATAATGTTTCTCTTATGAGTAAAAAGTTATTTATTCACCTATTATTTGACATAACTGGATATTTGGATGACTTTTTTTTGTCTCATTTCACGAACCACTTTTTTTTTCCTATTACGAATTTCATCATTTGACTTCATTTGAGCAGCATAAGCCATCTCTTCAGCCTTCAACCGCGCAACTGCTCTTACGCTAATTGTTGTTCAAGTCTTAAAGTTGTTTCCTTCACCAGACTCAACTCAGTATCACCATCAACAATTACACAAAACCCATATACACTTGATTACAACAATTCTAATTGGAGCTAATATGTTTGTCAACCAAATTTACATGCGAACAAGCTTTATTACTTTCGGTATACCATTTTCAAAGTTGTGAGTCGATCAGGTTTATATATTTTGTTTCTCTTCTTAAAATTTAGAAACCTAACATGTGGTAATTCGATAATCTATAAGTGAAATCACGTTAAAATTGGGCAATTCAATATCTTATTTGTTACAAATTGGACGTTATTTATTTCAGTAACCCATTAGAACACATGCAAAGACAACAAAACCCCTTACAAGAGCCATCCAAACACCTCATTTCAAAGAACCAAACACCCTCTTACAATAAGTCCATGTCATTGATGACATGGCAATGAAAATTCTCATGCAATAAATCCGGCTATTTTGGGAGGGAAATCAAAGAGACGAAAGAAGAGGTATGGATTTTTCCCGTTATATCCTCTTTTCGTAAGCAAGAAAAAACAACTGCTAAAATTTTCTTTTATGACATATTTTTCTACTCAGATATCCCATATGAAGCTATTATTGGAGAAAAAAGAATCAGGATTAGAAAAATTGAGAAATGGGAATGCACAAGCCGCAATTTCACCTATTCGCATGCCAAGGTGTAATCCTACAGATAGTTGGAGGCTTGATGCTAATCAGCGCCATGTTGAGGATAATAATCCTTCTGAGGTTAGTCCTAATATTATATGGGGAAGATCAATAGTTAGTTCTTAACGATTGACAATCACACACATAACCTCAGTTTGTAGGTTACAAAAATGATAACACCATAGTCAGTTGGTTTAAGGAGAAACATTGGGTGGGTTGGGTAACAGGTAAAAATGGGATGTTCATGTGTATGGTTTGAAACAAGTCGGGTTAGGTCGCCTGAGATATTTGTGTCCATTTTTTGATGAATGATACTTTATATGTATATGTCATAGCTGGTTAGAAGTTGTTCATAGGGTAAGCAAAGGAGGACCCGTTTACCCTCAAAATTCATTGACAAAGAGTCAAATGCCAGTTAAATCCACAAGTTTGATCTTATACGTATTGTATATTTTGATATGGATGCTGGTGAAACCGTTGAAGAAGGTCGAAGAAGTGACTTTTCAGAGACAAAAAATGAGAATGGATCGACTAAGTTGCACATTCCATATGGGATGAAAAAGCTTCAAAGCAGCTCGTCCAGAATCTCTAATAATGTGGAAGTCAGGCATCTATTCTCTTAGTCGTGGCTAACTATACTCATATATTCTTACGGTGGATATTTTCACTCATATAAGAAGCCTATCTCATGCCCTTTTCTCCTAGCTCTAGCTAACCAAGACCTTATTCAGTTAAATCTTATGTTGCTAACATGAGTGTGACCCTGTCGTAATTGTAAGGTCAGATAATATGGTATCAAGATATAAAGTTCGGTATAAACCGATGTTTTCTTATTGTGTATAAGAACTATGAGATCACTTTTTCTTTGTTTTAGCTTTTTCTCTATTAGTACTCATATAATTTTAGATAGTTTTAAAAAGAACTAAATTTATAACAAAATCAAGCTTTTTTATTTAATCAGACTTTACTGTCCGAATTTCAATAAAAGCAAATCACAACACATGTAAACACATATATACGATGTTTTCAAAAAATAAAATAGATAATAATAAAACAATTAAATTTAATTTATTATAAAAATAAAATAGATAATAATTATAACATGTCTTATTAACCATCCATTAAAACCATACAATTATTTAAAATCATTTATTTAAAAAAAAACCAAAAAAAAAAAAATGTCTTATAATATTGTTTGACAATTTTTAAAAATGTATACAAGCTATTTAAAAACAACAAACAAATGATTAAAAGAAATGCCCGACCAATCGTCTTATAATATTCTATGACAATTTTTTGAAACATATTTACGCTAACAAAACAACAAACAAATAATTATAAGTCTTGCCAGCCATTGGGCGGCTTCAATACTATATATATATATATATATATATATATATATATATATATATATATATATATATATATATATATATATATATATATATATATATATATATATATATATATATATATATATATATATATATATATAATGAAAAGTTATTATAATGAAAAGAATGAGAAGGCATGTGGAGGTGACATGTGTCATCTTTGCCACATCACCATGCCATGTGTCACCCCACCCCCCCACCCCCCGCAAATTTTTTTTTTTTCCTTAAAAAATATATTTTTTTGGCAAAATTTTTTTTCCCGCTAAAATTTATTCTTGCATCACGTTATAAAAATAATGCATCACAATCATAATTGTGATGCGATTTATAACCTTAATGCACTAAAATCATGATTATGATGCGAGAAATTTATAACAGTGATGCAAGAACTTATAACCTTAATGCACTAATAAGTTTTGGTGCATCTTTTATAAGTTCTTGCATCATTCCACAAAAGGTGTAGATTGGCGGAACACTCGACCCCGGTGCCTTTTGGCACCACCATTATCCACCACACAAGGAATAGCTCAAGAACTCTCCCGGCCTAGTGGGCACCAACTGGAGTGAGCACGAGCCAAGACTCGGACCCTAAGCTCTTATTCCACAAAGTCTCTAGTGTGCCCACGGGTTTTGCGGAGGTGGGTACTATATGAAGCAAATGCCAAGGATGGGACTTGAACTTGGGTCAATTGACTCAAGCAAAAGTGCTCCAACCATTGGACTAATGCTCCATTGGTAAGTTCTTGCATCATAGTTAATAGTTCGATTGCATCAACTATGATGCACTAAAATCAAGGTTATAACCTTAAATGCACTAAAATCATGATTGTGATGCGGTAACTTTATAAGCGTAATGCAATAATTTATAACCTTAATGCACTAAAATCATAATTGTGGCGTAGTAACTTATAACCTTAATGCACTAATAAGTTTTGGTGCATCTTTATTATAAGTTCCGCATCATAGTTAATAGTTAAGTGCATCAACTATGATGCACTAAAATCAAGGTTATAACATTAATGCACTAAAATCATGATTGTGATGCGAGAACTTTATAACCGTGATGCAAGAATTTATAACCTTGATGCACTAAATTCATAATTTTGATGCAAGAAAAAAATTTATGGATTTTTTTTTGCCCAAAAAATTTTTTTGGCCGGAAATTTTTTTTTGGGGTGGGGGGTGGGGTATGGTGATGTGGCATGATGATGTGGCAAAGGTGACACATGTCACCTCCACATGCCTTCTCATTCTTTTCATTATAAGAAACTTTTCATTAACCCAAACCTATATATATATATATATATATATATATATATATATATATATATATATATATATATATATATATATATACAAGCGTTCAAATGAGAAGAGCTTTTTCCGTGAACGAGAAGAAATCCGGCAATTCATTTAACCTTTTTTTTTTTTTTTTTTTTTTTTTTTTTTAATCTAATGGCTAAAATAAATCATAATTTTTATTAAAAATGCAATGAACATATACACTTTTTTGATTTTAGTTTCAAGCATAGTATATAACATAAAAACACACACCTCACTTTTAAAAGTGTGAAAAACACGAATACTCTCTCAAACTTCATCAGCACCACCTTCTACCACAGTCATTGCCGATCACAACCGTCCACCATCCTAGTCCTCACAGTCACCACCGTCCACTGACCTAATCATCGTTGATCACCACCGTTCCTCCGACATAATCATCTTCGATCACCACCGTCTACCTAATCATCACCGATTACCACCGTCCACCACCGATCACCACCATCCTCCATCGATAATCATCATCATCATCATTATTATACAGAGGTATTGAGTAAGTCAGAATTAAGCTTTGATTCATATGTATTTATTTTTGATTCAGTGATTATAGATAATTTTTTTCTTTTGATTTATTTGTTTGATTTTAGTTACTAGTTATGTTCATGGATAATTTAGATAATTCCGTAAACTTGATGAAGAAAGTGAAAGTGAACATGTCTTTTACTGGTGTTTTGTCAATGTACACTACATGTTTGATAAAATGCTAGTTATTTTCATATATGAATATAGGTTGATGTTTTTTTAATCGAAACCTATTATTAGCTAAGTTCATGTACTGAAACCTCCCGTGAGTTTCAAGGTCTTGCATATAAAAATAAATGCGTGGTCTTCGTAACTGATCTAGCTTTTTTATAAAATTATTTTTGCATATCATCACGGTCTGAATATACGAAATGATATACGCCGTTTATGAATTTCAATAGAATAGTAGATTTGCTTAAACTTGATTTGTGTTGATGGCTTTAAATAAGGTATTGAGATTTGGGAGGCTTTGAATAGGGTATCAAATATCTTCACATGTGAAGAGATATGGTATCGAATATCTTCACATATGAAGAAATTTGCTTGACACTCAATTTGTGTCGACTGCTTCAAATAAGTTATTGAGATTTGAAAGGCTTCGTATAAGGTATCAAATATCTTCACATGTGAATTAATAAGGTATCGAATATCTTCACTTGTGAAGAGATATGGTATCGAATATCTTCACATGTGAAGAAATTTGCAAAAGTCAATATCCGATTTAAAAACATGTTAGTTGCTTTAAAAAGAGCATAAAGAGGATAATAGAAAGAGCATCATCAAGTATTTAAACTATAAAGAGAATTGCTTTTAAAACATGTTAGTTGCTTCATATAAAAATGATTGGTTTGTCTTCCCAAATTCTTATTCTTGTTACTGAGGTATTATTCTATGACCCTTGAATAGAATCCACAATTTTAGTTTTGTGGTTTTGAACCATTTTTCGTTGTGCTGATCGCAAATACATTTAGTACTTTTTAGATGATGAAACTGATGATAATTTATATGCTTGTCAATATGCAGGCCAATGTTTTCCATTACGGATCAGTAAGTTTGATAATGGAGGCCTACAGATCAGCACATCTTAAAGCAATGGAAGTAGCAAAGGAAGCATGGCCAATTTTGTCGTATGATCCCAATCTGAGACTGCCATTGTGGCCATCACCAGAGGAGGCACGTAAGAAAATCATGAGCATACGGGATAAGGCTGAGGTGATCAAAGTGAGTGATAACGAGCTTGAGTTTCTCACAGGAAGTGACAAAATTGATGATGAGATTGCAATGTCTCCATGGCACCCAAATTTGAAGCTTCTGTTGGTCACTATCGGTGACAGAGGTTGCAATTACTACACAAAGGTATGTGACCTTACCCACTCTGTATTTACTATTTGACCAAGAGCTGTAAATCCTGAAATCCGAAGCAAAGTACATCTTTTGGTAAATTTATAATTCTAGGGCCATGATGTTGGAAATTCGGCTTTTTAGCTCTATGTGAATTATTTTCAAAAAATGCAGACTATAAGGTATAAATATTTTTTCAACTGTCATAAGCTTTTAACTTGGTACCTCTGTTTTATCACAATGCCAATTTGACTTTTAAGTATTTTAAAGCCCCATAATCATGTTTTACCCTATATTCTCTCTTTATAGCTAATGTTAATTTCCATGTTAATATCACATATGAGATTCAAATATATGAGTGAATTCTAAGCTGTTAAGTGGTAGTTACGGGAATGGAATTTTTGCACAGCAGTGTTAATTTTTGTAAAAACTATCGATTTTTCTAAGATGCACCAAGTGTCACAAGAGGTCAAGGGTTCCAACTTCACTAGGTAAACATTTGGGGGTGCCCATGGAAGGGTAGGAAATGGTTACCGGGTAACCTCATTCGTTTACTGGTTTTAGTTTAGCTATTGTAGTAATAGCGGAAAACTAAACTCGAATATTACTGAAAGGATAATGTCATTTTCTTATTTCCCGGTTCAAACAAAATTATTATATTACGGCTCTGCACCTGGTCACTATCAGTTCTGGTTTCGTCCCTGTGTAGTTACGGAAACTTGTTTAGGGGAGTGTAGAGTAAGGGCTTGTTTGTTTTAGTGAGTTTTGTTTAGATATGGTATTGTATGCGTAGATATATGATGTTTGTTTGTAAATAAACAATTGTTGTTTGTTTTGTATGCTTCCAAATTAGAATAATCATGTAAATATGAGTGACTTAATGGAAAAAGCAACTCCCCTAATGACCTTTTCTATTGAGTACTACTGGATAATATTTGTAACAAACAAATGGCACCTGACATAACTAGATTATGTATAGTGGAAAAAGAAAGGTTATATTGGCGAAAGAGGGTAGTAATCTGTATTAGTTGTTAAACCGTAATTGAGACAGTAGAGATGGAAAATGAGAGAGAAATGAACATATAAACATTAAACGGGTGAATGATTAGTTTCTTATCTGAAATTGTGATTAGCATAAGTATTCTCCGAATGATGAATAACTTATAGTCGCATGTCTGGAATAATCGGCTTTCTGCTAGGTTTGACTTTTAAGATGGATTTTAAAGATTTGGTATGGTTTATGTCGTATATTTAATTTCTTCCAACCCCTTGCCACATCATAGCTTCGTGTCAACAAACATCGCCTCTTTAAGGTCTTTTCATTAGTCTTTATTAGTTAATGGGTGTGTTGTGAGGTGAGGCTATGCATTCCCATTCGTCTACCACGAGTAGCCTATGAAATGAACCATAAAAGACGCTTTTCGTTTGGCAATGGAAGTGTTGGGGAACTTATTATGCGCGCTGAATATAAGTGCACATATTTGGCTCTAATTTATCTTATATGGGACACTGATTGGTATCACCTGAATTTGGTGTGTTTCATGTAACTCCGCTAGTCCGCTGTAATTTGTAGTGTAAATAGTGTAATTGGCATATTAATCGAGTGGGAAAAGTTTGTTGGTTTTTGGTTTTACTTTAGGAAATGCCATTTGAGTGCAAAGAATACAATGTGCTTCGGGAACAGGGGGAGTCGGGGGACAGGGCATAAACATTATGGTTCGATAAAGTTGTTAAACCATTACAGTGAGAATGTTCCAAAAAGTTCATAGGCCTTGGGACAAAGTGACAAACTAAGTACAACATATTGCCAGTACAGTGAGAGGCGTATTAGTTAGTGTGAAAGTGAAGCAGTCTACTGCTGTGAATGAAGTTGACAAGATTTGGCAGGTATTATTGAAAGATAACATTTGAAGCAGTTTTATAGTGTATGAGATTTGCAGTTTGGATGATTGGAGATGTATATGTAGTGTGTATTCAGCTGCTGCTGAAATGGTTTTGAGACTAGTGAGTCATGAAAGACGAGAGTACTTCGTCTCAAAACCATGTTTGGCAGCTAGTATGGTTGATCCTTTGGGGTGGATACGCAGCAGCCATGGAAAAGATATAGCAGTTTTTGCATTTGTAATTGTAGTTCTGTAATATGTTTGGGCAGTGTTTGGATTCTTGTTTGTATTTGTATTTGCCTATTCTTAGGAATTATCTTTGGATTTGGGCTATCTTTTGTAATTAGTTGTTCATACATACAATTTTACCTTTTTGCCTTAAAAAGTTGTTGAACCATTCTGACAAAGTATAGTTGATATGCAGTTATGTACCACTTAGCACGAAAAATTATTTGTATAATAATGGGCCAAATAATCAATATTGGTGGCGGTTTCCTGCTACATTCATTGTCATAGAGATATTTTTTAAGTGCTTATACTTGTGGCTTTGATGTCATATACTTAGGAATATCATGTTTCCTTGTTTAAATAAACGACCTTTTCCAGCTCTTCTGACATAGAGACATGGTTTGTCAGTATCACTTATGCATTTCTTGTTGTCCCTGATCTCAGTGATCTTACATATGGCGGGGCGTCTGCACCTGGTGGATATACCTTCAATACCTCCTTGGCTTTCATGCATTCTTATCTTGGTGGTAAGCATCTTAACGGCTCTTATTTGGACGACTTTTATTATTGTGAGCTTTAACGAGTCAGAAAAAATGTATCAGAGGTTGAAGATACTCACAATAGGATGGCTTTCCTGGATGGGGGTGTCATATTGAACGTGCCATTATTTTATCTTGAAGGTATGCATTTACTACATGTTAGTGCTCTTTATATACAATGCTCTTCAGTTACAACTCATGGCTAATATTGTTATCTGCAATCTCAGGTGTAGTTTTGTTTCCAGAGGCGACTCTTCCACTCAGAGTAATTCAACCTAATTTTATAGCTGCTGTCGATAGGGCTCTGAGACAAGTTGAGGCACCTTACACCATTGGGGTGGTATGTAAATATCTCTTATGTAATAACTTTTTCTAAGCTATCATGTGGTTTTTTTATAAGGGATTTTATTGTGGCTGTGCTAACAAGATGTTTTATATTGATTGTGCGTGTTCGTGTTTACTGAGATACTTGATGATGGGAAAATAAGATTTGCAACCACTGGGACAACGGCTGAGGTGCAGGCACAACTCATGCTCTAATATAAGGCTAATTGCTTATTAAAACAGAAAAACTTTTGTCTAATTTCTATTTTAGGTAACGACCTTTTTTAAGCCTGATCAGACCATAAAAGTGGCAAATTTTTTGATTTAGCATAATTACCTAAGACAACAGGTTTTCAGGCGCCAATGCGCCATGTCAGGAATAACAGGTTGACATGGGAAAAGCTACTGATACCACAGCCACTACAGCTCATTTTGATCGGTTATTGGATCGAAATAATGTCAAAATTTTTTAAGTTGATTACCTTAATTTCTATTTCGTTAACTTTGAAGATTTTTTAGGCCTAAAACGTTGGTTACCGAAAGTAGAAACTGTACTAAAGTTGGTTACTTATTTATTCAATTTGGCCTCTGATATAATGTGATTGCAGTATTGATTTGATGTTTCTTTTTGCTGGTTTCAGATTCGGCAATACCGGCGGTTGGAGGATGGTTCCATAAATGTAGTTACCCGTGGTCAACAGTGGTTTCCTTTAAAACGTCGTTGGATTGAAGTCGAGGGAGCAGTATGTTCTTATTGACACAAAGATATATAATAAAATTAATTAGTTGATATCTTTTTTACAAATATTTCTAATAATATAACTTTTTTTTAGCCGTGTGGTGAGATTCAAATCATTGAAGAAGATACTACAGAAAGGTATGTGACCTTACCCACTCTGTATTTACTATTTGACCAAGAGCTGTAAATCCTGAAATCCGAAGCAAAGTACATCTTTTGGTAAATTTATAATTCTAGGGCCATGATGTTGGAAATTCGGCTTTTTAGCTCTATGTGAATTATTTTCAAAAAATGCAGACTATAAGGTATAAGTATTTTTTCAACTGTCATAAGCTTTTAACTTGGTACCTCTGTTTTATCACAATGCCAATTTGACTTTTAAGTATTTTAAAGCCCCATAATCATGTTTTACCCCATTTGTGTATTTGAAATTTATATTCTCTCTTTATAGCTAATGTTAATTTCCATGTTAATATCACATATGAGATTCAAATATATGAGTGAATTAAGAAACCTAAACACAATAGATGTAAATAAGTTGAAGTTTTTTCATGCTCTTATGTTACTGATGGAAATTATTGTGTTTTAAACGTGATTTTTGCAGGCTTCTTCAGATGTTGCTAACTAAAACTAGCCGTGAATGAAATGCTATTAACAAGTCAAGACATGCTAAATCGTCAAGGCCTTGAACAACAGCTAAAAATGGTATGTATCACTATATCTAGTCATGGAAAATACAATCCGATATAGAGCAGACCATACAAGAAACAGTTCGGAACTTAGAACTGATTTCTTGCTATAATACAAACTGAGAACTGAACCAAGCATATTAGTTCTGATTCGGTCTAAGTCAGGCATTACTATTTTGACTAGACTTATGCCTGCTCCAAGCTACAATTAGGTACTTGCATTTTTCGGTATGATGAAAAGATGGAGGAGTTGATGGAAGAATCTTACGAGCGTTATCTAACTAAGAAAGAAGGAACTACAAAAGCAGAGAATGATGAAGAAAAACACGCGGAAGATGGTGAACTTCCTGAATGGGGTTTGGCTTTTTACTTTTTCTTCTTACTCTTCATGAGATTTTTCTTTGTTGTTTATTTATGTCTTTGTTAAGGCTGTGAAACGGTCTGATTTGTTGGGTCCCATAATGGGTCAAAACTGGATTGGGTTGGGTTGACCCACAAACACTTTTTGTCTTACCTTATCTTGAACTTTATAGTTAAGGTTTAAAAAACGGTTAGGAAGGCTACTAAGGTCTTCCCTGTTTTGGGTTTCTGTAAAATTTTACCTTCAACCATGATTGACCATTGATGTTTTGGACTAATTTTATTATATTTTATTCAATGGCGAGTGGATGCGAACATATGGCATGTTTAACTCAGGTTGAAAGTTACATCTTATCTATTTAGCAAAATGTGATCTTTGATCTTTATTGATACATCCTTGGACCTTTTTGTAAGCTGATGATTATTTATTTGTTACGTGAATGGGTTCTTATTTGGAATCTTGGTCTGCAGGAAAATGATATTATGGTGAAGATGTGTTGTACTGGAGCTGGGTATGTTGGTGGGCCCAATTATGGCTGTCATAGCACTTAAGTGCCCTGATATCGAAGTTGCGGTTGTTGATATCTCTATACCTCGTATCACAACCTCGAACAGAGACCAGCTCCCCATCTACGAACCAGCCTTAGATGAGGTTGTGAAGCAGTGCCGTGGCAAGAACCTGAGGTTGAGAAGCACATATGTGATATTGACATTGTATTTGTTTAGGTAAGTTAGCTCATAATGATTGAGTCTTGTTAATGGATGGAACCAGGTATTCTTGATTGCACTCACAAGAAGGACTACAAAAATGCAGGTTAGATCCAGGGACATGGAATAGTGGATGAATCGCTGAATATTGCCTTCTGATTTGATTAAAAGACTTTGCCATTTTGAGAACCAAAGATGGTCCGCTATGGGAGGTCAAGATGCTATGGAAATTGTTAAAATCTCCCTAAAGGAAGCAGATGAGATATCAAGCGCTATCTATGCTTGGGCATAGTAAAAAAGGTATTACCCACTTTGAGCCATATCCTCTGCAGCAACTGCTTTTGAGATCAATATTGCTAATCTAAAAAGTTTCAGACATCATTATTCAAGTTATTGGATGATGTTTCTTGACAACATTTGTGACCATGTTACGTATCTCGTCTACTCAAAGGGTGAAAAGGTGTCGTCACACTAGCAAAGCTAATGAAGTTAGGTTCAAGTTATATAAAAACATGTATACTGTTGGACCAAATCTAAATCTACATAACAAGATCAACAGCTGTAGCCATAAGCCTATAACTCCAAACTGACAAGACCAGCAACCATGGCTATCATGAAACCCCTATAGAATGTTTACAAAGTTCATGAAGTAAAGTACAGTAAGAAAAAACCTATATGAGTCTATCAAAAGATGACCTGCCAAGTAGATGCCACATACACCATGGTTGCCCGCATATACCTAGGCAACATACTTAATAGTTGAATAGAAAATTTTGCACTAGTATCCTTTATTTATTGGTAAACATGAGCCTTTCAAAAGATTGGGGGCAGTTTTACTTTTTTCATATGTTTTGGGTGACCAATTTTCCCTTGTTAAAATGTATCATTGTCTTTCTATGTGATGTTTTTCTTGTTTATAATTTGACATTAGGGAACGTCTTGATTGCTGCTTTTCATTACCTCACTTGTAGGAGGGATTAAAAGCTGAGGAGATAGATAGTAAAGAGCCTTAGAGGATGCACAAGTGCAGGTAGTGTATTCCTTTCAAGTTCTCTTATGCTTCGTTCACTTACAGCCTTAAAACTTTTAAACATCATAACTATCAGTCCTCAATACACCTATGTTATTATGACATTCAACATTTTCATCACAACGCCAATTTGACTTTTAAGTATTTTAAAGCCCCATAATCATGTTTTACTCCATTTTTGTATTTGACATTCATATTCTCTCTTATAGTCGATGTTAATTTCCAAGTTAATATCACACATGAGATTCAAATATATGAGTGAATTAAGAAACCTAAACACAATAGATATAAATAAGTTGAAGTTTTTTCATGCTCTTATGTTACTTATGGAAATTATTGTGTTTTAAACGTGATTTTTGCAGGCTTCTTCAAATGTTGCTAACTGAAACTAAAATGCTATTCACATGTCAACACATGCTAAATCATCAACGCCCTGAACAACAACATAAAACGGTATGTGTTACTATATCTAGTCATACACATTTATAAGTAGGAAATTACACATCCGTGGGCACCACCCTTTTCGTTGTGAACCATTTTCTTTTGCTTTCTCTAAGAGCTATGAATTCGGTAATATAATGTTTTCCCACCTTATGTTTAGGATGTAAGTAGATGTTCCCACTCATATCTAGAAAATCACATGTTTTGGCTTTATATGGAAAATTTTGAGTTGGGTATGATAATTAGATCTCGCTATGTACCAAAGCCAAATTGTGACCATGTAAGGAGACTCGAGTACTTGGTTAAGTTTTTGCTAGGTACCTGTTTAGACCTCTTGAATACTAAGACCAATAAAATTATAAATAAAAACTTGATTTCAATGGAATTGGTATTGCAAACTAGTTTCTTATTGTAATTAAAACCAACTTTATCGATCCAAAATAGTAGGTGCATAAGCCTTGACTTATATACTGATTTACTTTCTCATATCAAGTGTTTTGCAGTATTGAATTGAATATACAAAGTTAGTATTTTCTTGTCAATAGAATTAGTCAAGGTATTTCTATTATTACTATTATACATTGTTTTTGTGCAGATCTTCATAAATATAAAATGAACAAAACAATACGTTTGCACTTCCACCTGGTCTGTACTAAGTTACGAGTACCTCTTGACTTGGCCCATTTCAACCCGACCCAATTTTAACCTGTAACGCGAATTGCTTACAAGCACACGCTCGCCACCTATAACATAAGCTAATTTTATGATTGAACGATCCTTGTTGGTGTATTATAGGACCTGAGAAAACTTTCCACGGTATACCTTGTCTAACAATGAGCATAAGCTGATTGACGTGTTTTTGAGGGCTGGAATAGTTTTCTGTGCAGACAATCTCCTAGAGGACATAATGTTGTATGGGGCGTACATGCGGCTCTCAAAATTCATAATCCTGAAAGTACTTTGCTTGGATTTCTTGGTACATATTCTCTTAGTTTTTGTTTATTTTTCATATTTGTTATCATATCATGTTTTTAGTGTGAGAATGTAGCACGAAATGTAGTTCTTTCCTAATACGATGTACTAAGATTAAGAAAATTGTTTATTGTATATAAATAGGTGGTTTTGAAGGTTTATTTGCTCAAAGAACACTTGAGATGACAAATGATGTTCTAGCAACCTACAAAAACCAAGGTGACTTACAAGCAAAGACACTTTCACGATCGACAAAGAATACATGTCACCGCATTTCGTGACAAACTAGAAAAATTTATCCGTGGAATTTGAAAATGATGAACTCCTAATCAAAAGATATCGAGTGTGAGAGATATTTCCTTTGCTAAAAAAAGTACACAACTAAGTGTCCCTTATGCTCATTTTTGCTAAAGACATCTCAATGCCAATGCACTCAAGGTGTACTCAAGGTACACTCAAGTTTGCTGTTGTAAAATATCCCCGTGTTGGAGAAAGAAAGAAAGCTTTACTGATATTTCCTTCATGACAAGTAAATATTTGCTACGTCATCAGTTTTGACATGCACAATATGAATGCGTCTGTTTGTGCTGTGTCTTATCGCAAATGGGTCAAATAAATCTTGTAGCTATATGGGCAATAGGTTACATGGATAGAAGTCGAATAATTCCTCTTTTCTAATGCAAGCAACTTTGTTAATACAGGTTTAGATTATATTGGTAATAATATTGTTTTTGTATTCATAGTTAAGGAGGTCTTGATTAAAGCTTTGATCTTACTAGAATATTTGTTATACTAGAAGAGCAAAAGTAGGATATATTGATTTTAATAGATGATTACTTAAGTGTTGTAAGAATATCTTCACATGTGAAAAATATGACATGGTTGAAGCTTTGATCTTACTAGCATATTTTTATACTAGAAGTGTAAAATAGGAGATATTGATGTTTAATAGACGATTATTTAAGTTTTGTAAGAATATGAGCAAGGATTGAATCTTTGGTCTTATTAGCGTATTTTTATACTAAAAGTGCAAAATAATAGATATTGATGTTTGATAGCGATCATTTAAGTTTTATAATAAATATCTTGGCGTGAAAATTATGAGCAACGATTGAAGCTTTGATATTACTTTACTAGAAGTGTTAAAATAGGAGATATTAATGTTTAATGATGATTATTTAAGCTTTGTAAGAATATCTTCACACGTGAAAATTATGAGCAAGTATTGAAATATTGATCTTACTAGCATATTTTTTATACTAGAAGTGCAAAAATATGATATATTGATGTTTAATAGACGATTATTTAAGTTTTGTATTAAATATCTTCACATGTGAAAATTATGAGCAAGAATTAAAACTTTGATCTTACTAGCATGTTTTTTATGCTAGAAGTGCAAAAATATGATATATTCATGTTTAATAGACGATTATTTAAATTTTGTAAAAACATCTTCACACATGAAAATTATGAGCAATGATTGAAGCTTTGACCTTGCTAGCATATTTTTTATACTAGAAGTGAAAAAATATGATATATTAATGTTTAATAGACGATTATTTAAGTTTTGTAAGAATATCTTCACATGTGACAATAAGGATTGAAGCTTTGATCTTACTGGCATATTTTTCTACTAGAAGTGCAAAAGTAGGAGATATTGTAAGAATATCTTCATACGTGAAAATTATAAGCAAGTATTGAAATATTGATCTTACTAGCATATTTTTTATACTAGAAGTGCAAAAATATGATATATTGATGTTTAATAGATGATTATTTAGGTTTTGTATTAAATATCTTCACACGTGAAAATTATGAGCAAGGATTGAAATATTGATCTTACTAGCATATTTTTTATACTAGAAGTGCAAAAATATGATATATTGATGTTTAATAGACGATTATTTAAGTTTTGTATTAAATATCTTCACATGTGAAAATTATGAGCAAGAATTAAAACTTTGATCTTACTAGCATGTTTTTTATGCTAGAAGTGCAAAAATATGATATATTCATGTTTAATAGACGATTATTTAAATTTTGTAAAAATATCTTCACACGTGAAAATTATGAGCAATGATTGAAGCTTTGACCTTGCTAGCATATTTTTTATACTAGAAGTGAAAAATATGATATATTAATGTTTAATAGACGATTATTTAAGTTTTGTAAGAATATCTTCACATGTGACAATAAGGATTGAAGCTTTGATCTTACTGGCATATTTTTCTACTAGAAGTGCAAAAGTAGGAGATATTGTAAGAATATCTTCATACGTGAAAATTATAAGCAAGTATTGAAATATTGATCTTACTAGCATATTTTTTATACTAGAAGTGCAAAAATATGATATATTGATGTTTAATAGATGATTATTTAGGTTTTGTATTAAATATCTTCACATGTGAAAATTATGAGCAAGGATTAAAACTTTGATCTTACTAGCATATTTTTTATACTAGAAGTGCAAAAATATGATATATTGATGTTTAATAGACGATTATTTAAGTTTTGTATTAAATATCTTCACATGTGAAAATTATGAGCAAGGATTAAAACTTTGATCTTACTAGCATGTTTTTTATGCTAGAAGTGCAAAAATATGATATATTCATGTTTAATAGACGATTATTTAAATTTTGTAAAAATATCTTCACACGTGAAAATTATGAGCAATGATTGAAGCTTTGACCTTGCTAGCATATTTTTTATACTAGAAGTGAAAAAATATGATATATTAATGTTTAATAGACGATTATTTAAGTTTTGTAAGAATATCTTCACATGTGACAATAAGGATTGAAGCTTTGATCTTACTGGCATATTTTTCTACTAGAAGTGCAAAAGTAGGAGATATTGTAAGATATCTTCATACGTGAAAATTATAAGCAAGTATTGAAATATTGATCTTACTAGCATATATTTTATACTAGAAGTGCAAAAATATGATATATTGATGTTTAATAGATGATTATTTAGGTTTGTATTAAATATCTTCACATGTGAAAATTATGAGCAAGGATTAAAACTTTGATCTTACTAGCATATTTTTTATACTAGAAGTGCAAAAAGATGATATATTCATGTTTAATAGACGATTATTTAAATTTTGTAAAAATATCTTCACACATGAAATTACTAGTGAAGAAAATATATTCACACATGAAGAAAAAAAATATATGCTCATGTATATATGTACGTCTATTTACTAATCAATAAAGTATATTTATACGCTAAGAAAAAAGTACATGCTCATTTATATATGTACGTGTTTTTACTAGTGAAGAAAGTAGCGAAGAAAAAAAGTATATGCTAATGTATAAATGTACGTGTATTTACTACTGTTTATTCATACGCGAAGAAAAAAGTATACGCTCATTTATAAATACACGTATATTTACTAGTGTTTATTCACACGTGAAGAAAAATGTATATGATCATAGTATTAATGTACGTGTATTTACTAGTGTTTATTCACTCGAGAATAAAAAAGTATATGCTCATATATAGATGTACGAGTATTTACTAATGAATAATGTATATTCACACATGAAGAAAAAAATATATGCTCATATATAGATATACATGTATTTACTAGTGAAGAAAGTTTATTCACACGCGAAGAAAAAAAAAATATACTCATGTATTGGGTAAAGGGTTTCCCGATTAAAATACCCATCTTCACATGTGAAAATTATGAGCAAATATTGAAGCTTTGATCTTACTAGTATATATATTTTTTTTACTATAAGTGCAAAAATAGGAGATATTGATGATTAATAGATGATTATTTAAGTTTTGTAAGAAATATATTCACGAGTGAAAATTATGAGCAAGGATTGAAGCTTTGATTTTACAAGCGTACTTTTTATAATAGAAGTGTAAAATGGAAGATATTGATGTTTAATATGCGATTATTAAAGTTTTGTAAAAATATCTTCGCGCGTGAAAATTTTGAGCATGGATCGAAGCTTTGATCTTATTAGCCTACTTTTATACTAGAGTTGCAAAAATACGATATATTGATGTTTAATAGGCGGTTATTTAACTTTTGTAAAAATATCTTCGTGCGTGAAAATTATGAGCAAGGATCGACGCCAAAAACAGGAGATATTGATGTTTAATAGGCGATTCTTTAAGTTTTTTTTAAAATATCTTCACGCGTGAAAATAATGAGTAAGGATTAATTTTTGATCTTACTATCGTATTTATTATACTAGAAGGGCAAAATAGGAGATATTGATGTTTAATAGACGATTATTTAAGTTTTGTAAGAAATATCTTCGAGCGTGAAAATTATGAGCAAGGATTGAAGCTTTGATCTTACTAGCATGCTTATTATGCTAGAAGTTTAAAAATAGGAGATGTTGATGTTTAATAGACAAGTATTTAAGTTTTGTAAGAATATCTTCACACGCGAAGAAAAAAAAAATTCTCATGCATTAATGTACGTGTATTTACTAATGTTTATTCACACGCGAAGAAAAAAAATATATGCTCATTTATTAATGTACATGTATTTACTAGTGAATAACGTTTAATCACACATCAAGAAAAAAGTTTATACTCATGCATAAATGTACGTGTATTTAGTGGTGAAAAGACGCTTTTAAAAGCTATGAGATGTATATTTTAAAAGTGCCCATGTTGTTCACGCATCTTAAAATATCGAGACCCATATTTTCACGCATGACCAAGTTGTTCACACATCTTAAAAGCTACGAAATGCATATTTTCACATCGACCAAGTTGCAAGACATATTTTCACATATGACCAAGTTTTTCACATATCTTACAAAGCTACAAGACATACATTTTCACATGTGACAAATTGTTCACGCATTTTCAAAATTGAAGAAATAATACCATGGTCACGAAACTAAATAGTACTCACTAGTTAAAGCTACGAAATATCAAATAACTATGCTTAAAAGTGGTTTTACCTTTGAACATATATAAATCCAATGATTGCAAGCTTTATGGCTATGTAACAGTGAACATAAATCAATCAAACAATATGATTTGCATACGAGGACATCACAATGACCATAGTTGCTTAAATGTATTACAATGGCCTACGAACCATCAGAAGTGTAAGCATCAATTAGCAAATGGCAAGACATTCTTTATAACCCATAACACCCTCACTTTCGACAAGAAACAATTAGATCACTAAAAGACAAAGTCGAGCATAAAAAACTGCTAGTATATTATCATTGCTGCAGCTTCCATACAGCCCACAGTGACTCGATTAGTGACCCAATGCTTCATAACTTTAATATGTTTCTTCAAAAACAACACAAAACTTTAGACATATACAAATAAAAGTGCCTTTGATTCAGTATCACCTCATTTTGGTCATCAATTGCGGAAATGTTGGCACTAGAGTTTCACATAGCTTGCCTTCTTGCAGATTTGCTCCATCTATGGACTATAGATTAGCAGATGGTTATGGAATTTTTCTCTGAATGGAAAAGACGAGTTTTATTTCTCTAGCAACAGTGCAACTTTACAATGATCGTAAAAAATCACAGACCAATACAATTTTACTTTCTTACAAAAAAAGATCATGAATGTTTCATTTGAGACATTAGACAAGGGCTACAAAGAAATGTTCTATGCAGTTCAATTTCACTTGACATATTCACCCCATAATTAATGGGCAATGATAATGCATATATGAGAAATATATTTGGCATCCTATGGTATACTAATGAATAACTAAAATATATCCAGGATTCCACTCAGTACATTCTGCAGATCTAGAAGTCTTCACTAGTGTGTTGATTCATTGCGTAAAAGTAGAAAAACATGGTATTTACATATCATATTATCTTAAGTAAGGTTTAGTTTATTTACATTTAACTGCACCTTGAGCTAGAAGCAAGTATAACTCTCCTCACTCCCCTAGCTAACTACATGAGCAGCTTTTAAAGACCCATACAATGACACCAGGTTGTTGACCAACTTTATTATGACATATCAATAGACAACAGATATCCCAACTGACCCCACCTTTTGAATCTGCATTATCCCATAACTTTCATGTTTACAACTTGTTATAGAAATGCAAAAGGTTTGATTTAAGCTAAATTTGAGGGTAAAGTTCTGACCTTAGTATAATTTCGTACACGGGCAGGAGCAGCAACTTATTACCGGAGTTATTCTGCAAAAGTCCGTATCATCAAATTCCCCATTACTAGAAGAAGCCTCGCCCGAGTTGTCAGGTAACTCTTGCATGGAATAAGCTTGAGAGTCCACAAGGCCACTAGCCGGAGTGATTTGTTACATTTGAAACTCAACCTTCGTAGCCCATTGACCCATAGACCATTCTAAGAATCAAATCACTGCCTCGTGACCCTAAGATGCTACTGACCCACTAAACTGTGACTTATTGACCTTGCTGACTCGATGGCATTTTTACTATACAAATTCTCCCAGCTAACCACACCAGTAGCCTTTAAAGACTCATACATGACATCATGGTGGTTGACCAACTAACCATCCGCCTAACCATAACCATTACCTATTGGATTATGAATCCACTCATCCCATGATAGACACCTAGAAAATTGAGTGAATAAACTCCATGACACCAGACAAAGTGAATTGAAACCTCAAAATTAACATGGATGTCCTTTAACCCACTTAAAAGCGCTTGGATCGAACCCGAACTGAACCGAAAAGCAGAAAACCGAACCGACATGAGAAATATAGATTCCAAATGACCCACGACATCTTTAACTCGGTGATATCAACAAACTGAACTAACTCCCCTGATCCAATATTATTTTTTATCTCTAGCATCAGCTATAACAACTACAACTTAAAAATAAGCAATAATAAAGACATGAAATGCTCACCAACAGTACTTGATTTGTCTCCAAGCACAATGAGACTTAATCACCAAAACACGTTATTGGACAACCGGTTAACTTTTTCATGTGTTCCATTATTGACCCATGATAAAAAACCTGCAATAACCACAACATAAGTTATGAATAAATTACTAGAAGCAAAATTCATTACATAACGTATTTGATCCCAACCAGAAGAAAAACATCAGATTATATGGAAACAAGAGCGACACACCTATAGTAATCTAACCTAGAACTTTCAGGGGAAAAAAACCTTGTGATGATTGTAAATATATGAATTAATCTATAATCATTCAATAGAATTAAAATATATGAATCAAAAGCTTAATTTTGACTTACTCAATACCTTTGTATAAACGGCGGATGCTGGTGATCAGTGATTATTACGACGGTGTACGGTGGTGAACAGTGATGATTGTAGTTGATGGTGGCGATCGGTGATGATTGAGGTTGACAGTGGTGATCGGTGATGATTGTGGTGGAAGTTGGTGTTTATGACTACGGTGAATGGTGGTGAACGGTGGTGAAGACTATGGCTTTAATACTCTAACAAAACTTAGTATAAGATAACTCGTGAGTATTAAATATCAATAAAGGATTTACATACATATGGCTTTAATACTCTAACAAAACTTAAATCCACAAATAACCTCAAAACTTCCTTACTTTTTAGTAAATATTTGATTGTAGCTGATGGTGGCGATCGGTGATGATTGAGGTTGACAGTGGTATTAAAGCCATATGTATGTAAATCCTTTTTAGTACAAAAAAGGTAAACACTCATGAGTATTAAATATCCATAAAGATAAACACTCATGAGTATTAACACCTCAGTTTTTCCTATTTAATATCAATAAAGCCATCTATAACCACTCATGAGTGTTAAAGGTAAACAGCCCCTACCGCAACAATCACAATTATGCATGTAAATCCTTTTTAGTACAAAGATGAACTTTTGTGAGACTATTTATATGGTTATGAGTTACTACTAAAACTCGAAACCAGCTTTTAGTCTTTGGAGTTCGAACATAGACTCCCAAAATACATCTCTAATCAACAACTACTTAGTTGGCAAAAAGAAAGTTACTATAATTCAAGCTACATGTACAAATCCTTTTAATTCCAGAATTCCAATAGTAATTTCAGGTACCTTTTTAGTGTCGAACTACATATCCCTGGTCCTGTAGATACTTAGACGTATTCTTCTACACATCTGATAGGCGTAACATGTAAACGTTTTCCTTTGTGATCATGACCTGTAAGAAACGGAATTTTCAAATCGTATCCGCGTAGGAAGCAATGAAGTACTGTAACACTATAAATTACATTAATTACCATTCAACTCGCGCATCGCCTTCTCTGCGTCTTGAGCTTTGCAAAAATTAACCACACCACACCACACCCTGAATCATTTTTGAAAGATAAGAACTTGGCAAGATGGATGTCACCAAACGCACCCAAAAAAAAAATCCTTTATCTCCTTAAAAAAAAATACATGCGTTTTCCATATCTCATGCCCAAAAGGTCAGCCAAAATAAAGTTTTAACTGACTGGTAAATAAGTTGCAGGTACATTTTGAAAGTCTTACAAGGTTCTGGTTTACTAAAAATTATAATAAGATCATACAGTACAAAGTGGCGGCCCAAACAGCTTCTTGGATTACTCTTTCTTGGGTCTCGCTTTCCTGGATTTGCCATTCACAGATTTATTCTCTGCGCGCTTAGGCTTTTCTCTGAAATGAGAATGCATATAACCATCAATTGGAAAAAATCTCATCCATACAAAACTATCGCTGTAAACATTTCCAATACAAGTATTCTGATTTTCTAGGTTTTGCGAAGCATTCAGATACGGAGTTATACTGATGCTGGTCTATATTGAAAACATGAGACTTAATAACACTTAAAAAATGCAAACATAACCCCGGACCAAACGAGAAGATAGATTCTGAATATATGGAGCCAAGAAACTAACATGATAAATACAAAATGCTTTAGACTTACTTGGTTCTATTTGGATCTTTCAAGTCCTTAACAGCAACATCCATTGCATTGAGCACCATTCTCTTCACCTGCCATATAACAGCAAAAAGCAAATGTACAATTTAGTTTACAACAAAACAATCCAGATTTGAAACATGTGATGAACCTAATAGGCTTCTACATTGCTTATAAACTGTGCTACAACTTGCTTATGACTTTTGCAATAAAATCTCATGTACTTTAAGGCAACTTCTATGAGATAATAGGTCCTGGAGCTAAATGACTAGTATCTTTACTTCTGAAGAATTCCTTGCCACAAACTTTTTTGGCGCAAACTGCATAATGATAGTTATCTAGTTATGGCCATTGATAATCGCACACACAACAGGAAATGCGGGGATACAGGTTTATGTTATTTAACAATTTATCTACATTTAAAGATAACAAACTAACCGGTTGTTTGACGGGTCAGGTTGGGTCAAACCATCACCGTTTTCTAAATATTTTAAATTATCAATTATTCGAATAATAATGTAATTTCTTTGGGAAAAAATGATTTAAGACACATTATATGACTTTTTACCCTTGCCCATTTGACCAGTTACATTGTTAGTAACTGTTTGACCCGTTATCAAACAGATAAAACACAAACTAAACAATTTTCATATAAATGGGTTGTATTGCCACATCTAGTCTACATTAAATATTCAATCTAAAATACCTCTGTCCTTGTCTTCAACTTATATTCATATTCAATTCAAAAGGACATTCAAACACCCTATAAATAATCCCTCTTTATGAGTTTATGATTAGTCCTAACTCGTAAGCATCTACATAATTAGACATCCTATTAATGCTAATAAATTTCATGTAATTCTTAGTAAACACGTCTATATATTGTTATGAATGGTCAATGAATTCAAGTAACTGGATATATATTAACATCAGAAGTTCATAAAGTCCTAAAAACGTTTATGCACCAAACAATTCAAGTAGTTGAACGACATCAAACATGAAGCATTTTGAATCTGCTAGCAACATCAGGCCTATCAACAGTAACTTGTCTTTAGAACCTTCCTGGTCTCAACAAAGCCGGATCAAGAACATAAAGCCTATTAGTAGCAGCCAAAACTAACACTCGAATTACCCGAAAAATCATCCATTTCAGTGAACAACTAATTAATCGTTTGTTCCCTTTCATCATTCCCACCTCCTAAACCCGCTCCTCTTTTCCTACTATTTCATCAATAAACACAATACAAGGCGCTTTGGACTTGGGCTGTCTCAAACAAATCCCTATCTCTAGACGCACCAACTCTCACAAACAACTCCATAAACTCAGAAGCCTCACACAAGAAAAATGGCATACCCGCCTCACCAACAACCGCTCTAGCCTAAAGCGTCTTCCCAGTCCCAGGCGGTCCAACCAACAAACACCCTTTCGGAATCTTAGCACCTAACGCAATATGCTTATCCAAATTCTTCAAAAAGTCTACCACTTCCCGCAACTCCAGTTTCGCCTGATCAGCTTCAGCCACATCAACAAATGAAAACCCAGTTTCCATAACTTCCTGAAACTTAGACTTGGACCTGCCGAAGTCCATTCCTTGATGATTTTTTTCACTCGCGAAGATATTCTTACTAAACTTCTATAATAAAAAATTCCACTAATAACATCACAACTTCATTCCTCTTATTTTTACTAAAGTTGAAACTTCATTCCTTACTGATACTCTTCACGAGAGAAGATAATTTTACTAAACTTAAATAATCAAAAAAAAAAAAAATCAGCTAATAACCTCAAAACTTCATTACATAATGATATTATTCACACGTGAAGATACTATAACTAAACTTAAATCCGCTAATAACATTAAAACTTCATTACTTATTGATAATCTTCATGCACGAAGATACTATAACTACACTTAAATAATCAAAAAATCCACTAACAACGTGAAAACTTCATTACTTACTGATTTTCTTCACACGTGAAGATAATATTAACTAAACTTAAATCCGCTAATAACGTTAAAACTTTATTACTTATTGATAATCTTCACACGCGAAGATACTCTAACTAAACTTAAATAATAAAAAAAATCCGCTAATAACTTCAAAACTTCATTACTTACTGATATTCTTCACACGCGAAAATACTTTAACTAAACCTAAATCCGCTAATAACTTTAAAAATTCATTACTTACTGATATTCTTCACACGCGAAGATACTCTAACAAAACTTAAATCCACAAATAACCTCAAAACTTCCTTACTTCTTGATATTCTTCACACGCGAAGATACTCTAACTAAACTTATATCTGCTAATAATCCCAAAAATTCATTCCTTACTAATATTCTTCACATGCGAAGATACTCTAACTAAACTTATATCTGCTAATAATCTCAAAAATTCATTCCTTACTAATAGTCTTCACATGCGAAGATACTTTTAATATACTTAAATCGCTAATCTTGATATTCTTCACATGTGACTAAATTCATAATATCAAATAATCTTCGATTTATGCAATCTAAATCTCTGAACATCAAACACCTGATTCGTTACCTATTCTTTCACAAACGCATCAAAATTTAGATTTCTAAACTAATTTTATAGCAATTAATTAAATAAGTACAAAATATAACAATTACTTAAATTGTCTGATTTAAACAAAGCATCCCCTTCACTAATTTCAGCTTCCTCTTTTTTAATTTCATCCAAATTCACTAATTTGATGTGGTTGAACAACGGTGATATCTGGTGATTGAATGAGGGTTATATGTTGTGGTTGAATGACGGTGATCTGCGATGGTTGAACAATGGTGATATGCGGTGGTTGAATAAAGGTGATATGCGGTGGTTGAACAATGGTGATCTGCGATGGTTGAACAATGGTGATCTGCGGTGGTTGAACAACGGTGATATACGGTGGTTGAATGAAGGTGATCTGCGGTGGGATATGACTGAAGATACGTGGAGAGAGAATTGTGTTTTTTCACCTTTAACTTTGTGTTGTGTGTGTTTTTCTATTTTTATAGTAGGTATTACAAAAATATCTCTAGTTAGTGTAAATTAAAGTTTGATATTAGCCATTAGATCTAAAAAAAAGGAGGATTAGATGGAGGGCTAGGATCTCTTCTCGCGTTTTCACAAAAATTAGACTTCTCACAAAAACACCCCTATATATATATATATATATATATATATATATATATATATATATATATATATATATATATATATATATATATATATATATATATATATATATATATATATATATATATATATATATATTGAGTTGTCTATGATGTGCCAATGCGCCTCCGTAAATTATTGGTGTTGTGAGCCCGATGATCGTGGTTAGATAATCAACTTGGAAATGTGCAACTATTCAACAGAAACAAATAAACGGTCGTGATAACAAATACCACTTGGTGGTTACCGGATATCACTTGGAATCGTGTGATCACTTTCCAAAGTAAACTATTCGACCCTAATGCCTGGGTTACATGAATATCTACTTGGGATAAGACCAAATGCAGTTATGGAATTAGGCACAATTATATAACCCTTGCGCTAATAAGTGTTTATCGTTTTCTGTGTGTATTTCATGCATAATCAGATATCCTATTTATAGGACATTACTATCAGCCGTTCAAATGGAATTATGAGGATTAATGGGCCCATTAATCACCTCATAACTATCCCCATTATAGCTGTTAGTGGTTACATGACCAATTAAACGTGGTCATTAAGCGGTTATAGCGCCATTTAGCGATGCTTTAACACTAGCAAGATTTCATACCTCTAGCGATTTCATAGCACTTCAGTGGAAACACTGCTTATCAGTGGAATCCACAAGCTTCAGTGGAAACACAAGCTTCAGTGGAAACACTACTTATCAGTGGAAACACTGCCTATCAGTGGAAACCACAAGCAGTACTTTCCACAAGCAGTTCCACTAGCACTACCAATACAAACCACTACAAGAGTCAGGGTGTTCATGGACCTTATGGGTGTACACTCCGTACCTCCTAACCCATTATAAGGTGTGAAATAATCCCACAAGTGCACTAAATTTTCCAACAATCCTCCCCAAATTTAGTTCACTTCCTTTGCATGAAAACCAAACATTAAACAAAACATGTGCATAAACGAAAATGTCCTGAGGATTGAATTTCCATCTTAGTAAATTACACGTTCAAATATTCGAGAATCGGGTGTTCTAAGAATTGAACCCTTCAACCCATTTGAATACGAAGATAAAATACACAAAAGTTTTCAAACACTTATCGCCTCCCGACACTATACAAGCCATGTGTCCATATCCAAATTCATAAATGTTGTAAAAGCTAAAGTCCAAAGCTTCACAGCGGCAAAACTTCAACATTTACATAGGTGGTTCCTCTTTAGTCATGCTCACGCCAAGCACTTTTCAAAGAAAATTAACCATTAAGAAGTAAAGACTTCATCCTCCTTTCAAAGAGGTTCGAGCACAACCTTGGGATGTAGATAAAACATGTGCTCCAGGTCCATCGAATGTTCGACTTTCCACATTGAACTCGGCTCCCAAGTTTCCTTAGGAGGAGTTGGGTGTCCTAGCATTCAATGACTAAGTTGGACTTAAACCCATCCCTTTAGCAGACTTTATAACCAAGTCTCTAGCCAAACCCTTCGTCAAGTGACCGGCTAAGTTCATTGAGATCTAACAAACTCTATAGATACCACCCATTCATGATAAGCTTACGAATCATGCTATGTCCGACACCTAAGTGTCTAGACTTACCATTGTACATTTGGCTATAAGCCTTAGCCAATGTAGTGCACTATCACAACGGATAGAAATAGGTGCTATAGGTTTAGGCCACAATGGAATCTCAAAGCAAGTTTTCAACCATTCGACTTCTTTACCAAAGTAATGCCAAAGCCACAAATTCGATTCCATTGTTGAACGGTGATACAAGTTTGCTTCTTGGATGCCCAAGAAATTGCACCTCCACCAAGTAGAATACCCAACCATTGGTAGACGAATTGTCTTGATGTTCTTGATCCAACTTGCATCGGTGTAACCTTCCAACATCGAAGGATAACCAATATATGAGAGACTATAATCCATAGTTCTCTTCAAATACTTGATTCCCTCGAATCGCTTACGTTGATGAGCACTAGGATTACTAGTATACCGCTCAATTTTCCCACCGCAAAACCAATATCGTGTCTTGTACAAGTCATGGCATACATCAGCACCAATTACCCTAGAATACTCAAGTTGAGACACGACCTTGCCATTATTAGGCATCGACTTCTCACAAGTATCCATAGGTTTACTCAACGAGTACAATCAAAGTAATTGAATTTCCTCGGTACCTTTTCAATATAATGAGGCCGAGAGATAGAAATTCTTTACTTTCATGTTTAATCCTTATACCAAGGATAACATCATCCTTCCCATGTCCTTCATGGAGAACCTTGATGACAAAAACTCCTTTGTCGTCAACTGATTTTGATCGGTGCCAAAGATCAACATGTCATCAACATATAGACAAATGATGACTCCTTTACCGATTCATCAAATTTGCTATATACACATTTGTCGACTTGGTTAAGAACATAACCACTAGACAAAACCACTTCATCAAATTTTGATGCCATTGCTTAGGTGCCTGCTTTAGTCCATAAAGAGACTTAATCGGTTTACACACCTTGTTTTCATTTCCGAGCATGATGAAGCCACGAGTTTGGTTCATATAAACCTCCTCTTCCAATTCACCATTCAAGAAAGTCATTTTCACATCCATCGATGAATAACCGTTGTGAATAGATGCCAAAGCAATCGCCAGCCTTATGGTAATCGATACGAGCCACGGGGCATAAGTATCAAAATAGTCTATTCGACTTTTGTTTAAAGCCCGAATAACTAGTCTAGCCTTGAACTTTTCTATAGTTCCATCTACCTTCATTTTCCTTTTGAAAATCCATTTGCAACCTAGAGGTTTGCAACACGGTGGTAGATCAACCAACACCAAGTGTTGTTGCCCATGATGGAATCCATCTCATCATTAATTGCTTCTTTCCGTAAAGCAATATCACGGGACTTCATTGCTTCTTCAAATGTCTTGGGATCATCCTCAACAATGAAGCAATAGAAGTATTGGTCGAGACCTCATCCTCGGTGCCTTCAACTAAGTATAGTTGAAACTCGGTCCAAATGACTTTGGAGTCCCGACCCTTTTGCTCTTCCCGAGCACGAGTTCGAGTTGTTGAACCACAACCTCATCGGGGACCACCGATGGTTCATCATCGAGACAACCGATACTCCAAAGTGTCATGAGTTCCATTAGGAATCCTCGACTTGGTCTAGGGATGATGAGAATCTGTTCTCATCAAAGTCTACATCCCTTGATTCAATAATGGAGTTAATTGAAACATATTCATTAGGTTCAATAACATAGAACCTAAAACCTTAGAATGCTCAAGATATCCAACAAAGATGCGATCATGCCTCTTTCACCCAAAGTCTTTAGCTTTGGATCGAGAGTCTTACAACGACCTTACAACCCCAAACCTTGAGATAATTCAGTTGGGTTTCCTTTTAGTCCGAGTTCATAAGGGTAACCTTGTTCCTTTTGTTGGGAACCCTATTTAATAAATAGCAAGTCGTTAACATAGCTTCACCCCGAACCCTTGACTCGATCTGAATAGGACAACATGGAATTAACCATCTCCTTCAAGACCTTGTTTTTCCTTTCGAAATACCATTTCTTTGAGGAGTATAAGGGCGATCGTTTCATGGATTATTCCAACAGATGAAAGTCGAGTATCCATGTACTCACCTCCCTATCGATCCTTAATCTTTTGATCAAAGACCCAAGTTGTAATTCAACTTCGCTTTTAAACACTTTGAATTTATCTAATGCTTCATCCTTGGTATGTAAAAGATAGACATAACAAAATCTAGAAGCATCATCAATAAATGTCACAAAGTACTTCTTATTCCCCAAAGAAGGAGTGACATGCGGATCACATCGTCATCGTGAATAAGCTCCAAGATCTTAGTCTCACGACTAACACCCTAAAAGGGTTTCTTGGTTATCTTGGTCAACATGCAAGTTTTACACTTTTCGGTGTCTATGTCAAAAGCGTGGATTAAACCATCCCTAGACATATCTTGCATCCTTTTATAGTGGACATGGTCAAGTCTAGCATGCCAAAGGGTAGAGTCGGTCTGGTCATATGTGGTCACAAAAGTCGAAATAACACTATCGATGGTAACATTAAGCTGAACATTTGATTACATAAATAACCAAAACCAATAAAACACCATTCTTAGAAAGAACAAATTTATCGATTCAATAACTTGTTTATACCCATGATTATTGAAAACACTACTTGAAACCAAGTTCTTCCTTATATCGGGAACATGAATAACATTAAACAAAGTTACAATCTTTCCGAACTAAACCTAAGATCTACACAACCATGACCATGCACCAAGGTCATTGACTCATTTCCCATGTGAAGAATAGAACCATCATTCAATGGCTCATAAGTCTTGAACCAACTTCTATCTTTGCAAACATGAACTGTTGCACGAGTCAACCCACCACGCAACATCATCATCACGCACATAATTAGATTCGGATACATATGTAACATAATAAATCGAAAAGACTTATTAAACATATTCGACCTTTCGGTGAGTTGGAAGAACCACCACCCCGAACCATTAGTGCTCGATCCATTGGATTTACCACCAACTTTAACACCTTTGCGGTCCCTTTTAATGTGACCGGTCTTGCCACATTTCCAACAAGTAGGAGTTGCCTTCTTGTTAAGATCGCCTTTGTGTTATCATGATATTTGCGTTTTCCTTTGTTATCATTGTACCGTGGAGTTGTTATGCTCCACCATATTGACAACAGATGCACCAAGAGCATTGCTACTCTTTGGCTTGTCATTATCCTGCACCTTGAGAGATTCCTCAATGTGCGGATGATCGCCTAACTCAACAAGAGTTAACTCCTCCTTCATATGTTTCAAGGTATGCTTGAAATCTTTCCATAAAGGAGGAGTTTGTCAATGACACAAGAGACTTTGATAGCCTCATCCATGTTCATATGGTGTTGTGTAAACCTTCCAAGTATTCCAAGAAGTTCATTGTATTGTTCCATAACCGGTCTTGAATCGGTCATTTTGTAATTTGTGAAATTACTAACAAGGAACTTCTTACTTGATGCATCCTCACCATATATTTGGCATCCAAGGAATCCACAGTTCTTTGGAAGATTCAAAGTTCGATAAATATCAAACGAGCATCGGACATACCATTGAGAATAAGACCTCTGCATATGTAGTCATCATTCTCCCATTTGCTCCTCCTCCCGATCCGCTCCACAGTAGCATCATCCCCATCATCGTGAATAGGTGTAGTTAGCACATACACCACACTCATGCTTGACAAAGAAGAAATGCATCTTCTTCCGCCACCTCCTAAAGTCCACCCTTCAAACTTGTCCACTTAGCAAAGTTTGAAGCCATGTGTTTTATTGCGGCGGACCATTGATTATCACAAAATAGTTTACTTTGATTATTGGTGTTGTGAGCCCAGTATCAGGGTTAGATAATCAACTTCAGCAGAAATGTGCAACTATTCAGCAGAAACAAACAAACGGTCAGCAGTAACAAATACCACTTGGTGGTTACCGGATATCACTTGGAATCGTGTGATCACTTTCCAAATTAAACTATTCGACCCTAATGCCTGGGTTACACGAATATCTACTTGGGATAAGACCAAATGCAGTTATGGAATTAGGCACAATTCTATAACCCTTGCGCTAATAAGTGTTTATCGTTTTCTGTGTGTATTTCATGCATAATCAGATATCCTATTTATAGGACATTACTCTCAGCCGTTCAAATGGAATTATGAGGATTAATCGCCCATTAATCACCTCATAGCTATCCCCATTATAGTCATTAGTGGTTACATGACCAATTAAGCGTGGTCATTAAGCGCTTGTAATCGCCATTTAGCGATGCTTTAACACTAGCGATACTTTCATACCTCTAGCGGTACTTTCATAGCACTTCGGTGGAAACACGCTTATCGATGGAATCCACAAGCTTCGGTGGAAACACAAGCTTCAGTGGAAACATCGCTTATCGATGGAAACACCGCCTATCGATGGAAACCACAAGCGATACTTTCCACAAGCGGTACTTTCCACTAGCACTACCAATACAAACCACTACAAGAGTCGGGTGTTCATGGACCTTATGGGTGTACACTCCGTACCTCCTAACCCATTATAAGGTGTGAACTAATCCTACAAGTGCACTAAATTTTCCAACAGAAATAAGTTGTACAACAGTAAAGATCAAACACCTGAGATAAAACATGCTAAAAAGTCAACACAAAGGTTGAGTGAATTCATGTGTTTAGTAGTAAAGCAGTTGATCACAAGATTTTAACTTTAAGAAATAGTGGTCTACGTTAGTATACGCCCATAATCGAAAGCAGTTGTTATTGCGCTAAGCTCGTGACACGCAATACGTTAACTGTGCATCATAGATATGATGTAAAAGTAATAATGCCCTCCTGGTAGGTAGCTTGCCATTCTATCTAGTATATCTCAAATATAGTGCATCTGGTCGCCACATAGCTAACACAAACGGGGTTGTCAGCCCCAATAGATCTATCCACAATATTCACGTTCACTCACAAATGACTAATGATTCATGTCTTCATGATAGTGAGGGACTTTTAGGAATGAAAAGGTGTGAGGATACTTATAGAACGATACCAAGGGTGGAAGGTGAGTATTCTATTCATTCCTTTGCCAACTCTCTCTCTCTCTCTCTCTCTCTCTCTCTCTCTCTCTCTCTCTCTCTCTCTCTCTCTCTCTCTCTCTCTCTCTCTCTCTCTCTCTCTCTCTCTCTCTCTCTTCTTAACTTTTTTTCTAATCTTCTGCAAATTTCTCCTTTCTAATTTCTACATATAATCCAAGTACCCAACTAGTGTTTTAGAGATTTTGATTGGATCTTTGAAGTAATTGTTTTGAATGCTTCATAAACATTTTTTGAGCAAGTGCATACTCGCAGCGGAGTTGGTTCCTAGTCATCAGAGCAGGTTCATGAATCATGATCATTGTCGGAAATGACGAAGACGGTGACATATTTCATGTTCCCTTTGTGAAATTTTTTCATATTTCTTATTTATAGTGAGGTTACGAAAGAATGGAAAATGTGAATTTCCATTTATAAGATAGCATATTTAGGTGTACGTGGATCTGGGTAATAAACTTTAGTTATGAACTTTACAAAACTTAAAGCCATTCTGTGAGTATCAGGATGATAAGTGTTCTCAACTTTTTGTGAGGTGGTGGTTGATATCCACTCAAACTTTTTTATTCAATCCAAACAACTAATATAGGAATGAAACATCCATTGTCATTCTACCCTATACCTATACTCATATCCATTGTAATTCATAATAACAAACAAATACCTCTAAAATATTATCAATTCCATGCTAATTAATTTATTCGGATCCTACTGACTTTTCTACCAATGAATAACCTAGCAATGATTTTTCTACCAATGAATAACCTAGCAATCAGTAACACGATCTTTTTATTCATGCCGTGAAAACGTAATGAAAAGGAACAAACTTACACATAAATGATTTCACGGTGAAGTGCAGATCCAATAAACAAGCGACTATCTTTTTTTTCTTCTTTATCTTTATTTTCGACCTAGCTCTTGATACCATGTAGAAATCAAAGAGGGAAAATGAACAATATATTGATCAGATTCAATACACTATAAAGATTACAAGAAAATAAATAGTGACTAAACCTAAACGAAACCTAGCAACTAACGCGCCAAATCCAACGAGATTGCGAGCTTTTATTATCTAACAACTAAAGCTAGAAAGGTTTATAAGAATTCCATTTTTTTTACTTTATTTTTTGAAAAAGGAAATACATATGCAGCATGATCGACCAAAGAAAATTATATTTTTTTAATTCATAACTATGAAAAAGAAATACAATAGTACGTATAGAAATGCAATATTACACAAGTTAGTAAAAAGATGAAGGGCACAAACGTGCACAAGATGGATCATGCAGATTCATATTTCACTAATTCACTTTATTGAAATTAAATTGGATCAATATTGATGCACATTCATATTTCGCTAATTCACTTTATTGAAATTAAATCAATTTTGATGATTATTATTTAGTCGTTACTAGTGAATAATTTGGTGAGCCGTTTAATCACATATTTCAATTTGGAACATCAATACTTGTGTTCAATCAAGTCATTATTTTCTTGAAACTTTACACATGACCTTTATAATGTTTTGCGTTTAATAAACGTGGAAAGTATGTGGTATAAGACATGTTCTTTCACATCTGTTCTTTTATCTTTTCACACCTGTTCTTTTAACTTTGTGTCGCGGCAATAATTAAAATATATATATACCGGTTGCGTAACCAGGACACCACGAGTTGAGAACTTGAGATCAATATAGATTTTATATTTACCAGAGATTTAATAAATCAATCTTAGTCATTCATATTTTTATCAAAATTAATAAAAAACCATTTTCACCTTTTTTTAAAAACCATAACTTGCGAGGTAAATCTTCAAACTATAAAAAATACACCATCGCGACGATAATTAAATTATCTTTATATAGATATGCACTTTTATATATATATTTTTTTCAAAAATTCCGTCCAGAAAAGCCACATATGATTTTCAAAAATCAGATGTGATTCGATTTTTACAAATCACATATGATTTGCAAAAACTATATGTGATTTATAAAAATCGAATCACATGTGATTTTCACAAATCACATATGATTTTTCTTGGCCGAAATTTAAAAAAAAAAATTGTTAAAAATATAAAGAAGTGCATATTTATACAAAGATTATTTAATTCTCGTCTCTATGGTATGATTCTTTTCTTGTAAGGATTAACGGTTTGAGAGATATTTAATTTTTAAAAAAATTGTGAATTTTTTATTTTTTTTAATTAGAAAAATGAATTATTATGATTGATTTATTGGATCTATGGTAAATTTGAGATTTATATTGAACTTTTACCTTGACACCACACTTATTTTGTAAATAATGTGTTATTTAAGATCTTTTTGTCTCATGAAAAATTGCTTTGTTCGCATAGTAAACAATTAAATTTTGTACTCATTGTTTTACACTATGTATACTAGCAGGGTACCCGTGCGATGTGGCGGCGGATACCCTGAAATAAAAATTTTCAATAAACCATGCTCTATAATCTAAAACGTTTTATGTGACGATAAATTTGCGGATGCCAAAAGTTTCATGTCGCATATTTCAACTCTTTAGAATATTATAGTAGGGTACCCGAGCATTGCGATGGCGCGTATCAAGTAATAAAATTTTCGACAAAAAATGGTTTTAATTTTATGTTTTCTCTTACAATAACTTTACTAATAGCGAAAACATAATGAGTTTGAGTAACTTTAAAAAAAGTGATGGATAATATCAAACTAATTCATATAAAAACAATTGAAAGTGGCGTGATTTTTCGTTGCGGTAGTCAATAATGTTATGGGGTTATAGTCAAATTAGTTGATAGTGGCCCGTAGTAACAAGTAAGAAGAAACATTTTTTTTATGAAATATATATATATTTTTGAACATGTTTGTATCATTAATATTGTTTATTACATTTGTCCCATATAGATAAAAGATATAAATAAAAGAGTACTTATAATGTATACATCTTGTAAAGTATATATTTATGAGAAAATGTTTGAATCATTAATATTGTTTATAACACTTGTCCCACATAGATAAAAGATATAAATGAAAGAATGCTTATAATGTAAAGAAAACTTACATGTTTAAGCAATTATTTAGAGTTATCCATGAAAAATATAATAATTAATATACTAATATATTAATCATTGAATTAGCACTTAGCACTTTGCACATTTGCATCATTAAAATTTAAAAAATTGTCCCGATTTTTACAAAAAACCGTTTTTTACTTTTGTGGTTAATTTTATTTAAAATAATTCAAAATTTATTTATATTGGTTTTCGAAACACTCTTACGATATAATAATAGTTCTGGAACTTTGTAGTTTTGCATGCATTTTAAAATCATATTCATTTATATGTGCATTTTTGCATTAAAACTAAATTAATTCAAAAAGAAATAATAAATGAAGCATTAAAATGTTTTGGAAGATAAATTAGTAAAAGCTATTTATTGTGTACATTATGCATTAAAATTTGTAATGCTTAAAAAACACATTAATGACATATTAAAAAAATTTAGGAGAGATGGTCATCCCTTCATTATAAGTAGTATAGATAAGACATTAAACCTTAAAAATTGAGTTTAAATGGGTAAACCTTTTGGTTACATTTTTTTTATTTTGGTACATCAGTTCAGTTTGGACAGGTTTGTTGTTACAACTGCACATTAGTAGAAAAGTGTGTTGTTCACATAGTAAACAAATGGTTTTTTGTCGCTACGGTGTGTATCTAAAACATCAAAATTGATTTCTTTAAAGTTCGAGCTTAAACGGATGAACCTTTTTATCACAATTTTCATTTCGGAACAGAGGTACTTTCTGAACAAATTATCTTTTTTCATGCACTTATTTTCTTGAAATTTGTGGAAAACTAGAAGGGGTGGTTGAACAGTTTACCGCTTTTTGATTTAGTTTTCAAAGTTTACATGTGAAAAACTTAGATTGAGTCCGTTGTGAAATCGAGCCACAACAATATGAATCTTATTTAACAAGACTATAATAAATACACTACAACAATGGAAAGTAAGTAATGAAAGTAAGAGTAAGAGATGGAAAGATGAGACCAAGACAAGAGATTTATAGTGGTTCGGTCACAAAGCTCTTCTTCGCCCTACTCCACTCCTCGAGTACCCAACTCGAGAGTTCTAAGAACCATGTCAACAAACTCCCTTGAGGCACAGAAAAACGTACAACGTCGCTTATCACAATTTCCGACACTAAGCTAAATGTCGAGTACTAATCTCACTCACGATCTACCCGATCCTTGCTAATCACACGAACTACTAGATCACCACCATCTAGGCTTGATCAACACACTAACTCACAAACAACAAGAGATCTCCAAGATCTCGAAAAGATCACAATGATCCACACAAGTTGTCTAAACAAGACTCAAGACTACTTGATGTATATCAAGATACAACAAGTGTGTGTAAAAAATGATACAAGTGCACACTACTATGACTACATTACTAAATATCTTCTTGATACAATGTGTTCTTCTCTTGCACTAGGAGAGGAATGAATGTGATCACTTGGTTGAAAGAATGGATCACTCTAAAACAAAAGAAAACTATCTAAATGATCAAAGGAGAGTGTGTGTGTTAGGAGACTTAAACTCAGAAATTTTTGTGTGAAAAAGGATGAGAAAAATCTGTGAAATGGGCTGGTATTTATAGGGACAAAACATTTTTCCGTTACAGTGGACGGTACCACTAAATTTAGTGGTACCGTCCCAGAAAAAAATGCTCCTAATTTTGTCTTTAGTGGTGAAAGTTTATTTGGAGAAGTTAGGAGCTGTTTTGGGAGGAAAAATAGCTGTTGGGATGTTTTAAACTTATTTTTCCATTAAAACATTTTTTTAATATTCAAAAAGAATTTGTAAAATGTATTTTTAAAAAAATGTTTTGTCACATTAAAAATCTGAAGTTTGAAACACAAATTCACTTCTTTGATCACTTGTCAAATTATAATTTTTTTTCTTACCTAGAGTGATGTATGTAGAAACGGAATATTTCGATTAAAAACTTGTTTACGTTAATTTTAACGTAACGTGTTTTTACATTTTGTTATCATCAAAACGTAGAGATATCGAAAGATAGCAATAACGTTTTTAGATATTATTTGCATCAACAATCTTCCCCTTTTTGATGATGACAAAATATAAACTCATTTTAGGTGAAAATTAATTTTAATAAGTTTTTAATTTGAGTTATCCTACTTCTCCCCTTTTTGTCAAAGCAAAAAGATTGTCGAATCGACACTAAGGCTCCCCTTTGATGTATACTCCCCCTCTCTTGGAAGGCACCAAGGAATCGAGCAATGGTTGTTGCTACAAAACAAAGTTAGATGACACAAGAACAATATCTAACATGTAGCAATTTTGACAAATATCCAACCATATATAAAGAGGCTAAGTAGCCAAAAAATAAATCCAACCATGAAATAAAGAAAGACATTAATTAATTAATTAAACAAGATACACACGTAATGTGTGAGAACAAGACAATAAAAATAAAACTACAAGAAGCACATAATAAACTTTAATGACTTGAGATGCCCTAAGATTTGCTTCAATAGCAAAAGGGATCCTAAATGTTTATTCTTAAAAACTAAACATAAGAATGTTTAGTTGGTTGGTGGAGGAGGTGGTGTGATGGGCCCTTGTGGTGGTGTCAAGAGATGTTCTAGGTAAGAGAACAAAAAGTTCAAGTCATCCTTAAGGTTGAAGATGAGGTTTCTATTGTGATGACAACATGGAAAACTTTGACCATGCGGTTCAAGTGTGTTAATACAAATAAACCATAACAACGTTTATTTATATCTTACGATATTCTAATGTTTTGTCGATAACAAAAGAAAATCATTTTAATGAAATGAATAAAATACGTAAAAGCTTTGAGCCAATAGTTTACTAACACACTTTTACTAAACATATTAAAACCATCAAAACATGTTTAGTAAATAAGTTATATAAAACCAAAAACATTTTTATAAAACACTAACAAGTAATATTGTTTACATCTTATAGAAATGTACATGTATAACAACTAGCATTTACATTTTATAGAAATGTATATGTACTTTGTATATGTTGCAATGGGTAAGTAAATGGTTAAAGACCAAAGTTCATAACCCATGTCCCATGACCCATGATCCATTGACTAGGTACAATAAATGTTGTTGGGTAAAAACCAAAGTCCATAACCCATACCCATAGAGCATGATCCGTAACCCATGACCCATTGTATGACATCATGCATGAAATCATGTTGGATATTATCTATGATCCATGACCCAAAGTCCATGACCCATGACCCAAGATCCATAACCCAATGACTAGGTACATTGCATCTTGTTGGGTATTCATAATCCAATACCCATAACCCATAACCCATAACCCAAGTAGCCAGATCCCAGGTTTTGCACTAGCCGGATCCTTCTAGTGAGTGATCCGCAGAAACCGTGGGACAGTAGACACGTTTTGTCTATAAATAGTGAGTCATTTCTCTCTTGCTCACCACCACTCTTAGATATACTTTCTCCCAGTATTCTAACATTACTAATTACATATCCAAAGGATCATTCTATGCAGTTTTATTTTTGTGTGATTCTCTAGGTTCCTCTTAAAGGTGAGATCACCACCTCTTGAAGACGTGCAAGCTCAAGGTCATGAGTTGCTAAGCTTCGTCATCATCAAAACCACTGAAGTGCATCTTGTTGTTATTTCTTTCCTCCCTCCATAGAAGTGTCGTGTTGAAGGCATTAGTGAAAGGTGCCGAAGTGTCATGTTGAAGGCATTAATGAATGGTGCCAAAGGTGTACATTCGATATGGCGCATCGATGTACAAGTTAAGTAGGTTGGGTTAGAGGATGCCTCTCTAGTGTTGCAACAAGGAGTGTGTCTCCTTTGGGTAGTTGTGTTGTGGTGTAGTGTTGGGTAGTAGTTACTCCTTTGTAATGGAACTCGGTATCTAGCCTTGTATCGGATAAAGTGTAGGCGACGTTGTGATAGGTTTGGTTCTACCTCTTGGAAGAACTCGGTGTCTAGCCTTGTACCGGATAAAGAGTAGGCGACGTTGTGAAGGCTTCTCTGCCACATTAAGGAGCTTGTGTTGTGTAGTGCTTACAAACTCTCGAGTGGGGTACTCGGGGAGTGGAGTAGGGCAATGAAGGTGTCCTTGTAGCCGAACCACTATAAATACTTGTGTCATGGTTTTGTGTTCCTTTACTCTTTATCTTTTTCATTACTTACTTATATGCTTATCTATCAATATCCAACATACATACCGAATAGATTGACATAATTCGATCTGAATACTTTAAAACGAAGTTTTAATCGGTAAAACTATTCAACCCCCCTCTAGTTTTCACTGTTAGGAATTAGAAATTCCAGGTATTAAAGAGTCGGTCACCTCAAGTATATGTAATCGATAGAAAGCTCGTAGTCGTAGTTCTTTTAAGTTAAGTAGTATTTAGTTAAGTAACACCGTGGAGGACTGACGGGTCTTTACCCACTGTATGCCTGATCCACAGCCCGATGTGTGGCGTTTTATGTAAGACTATAAATACTCTCTACCTCCCAAGGTAGAGAGTTGGAGCTCATAATAATATCTTTCACTTTCTCTCACTAAGTTCCCTAAACCTCTAACTTTCTCTCTCTAGAATTCCATTCATACGCCACTTTGTGTCATGGTTTGATGTGTATGTGAAAAGTAATATTCTACAATTGGTATCAGAGAGCCATGGTTAGATCATATCTTGCACATCTTTGGATTTTTAGTGGTTTTTAGGTGGTTTTTGAGTTTGAAAAAGTTTAGTGGTTTGTGCATCATTTGGTTGATTTCTTGTGTTAAAGCTTGGATTTTGTTAGTACTTTTATGTTTAGAATCATCACAAGTGTTTAGGTTTTCATTTGGTAAGCTTGAATCATCTTGGTTGGGTTGTTTTGGATTGAAAAGTGATGTTTATGTGGTTTTTCTTGCTAGCGACTTGATATACGGATCTCTTTTTCGTAGCGACTTGCTTCACAATTTTGTAGCGAGTTACAGTTTTGGAGCTAGCGACTTAGACCTAGCGATTAACGGACAAGTAGTGGACTCTCCACTACTGGTAGCGACAGTGGTAGCGACTTGGTCTCAGAGCGAGTTGCTCTTTAGCGACTTGAATCTTTAGCGACTTGAGTAGCTTAATTGTCGCCAAAATTTTGCTAGCGACTTGAGGCTTAGCGAGTTACTACTTAGCGACTTGCATTTGTCTAGCGACTTGAAACTTTAGCGACTTGGGGTGTAGCGTATTAGGTGTTAGCGACTTGGTGCATTATCTTCTAGCGACTTGGGTGATTGTTTACGGTTTTCTCTTGATTTAGTAAAATCCGTGAAAGAATCTATTTCCGGTTTAATCATAGAGTTATAAAATCCGTATAATCTGTTAACATGTCGACCAACGCTCCTACTATCATCTCCATCGCTGTCGAGGATGTTCAAGCACCGGTTCAGATACTGCCCACCCATGCTTGATGAATCGACTACGATTCTTGGGCTCAACGAATCAAATTGTACTTGCCTTGAAAGGAAAATGGTGTCAACATTCTCAAATCCATTGATGAAGGACCGATCGAGTTGAGACGACTAGAGATATACTTGATACTAATGAAGATGGAACTCCTATTTACGGAATGGATGGACCTAAAATGTATGATGAGCTTGATGATAAGGAGAAAAGAGATTCGATGCGAGATATCGGGGCTTCTAACATTGTTCTTCAAGGTCTTCCTAAAGACATCTACAAGTCGATCAATCACAACACCAAGCAAAGGCGGTATGGGATAATGTCAAGATGCTTCTCTCGTGGTCCGAATTAACTATGGAAGACAGAGAATCACAACTCTATGACGAATTTGAACACTTCAAGATGAAACCAGATGAGAGTGTCTATGAGTACTATGTGAGATTTCATAAGTTGGTGAATGATATGAGGAACATCGAATGACTATGCCTAACATTCAATTTGAACTCAAAATTTGTGAACAACATGAATCCCGAATGGCACAAGTTTGTCACCTCTGTGAAGCTCACTAAAGGATTGAAGAATACAAACTATGAGCAACTCTATGCCTTCCTCCTTTAGAATGAGAGACATGATATGTGTGAAAAGAGGATTCTTGATCAGTTCAAAGGTCAGGGAGAAACAAGCTCTACAAATGAGTCAACCGCTTTTTCACAAATGATGGGATTACCACCAATGCTCCTCGAGTTGTACCCACGGAAGATGATAATCTCAAACCCATTTCGATCCAAGGTTCAAGCAACCCGATGCAAATGTTGTAATGGAACATTTCATCAATCAACCGACACTCATGGTTAAAGAGAACATGACACTTTCACCTCACACCAACAAACTTCACACTGTAATGAGATCCGAATCGCCTCCAATCTTCACAACCATGCTTTGATCGAGATGGGAAAATTATGGGGCGCGGTTCAAGAAAGACAGTTTGATCAAGGAAGAGGTGGAGTGGCGAGAGGTTATGTTGGTAATCGAATCGAGGAAGGAATGGTAATCAAGGTCAAGCTAAGCCGATCAAATGTTATAACTGTGGTGGTGAGGACACATTGCAAGGAACGCACATCTCCAAAGCGCCCACGTATCGCCGATTACTTCGTAGATAAGATGCTACTTGTACAAGCTCGGGATAATGGTGCTTTGGATGAAGAGGAATTGTTGTTTCGGGTGAGGCAATGCCAAGACCTATGATGCGATGTGGATGAGCAACTATTCAGAGATAGGTCACAATCATCGAATGCCTTTCAAGTCGCCGATTGTGACGCATACGACTGATGTGGATGATGGACCCATCGCACACACAATTTTATGGCTAGCATTTCTCCAATGGTTTCTCCCAAGGTCTCTTCTTCACCACAAACCGGCTTATCCAAAGACAAACTCATCTCGAGGTATTAAAACTATACGATGATGTTGATGTGCAATGATGCATGACAAAGTACAATCAATCGAAACTATTGAATCAAATGTTGAAAATATGGGTAATATCGATATTGTCTCATATGATCAATATGTGAAACAAAGTGAAAGTGAAGTTGTACCAAGTGATGCATCTTCTGCGATCAACAATGACTATGTTTTGATGAAAACACCGCATGTGCCCCGATGATTCTCGTAATTTCGAACTAAATGCCTATAAAGAACGTGTTGCTATTTATGAACAACGTGCAAAGTTTGAGTTGACCACTCGTGAGCGGAAATGGATGACCAAGTGCGTATAGTCATTAGAAAAAGTAATTTTCGAGAAGAAGTATTAAAACAAGAGCTAAATTCCTTGCAAGAAAAGCTTTCTAAAGCGCTAAGCAAAACAAGAACTTCAAGAAAATGTGAAAATGCTTAAGCAAGAATTTAATGCAAAGGAATCAAAACTCTTGAAAGATTTTTCTAATGAAAACTTTGAAAACAAACTTGAAAACAAGTTGTACATACAAGGGAACACCATTCGATCGCTCACATGATAACTAAGCATAGGGTCTTAGCGATAAGCATAGCATTCCCTTGTTAAGGAACCAAATCCAGAGGTCATTAAAGGGCTAGAAATGCTCATAAGGTTCTTTATGATGGCAATGAAATCCTTAAACCTAGACGAAACCTAGTTGCGTTGAGTGCACCGAGGAAGATAAGAACTCGATGAAGTCACTAGGAAAAGATGAACAAGAAATTAGATGATCCTAAATGTAGAGAAAGAAAATAAAGATCACACCCCATGATTACAAGAAGGAAAACTGGATTTCCTTGAACATGTTTAAGCCTCGGACATTGTTGACTCCCGAACAAGTCTTCGAAAATGGATTTAGATAAGCGAAAGTCGAAAATATTGTTGAAACAAACCCTCCCTTTGGAAAATTCCTAGAGCGATCGTGTATCCCCTAATACACCAATGCATCTTGTTCCTAGAACAATTGCCACTAAAAGCAAGACCTTAATTAGCCAATATGTTATATTTCAACTATTTATTGATTTTGAGAAAACTTGCAAGAAAAGGATCACACGACCGGTATAACGGAAGGAGAAAGGGTTTTGAGCAAATGAAAGAATGTTATTTAACCGAGGTCATGCCTTTCTTTAAACTTTTAAAAGATCACTTTGAGAGTCTTAAAAGGGATAGAAGGCGATATTAAGGAATGGAAAAGGAATTTGATGCAATGATAGTTGAAGTTAGTGACTATGAGCGAGCACTAAAATATAATGAGATTGAGAGGAAGAACTTGCATACACTAAATGAGAACCCGATTTCGAATGTATTGCTCAAGATGTGTTTTCATCGCTACAAATTGTTCCATTAATGCTTCCAAATTTCATGAATTATCGGTTGCCTGAAAGTCTCCCATGATCGTGTCATTGAGCTTGAAAAACTAATTCGAACTAAACGAGAAAATTGAACCGGATGATCACGACAATTTGGTTAAACATTTTCTAAACTAGAAGTTGAGCATTTTAATTTACAACTAAAATATCAACATCTTAAAGAAAATGTCAAAACTTCAAATATCAAGACATCCTCGGATGCTCCGAGTTTGATGCGCTTTTTAAATTAACAAACGTGATGAGCGATTCAAGCTCGCAACACGATCGTAAAGTTGAAAGCCCAAATCTCTCAATTAAAGGGTCTAACGAACAATATGACAGCTCCCAAATGCCTCCTCCTTTAGATTCTCGAATTCTCAAACGTTTCATCTTCAAAACCTAGTAAATGCATTACAAAAGGAAAACGAAAGTTTTCTAGAAGAAAATGAAAAGGTTAAACGTCATTTCAATGAGTTATTTGAATCAATAAAGGTCACTCGTAACAAAATAACGAACAAATAGCCTCATTGCAAAAGGAAATTGAGAATCAAGAGTCGTAAAAGGAAAATGCCAATGACCAATGGGAGAATGGTGTATCAAAGGTTCACTCTTGTAATAAATATGCTTTGTCTGTGACATATGTCCCTCCTCATCTAAGGAACAACAAACTTGCTGTTCAAACATACTTCTCATCTCTTAAGGATTGCCTAGAATGTCTGCGTGAGATTGTTGAAGAGGATAAGTTAGAGAAACCTCATGATAATGCAATTAGACATGCATGCTTATATGCCAAACGATCTCAAGAAATCTTAGAATGCTTGATCACAGTATGCCCAAAGTCATTAGGTGAGAGAGTTAATCCTTTGATTCCATGCTCGATGCCTAATGCCAAGTATGATATTCATTCGATTCCCAATGTTTTGAATATGAACCGTAGTGTGCCTTTAAGTAGTTCGATTCCGGATCCGTCAATGCTAAGAAAGAGAACTCAAGTGTGCCTTCTAGGAGTACAAATCTCAAGATTTAGTTTTAAGAAAGTGAACCTTAGTGTACCGCATGTAGTTCGGATCCCAAGACATCTAAACAGTGGTGCAAAGAGTAGTTAAACCAACTAATGTTCCCATTCCTCTACAGAGTAATCGGTGACACTAAAGGGAGCGGTCAAAGTCTCAAGATAATACAAGGAATGATAGGACCTCGCAAGCTAAGAATGTGCACGGAGAAAAGTAGAAGAACAATCTAGGAACTTTAAGTTTGAACCGAATAAAACGAATCGTGTTGATTCTAGTATTTGCCATAGGCGTCTCGTAATTAATTCAATTCGATACTATTTGCAAACCTTGTATTGATGTCCGCTTGAATTCTCTTTCTAACCATGAATGTGGTGTTAATGTTCGCCTAATGATGTTAATTTTCCACTAATATTGTTAATGCTAAAATTCATGCTAAGAAGGCTAAAAGGCAAAACGAAAGAAAGTTAGAAAACAAAGGAAACCCACAGAAGAACATTCAAGAAAATAGGCTATTATTGGATACCGTTGGTCATAAGACTTATCGATAATGCCCACTAGAAAATGGATGCCTCTTGGTAGAACTATTCCTTAAGAAGTGAGCACACCGTGAATGTGGCTAATACTGAGACACTAGTATCGCATCTATTCACAATGATTCCATTGCCTCATTTTCCGATATAAATGCTTCTATTTCGATGTGGGTGTTCCAACCATTGTTACTAACCAAATGGAACCCATTCTTGCATGGGGATCCCAATTATCCGCTTATCCATTCTTGTCTCGTGTTCAACCGCAGATCGCTTAAATCGCTACGTGGTACCGGACTCAGTCGCTCCAAGCATATGATCGGGCGACGGTCACGGCTCATGAACTTCGTGAGCAAATTCATCGGGACCGTTAGATTCGGGAATGATCATTTTGGTGCTATTATGGGTTATGGAGACTATGTTGTTGGCAAAAGTGTGATCTCCGAGTTTACTATGTAGAAGGTCTTGGTCACAACCTGTTCTCTGTTGGTCAATTCTGCGATTCGATCTAGAAGTAGCCTTCGAAAACATACCGCTTCGTTAGAGAACTTGATGGTAAGGAACTTTTAAGAGGTTCACGTGGTTCAAATCTATACACCATATCTATCGAAGATATGATGAAGTCTTCTCAATTTGCTTATTGTCAAAGGCCTCTAAAACAAAGTCATGGTTATGGCATCGTTGTCTCAATCACTTGAACTTCGGTACCATTAATGATCTCTCCGAAAGGACTTAGTTGTAGGTTTACCTAGACTCAAGTATGAAAAGGATCATCTTTGTTCAAGATGTCAATTGGGAAAAAGCAAGAAGTATGCCCATAAACCCAAACCTACTAAATCATCACGAAGTTCTTCATATGATTCATATGGATTTATGTGGACCAATGAGGGTGCGAATATATTTGGGAAGAAATATGTGTTAGTTGTGGTTGATGATTACTCTAGATTCACCGGGTCAAGTTCTTAAGGACAAAGGATGAAACTCCGATATCATCATCAAATTCATCAAACAACCGCAGTTTCGACTTAACAAAATCGTCGAATTATCGTAATGCATAATGGAACCGAGTTTGTCAACAAACAACTTAGTGAATTCTATGAAAGCGCCGGAATCGACCATCAAAGAAGTGTTCCACGAACTCCTCAACGAACGGTGTAGTTGAAAGACGAAATCGAACTCTTGTTGAAGCCGCTAGAACAATGCCGATTTACTCAAAGGTTCCAATGTTTCTCCTGGTCAAGCAATTGCCACCGCATGCTACACACAAAATCGTTCCCTCGATTTACACTGCTCATGGAAAACTCCATATGAACTTGTCCACAACAAAAACCTAATCTCTTTCCTTCGTGTGTTTGGTGCATTGTGTTATCCAACTAATGAGGTCAAGACTTAGGCAAACTTAGGGCTAAAGTCGACATTGGAGTATTTGTAGGATATGCACCAAACAAAAGGGATACCGAATCTACAACAAAAGAACCCGAAATATCATGGAAACAATTCATGTTACGTTTGATGAGTCGACCGGTCAAATGGCTCTGGACACCCAGCTCAGACCCGCTCAAAACAGTCCCATTGGTTCATCCCTTGTTCCAAACTCCTCTCAAGAAACTCCATATGTACCTCCATCCAAGATGATTTAAAGAAATTGTTTGATCCTATGTTTGATGAACTTTATGATCCAAGTACTAATGAGGTGTTGATCCCTACAACAGAGGTTGCTCATATTCCGTGAATGAAATCAATCCTCGGTCTCAATATCTTTAAGTCAAGAAGCACCTCTGTTGATCCTTCCGTCTCATCAACAAATCATCATTCTTCAAATGTACATCATGGAACTGCTTTACGCATCAATGATGAAGTTAATCCCTTTGCTACTCCTCAAGATGCTCCATTTGAAAACATATTTGCTCCCGAATCATCATCGAACCATCTTCTTCGGAGACATCAACTCGCTACCTCGGTCCTCAACAACCGCCACATGAACACCTTAGAAAATGGACTCACGATCATCCACTAGACAACATCATTGGAAATCCCTCTCGTCCCGTATCAACACGGAAACAACTTGCAACCGATGCCTTATGGTGCTTCTTCAACTCCGTACTCTCAAAGATCGAACCAAAGGATGTTAAACCGCCATGAATGAAGATCTGGTTCAATGCTATGCAAGATGAAATTCATGAGGTTGATCGACTTGATGTATGGGAGTTAGTACCGCTCCGAATGTGCCATGATTATTGCTCTAAAATGGATCTTCAAAGTGAAACTAGATGAGCATGGTGATGTATTGAAGAACAAGGCTCGATTAGTTGCTAAAGGATACCGACAAGAGGAGGGTATTGACTTTGAAGAATCTTTTGCTCCGCCACTCGAATCGAGGCAATCGTAATCTTTCCGCTAATCTCGCTAGTAAGAACATGGTAGTCTATCGATGGATGTGAAGACGGCATTTCGAACGGAGATCTTAAAGAAGTTGTCTATGTCGCCAACCCGAAGGATTTGTGAATCAAGAGCATCCTACTCACGCTTATCGCTTGAAGAAGGCTCTTTACGGTTTAAAGCAAGCTCCAGGCATGGTATGATACATCACAAAGTTTCTTCTATCTACCGGATTTAGCAAAGGAGCGATTGATCCAACATTGTTCTCCGTGAAGTCGTGCAAACATTTAATTCATGTTCAAATTTATGTTGATGATATTGTTTTTGCCTCGATGCACCCAATGGAATGTGATCGTTTTCAAATGAAATGAGTTCAAAATTTCAAATGTCAATGATGGGACAAATGTCATTTTCTTGGGATTACAAATTTCACAAAGTCCCGGTGGCATTTTCATAAATCAATCTAAATATGCAATGAGATCTTAAAGAAATTTAGATTTGATTCAAGTGACCATGTTGACACCCCATGATTGATCGAACCCAACTAGATGAGGACCACTCAGGGATCATGATTGACCAAACGAAATATCGTAGTATGATTGGATCCTCGATGTACCTCACCGCTAGTAGACCGACATCTTGTTCATTTGTTTGCATGTGTGCTAGATACCGTGCTAAGCCTACTAAAAAGCACCTTGAAGCGGTTAAGCGGGTCTTCGGTACCTCCGTGGAACCATCAATATGGGTCTTTGGTACCAAGGACACCGATATGTCACTAACGACCTATGCGATCTTGATCATGCAGGTGTCAAGATACTCGTCAAGTACATCCGGAGGTGCTCGGTTTTGGGTGATAAGCTTGTTAGTGGTCCTCAAAGAAGCAAATGAGTACTTCTATTTCCTCTAAAGAGGTTGAATACATAGCCATGTCATCTTGTTGTGCTCAAATCTTATGGATGAGATCTCAATTATCGACTATGGCTTTGAATTACAACAAGATCCCTATGTATTGTGATAATAAAGTGCTATTGCTCTCTCATGCAACAACGTTCAACACTCAAGAGCAAAGCATATCGACATTCGACATCATTTCATCGTGAACAAGTGGAAAAAGGTGTGGTGGAACTCTATTTTGTGAGGTCGAATACCGCTAGCGTACATCTTCACCAAAGCTCTTCCAAGAGAACGTTTTGAGTTCATACTTCCACGACTAGGCTTGAAAAGCCTTCAACCAGAAACACTCAAACGTCTTCAGGAGGAAGACGAGGAGTAAAGGTCTATCTTCATTTATCTCTTGTAAATATTTATTCAAAAAAAAAAACAAATAGAAAAATATAAAACTTTCAAAATCCATAAAAATTTGAAAAATTCGAAAAATCTTCAAAAAATTTTGTCATTTTGTCATGTTTCTCTCGATTCGATAATATCTACGGTCTTGATGTTGTCATTCAAAGAATGACACGGGACTTTAGATGTTGTTCGAATTTTAATATAAAAAAAAAAAAAAAAAATTTTGGGATAAAGAGAAAAAATGGTTTATTGTCATTTTCAGGCAATAACCCGGTTTTTAAAAGAAAGAACAGAGCCATGTTTTATCATGCTTACAAAATTCCATGCTCGATTCTATAAAATTTATCTCATTGAAAACTAAATGCTTTGAAAAATAACCCGGTCTCTATTTTTGATAATCATCGGGACTTATTTGTCAAAATCTCTATCTCTCAATCAACAACCTATGTCATTGATTGAGGGGAGAATGATTTCAATTAAATTAAAATTTATTTGGCATTAAATTGTTTTCAAAAGATGCACATGCATGTTTTATCAATGGAGTTTAAAGTCTTAAAATCCGATCCTTATCGCTTAAATCGCTTCCATAATCAAGTCACAATTCCCTTAAAGCTTTCAAAATCAATTTAAATCAATAAGAGATCACAAATCTCAAATGATTTGATAATTGTGATCGGGGAGAATGTGTGATTTAAATTGGATTTAAACCGATAATTCGGTAAATGGTTTTATAAGGATGTACATGCTATCCTTCCCACATGTGACAAACGATTTTAAATTTTCCATGCACATGTTGAGGGGAGCATCTATCTTAAACCTACGATTTGAAATGTGATCAACTTATCTCATGTGTGTTCCTCTAGTATGTGCAAAACTCTTTTCAAACCTCGAGGCACATATTGAGGGGAGCAAATTTATGGAAACCTCATCCTTCCGAAATGCTCTATATACTTGATTTGATGTGGGAAGTGATGTTGATATCTTTAGAAAATGGTAATCAAAGAAGTTAATTCTTTCTCTTGCCTCCGTGTGCAAAACATTTTCAAATACTTGATGCACATGTTGAGGGGAGTTCTCGTTTAAAATATCAAAACAATTCAGTACAAAATGCTTTGATAATATATCACAAGTATCCGAATTGATTTTCAAATGGTTTTCAATTGGTTCCAATGGCGGATGAACAATACCAAATAGACCGACCAACTTTACTTTATGTACGGTGATATAAGGATGATAAGGTTAGGTATTGGTTCCCATGATCCGCCGTAACCGGAGGGATCTACCGAGGACAATCCACTAGTTAGTGTAGAAGTCCTTAGGTATGATGATAAAAGGAGAAAAGTGAGATGTGAGAAGAGTGCGATCGAGTCGAGCAAGTCTTGGAACAAACCCAACAAGGTTCTTGCTATGAAGTCTCGGTAAGCACCGAAGGGGTTGAAGAATTAAAAAGAATTGAATGAGAAAAGGGTGAAAACAAATAGCCTCCATTTATTCAACCTTAGGCGTAAACCGGTTCAATTCATATGCTACCGATGGTAACATCGGTATTGAAGACAAGACGTCATGGACCCAATGACGCACCGCACTTCAACTTTCCAAACCACTCAAGTTCCTCTTAAAAGGACTTGTTTCATTCTCACGGGAACCAACATTATCTATTGACTTTCTCTTAGAGATTGTTGATATTGAAGAAGGAGACCCTCTCCTAGTCTCCGATGACAGATCCAAATATGCACAAATTGAGTCTAGAGCCACGAGATCATCAATAAATCTCATTAGGACACTTTCAATGAAGACTCTCTGTTTCACACAATGTGGAAAGAGAGATTATATCTTGAGTCCCACGCATTATCCTTGTGGTTTTGCACGAACATCCGAGTGATATGTGAACATATTCACGGTGAAGATGGAAAACCTTCGAGCCAACATCACACAAGCTCTGGTAGGTGGCATGTGAGATCTATTATATAGATCAACCATGTGACAACCGAATGAAACAATGGAGCGATTCAATCTCTTGAATCAATCTGGTTCGAGTTATGGATTGACGGATACCTTTGAAAACCGGTCTTTGTGCTTAACAACTCTTTTCTTTAGCACATCGACCGTGTACTCATTTTTCAAACCAAAAGGTGTTTTATGATTGATAATTGATTTTCAATAAAACCTTCGTTGTATTGCAAAACAATTTCTATTGAGCAATACACGATTGTTTTTCAAATCTCTTTTCATCAATCGCTGGACTTAAAATTACCGGTTCACTCACTCCGTGTTGTCTTCTTTGAGATGTTCCGGTTTGAGAACAGCTAGAGCAACGCGAAACCCCGTCAAGGAAATTCTTCGAATTATACCGATCACAGCAAGACATGTATTGATCAACGGGAACCGTGGGCGTGTACCTCAATTCAACGAAGTGATCAAAGACACTTTCGTGCGATTTTTGCTAATCTTGTTGTATGCGGTACACCCGACGCTTGCGGTGATCATAATGAAGCGGTCAATCCATAGCCGCATGCTCACTTATCACATTCATCTCAAAAGAAATCATGATTAGTGCATCAATGACTCGATATTTTCACTCCATGCTTCGCTACTCACGCCAATATCATGAATCAACTAAAGCTTCCGCTACTCTGATAAGAAGATATCATGATCTAGAATGTGAGCATGTCGGTCCGAAAGTCACAACATCACATAATACCAACACCACAATGGATGTTGTCACACCCCCAAATTACCTGTTTTGCAGCGGAATGGAATTCCTGGGGATTGACTGTCATAGCATCACAGTTGCAGATATATTGAACGACCTAAAGTGTCGTTTGGAAAACACATCGTTTGATTTAATAAAACAATCAGAGTTTACAAAGTGTAGGTCCCAAATGAAAATCATCTTGTGCGGAAATAAGTTTGTTACAATTCAAACAATGTTTTAAAAGTACATAAAACCCAAGGGAGACGCGTCGTCACCACGACTCCATGATGTGTCCAAATGTATGCCATGAAGTGAATGCCTTAGATACCTGAGAATAAACATGCTAAAAAGGTCAACACAAAGGTTGAGTGAAATCCATAGGTTTAAGTAATTCGTTTGAACACAATCATCGTAGTGTGAGTTAAATTGTTTCACACTCATTGTTGAAAACAAAATCGTATTTATTTCACTAAGTTCATGACACCAAAGCGTAAACATCGCACCAATAAAAATTGGTAATCATCGTTTCATCGCCGCCTAATAGGTAAACTTGCCAATTTACCTTCATCGGTTCAAATATAGTGCGCTCGATTTCCCTAACCGGGTCAATAAGAGCGGAGTGTTAATTCCAATAGGCCTATTCACAATATTCGCTCCACCGCAAGTGATTAATGGTTCATGATGTAGGGACTTGAACATGGCAAATACTTAGTGACAATAAAACATTCGGATATAGCATACAGTTCAAAGCATTTGTGTTCGATTAAAATGTAGCATGTATCTCCCCAAGAGTTTGTAAAAGCAGTTAAAAGAGTAAAGTGGGGCTATGAACTCACTTGATAAACCGGTATGATGACAAGAGTGAGTACAATCGAGGTATAGCGGGAAACTTTAACTGGACCTATTACAAATGATATGATATGATATGTAATGAGTTATGATGTAATGTTATGTATGCATTTCAGATGTTATTTATACCATTTACGGGTTTTGAAAATAATACTTATCGTTTAAAAATACTCTTTGACGTCTTGACCATTCTTAAATCACTTTACAAGTATTTACGTCAAAATGTCATCCTATAATAGTTTTGTAATGATTTATAGTGAAATTATCACTTTTCGTCGTAAAACAATGTCGTCGGAAATTTCTTGAAAATGACAAAAATGGCTTCGAAAAGCTAGTCGTAAATGGTGTACGTCGAATGTTAGGAAACGAACTCGACGGTTTTGGAAAGTTTGTATCAAAATCTAAAAGTTTCAGTTCAGAAGTTTTCGACATAAAGGTCTCGAATATAAAGATAATAAAGGTTAAAGATGGTGGTTTTGTCTAATTGTTGTGTAAAAAAATGAGTTTCGGCAAAGTTTAAACAACCGTAATTAATTTATTACAACTCCGCTATACAAACGGTTGGTCGTTTTAGAAAATATGCTTGGTGATCTCGATTTTATTAGAAGACATTTCGCTCCAAAAGTTCTACATCATAGTTAAAACCGCCTTCAACATGGTCGTTGTAGTTACCGTAACACTTATCTCGTAAAATTAATATAGTTTTTCTAAAAATATAGTTACGGCAATTTTTATGAAAACGTGTATATCTTTGTCGCTTTCAAACCGCTTTTCTCGTATTATATGTCTTTAGCTTCGTATCAAAGTATACTAATATATTTTTGACAAGTCGAAATAATTTATGAAGCTTAAGGCTGCTTTTGACTCGTACAAAACAAAAACTCTTTGCTGAAATTTCGAAAAATATATATATTCGTCAAACTTTAAAAATTCACAACTTCTTCGTTATAACTCCGTTTTTATCCGTTCAAGCGGCCACGGATTCGTTTTAAAGTATATTTTCTAAATATCAAGGCCAAAAATTTATGCCTACTGTCGGATTTTCCAGAAAAACAAAATAAGAACAGACCAATATATATACTTGTCGAAAATAGTTTTTCTCGTACTAAACCTATTCCAATCCCTTCAAATCAACTCCAAAGCTAATCTAATCCTACCATACACCTTCTTAGGGAGTCATGGGTTCCTAAACATCATCAAGACCAATATATACCAAGGGAATAATTATAGGATGACTATATATATATTAAACTCTTAAAATCATTGTAAAAATGGTATAACTAACACAAGTCTTGCATGCTTGCTATGAAAATGATAAAATACTTATGAAATGAAAAGGAAAGATGAAAAGTGATAGAAATATGCTTACAAGCTATTATGATGAGGTGCAAAGAACAAAGGTTTAACCTAAACACCCTAGGTTTTTATTTCAAAACCTTAACAAGAGTGTGATCTAGATTGTTTATTAACTTGATCTTGCAAAATTTGATGATCCTTGCTAAAAAACTTATATGGCGGTTTTTAGAGAAAGAAAAGGAAGAGAACTTTACTAACTTTGTATTATTGAAGTGAATGAATGAGATAAAATGAGATACTTGGAGTATAAATTCTACCTTAGTATTAAAAGATCTAACCACCATTGACTCATTTCCCCCCTGGCCGGGTTTTGGGGAAATGTTTCACAAATATCTTTTTTTTTTTTTTTTTTTTTTTTATATATATAATGTGTTGTGTAATTGTTAAAAAAATGTAGGAAAATGTATAAGTAAAGGTAAATGGTAGCTTTTAGGTAAAAGTAATTGTTAATAGATCAAAGTAGAATGTAATGAGATCATAAAAATTGTAAAAATACATTCCTTGTAAAATTTGAGTGATATAATAATTGTCGTGTAGTTTTTAAGAAAAGTGTCGTAATAATATAAATTTAATGATTTATATGCAAAATAAATTTAAAACACTAAGTAAACTTAAAATATAGTTTTTAGAAACTAAATGTAAATATAAAAATATATCGGGATCATTTTTGGAAGTAACGGATTAAATATTCAAAATAATAACTCACGCGATAACGTTTATTTAATATAAAATTTACGCGTTTAAGGTGAAATGCAAAGTCATGAATGAACTAATATGATGCCAATGATGCTAATGAAATGTAGACTAAACTTAGTCCATATAAAATGCTCGTGATGATATGATCATGAATTCGCCGCTAAACCATAAAGTTTACGCGAATTTGGAACACGTAAACCTAGTTTACGATAAATGTTGAAATTGTAAAGCATGAATTGTTTCGAGAAATGACCTGAAAGTTCGGGTTGTCACATTCGCCCATCAAAAAGGAATTCAGTCCACGAATTCAGTTAAATTAGTCTATCGAATTTTTGAGTTTGTGATGAATACCGAGGAAAGAAGACATGAAGAGGTGTCGTTACGGTTATTGATGATTGAAAGTGTACAAAACATCGTAGTAAAGAAAATATCGGATGAATCTCTCATAAGTAACACTTTGACTTTGAAATATGTGAAGATTTTGCTTGCACTAAGATTTATAATTAACTGCTCCCAACATAACATGACCCCTCCAGAATTAGACATAGTTAGCTAGGCTATGTATAATTAAGGAACGATGATGTGACGTTCGATTTAGTTGTTATAACTCTCGATGCTTACAAGGATTTAAACCGTGTCGTTAAAATGGTCGATAAAGTAAAAAGAAGTAAAATTCTCGTAAGTAATAACAAATCGGAAAGAAAATAAGTACGATAGATGAGAATATTTTACAACGAGTGGTTTAGCAAAAGTAGTACATCTTAAGTCATAAGATCCGAATATGATGGAAGACATAAACTTAGTACAACATAGTACATAAGGAAAAATTAAGATCATTAGTTTCAAACTTCTTCGCCTTCCGCGTTGTTGTGACCATGACGAGCTTCTCCTCCTCCTAACATGTATGCATTCCCATGAGCACCTTCAACTGGTTGACCTTGATTTTGAGGACATTGATTCCTATAGTGTCCTTGTTCCCCACATCCAAGCACGTGACTATGGCTTTACCTTTACAATCCCCGGCTAGATGTCCGGTTTTGGCATTTGTGGCACTTGGCGGCAAGGACCCGAGTGATGAAAATTACATCGATTACATAGTGGGTGTGTTCCAGCATACCCTCTACCTCCCATTGGTGCAGCGACATAAACCATTCCCGCTTCTTGCCTTCTATTTTGTTGTTAATGATGGTTAGTGTTACGGTTTTGGTTGTTGTTATTATAACCTCCTTGGTCATTTTCCCATTTCCTTTTGTTATTGTTGATTTGGTTATCCTCGTTGTTGTTGTTGTTTTGGTTATTGTTGTAGTTGGTGCGGTTGTTGGGGTTGTTGTTGTTTTGGTTGGTGTTGGTGTACTTACCTCTTCACTACACGGGCCATGAGCTTTGAGTCACCCTAATAGCTTCCTCGATTGTTTGTGGATCAAACGAAGTCACATCTCCTTGAATAACCTCGAAGTCCCCGATGAAAGCCTCTAGCAACTTCTCGTTATCCCAAACCATGGACGGGCATAACGCACCAATTCTTGGAATCTCCGAATGTAAGTGTCAATATCGTACCCAATAGTCACTAGTTCATAGAATTGCTCCAACTTTTTCACTTCCGCACGAGGACAAAATTTCTTAGTTACCAAACCCTTGAATTGCTCCCAAGTAAGCTTGAAAGCATTCTCCATTCCCATCGGTTGAGCATATGAGTTCCACCACGACAATGCTCCATCGAGTAGTGTACTTGTAGCAAACTTGACCTTACTATCATCCGGCAATTACACAAAAAAACACGGACTCCAATTTCTCGAACCATCGCACCATGGCGGTGGCTCCTTCATCCCTTTAAACTTGGTGGGATCTCCACTTTGAAATCCTTGTAAGAACAACTCTTAACTCGGACCTCCTGCATTTTTGCAGAAGAAGAAGAAGCCTAGCGGCTTCAAAGAAGCCGCTGCTGCCTCAAGCAGCAGCAAGCAGCACACGCTTCCTTTCAATCCTTAATGCCTCGCTACACTATCCCTTACCAACTTTTGAATAGCCGCTTGAGTCATTTCTGTGTAGCTTTCTTGATTGCCATATCTTCTTCAAAACAAGAGGAAATGTAAGACGTAGCAAAATCCCATGTTAAAAATATGCGCTCTAAAGAGAGGTGATAAGAAATGATACGTTTGAGGTTATTTTTCAAAATGATCGACGGTTTCCGAAAAGATGGGTTATGAGGTGTTGTAAATGTTTCAAATGTATGGTGGTTTAGTGACTTAGTGTGAATAGCGTGTAACTCGACATGTTAGTGGTGAAACAAAGGAGTGAGAGTGACTTCGTCCTATTTAAAGGTTTATCTCGGCATTCGACGTTAGCGGTGATGAGTCAACTGATATAAAAATTATGATAGGGAATGACAAGGAATTCTCCACATTAGAGTATGAAGAAAGAATAATGGAATGGGCATTTAAAGGCATCCATGTGACAATCGATATGAAATGAAAGTAAATAACTCGAAAATGTATCGATAAATCGCATGTAAAGTGAACATGCACTTATGATGAAATGATGAGATGCTATGATAATGTAGTTATAGTCTAGGGTCAATGATGCAACCTAGTTCTCTATAATCAAGCTCGATGCCAATGTCACACCCCAAATTACTGCTTTTGCGCCGAATGGAATTCACGGGATTGATCATCATAGCATCACGCTTGCGAGATATATTGAACGACCTAAAGTGTCATTTGGAAAACACATCGTTTGATTTAATAAAACAATCAGAGTTTACAAAGTGTAGGTCCCAAATGAAAATCATCTTGTGCGGAAATAAGTTTGTTACAATTCAAACGATGTTTTAAAAGTACATAAAACCCAAGGGAGACGCGTCGTCACCACGACTCCATGATGTGTCCAAATGTATGCCATGAAGTGAATGCCTTAGATACCTGAGAATAAACATGCTAAAAAGGTCAACACAAAGGTTGAGTGAAATCCATAGGTTTAAGTAATTCGTTTGAACACAATCATCATAGTGTGAGTTAAATTGTTTCACACTCATTGTTGAAAACAAAATCGTATTTATTTCACTAAGTTCATGACACCAAAGCGTAAACATCGCACCAATAAAAATTGGTAATCATCGTTTCATCGCCACCTAATAGGTAAACTTGCCAATTTACCTTCTCGGTTCAATATAGTGCGCTCGATTTCCCTAACCGGGTCAATAAGAAAGGGAGTGTTAATTCCAATAGGCCAATTCACAATATTCGCGCACTCGCAAGTGATTAATGGTTCATGATGTAGGGACTTGAACATGGCAAATACTTAGTGACAATAAAACATTCGGATATAGCATACGATTCAAAGCATTTGTGTTCGATTAAAATGTAGCATGTATCTCCCCAAGAGTTTGTAAAATGCAGTTAAAAGAGTAAAAGTGGGGCTATGAACTCACTTGATAAACTGGTATGATGACAAGAGTGAGTACACTGAGGTATAGCGGGAAACTTTAATCTGGACCTATTACAAATGATATGATATGATATGTAATGAGTTATGATGTAATGTTATGTATGCATTTCGTATGTTATTTATACCATTTACGGGTTTTGAAAATAATACTTATCGTCGAAAAATACTCTTTTGACGTCTTGACCATTCTTAAATCACTTTACAAGTATTTACGTCAAAATGTCATCCTATAATAGTTTTGTAATGATTTATAGTGAAATTATCACTTTTCGTCGTAAAACAATGTCGTCGGAAATTTCTTGAAAATGACAAAAATGGCTTCGAAAAGCTAGTCGTAAAATGGTGTACGTCGAATGTTAGGAAACGAACTCGACAGTTTTGGAAAGTTTGTATCAAAATCTAAAAGTTTCAGTTCAGAAGTTTTCGACATAAAGGTCTCGAATATAAAGATAATAAAGGTTAAAGATGGTGGTTTTGTCTAATTGTTGTGTAAAAAAATGAGTTTCGGCAAAGTTTAAACAACCGTAATTAATTTATTACAACTCCGCTATACAAACGGTTGGTCGTTTTAGAAAATATGCTTGGTGATCTCGATTTTATTAGAAGACATTTCGTTCCAAAAAGTTCTACATCATAGTTAAAAACTGCCTTCAACATGGTCGTTGTAGTTACCGTAAAATTAATATAGTTTTTCTAAAATATATAGTTACGGCAATTTTTATGAAAACGTGTATATCTTTGTCGTTTCAAACTGCTTTCACGTATTATATGTCCTTAGCTTCGTATCAAAGTATACTAATATATTTTTGACAAGTCGAAATAATTTATGAAGCTTAAGGCTGCTTTTGACTCGTACAAAACAAAAACTCTTTGCTGAAATTTCGAAAAATATATATTTCGTCGTCAAACTTTAAAATTCACAACTTCTTCGTTATAACTCCGCTTTTATCCGCTCAAGCGCCACGGATTCGCTTTTAAAGTATATTTTCTAAATATCAAGGCCAAAATTTATGCCTACTGTCGGATTTTCCAGAAAAACAAAATAAGAACAGACCAATATATATACTTGTCGAAAATAGTTTTTCTCGTACTAAACCTATTCCAATCCTTCAAATCAACTCCAAAGCTAATCTAATCCTACCATACACCTTCTTAGGGAGTCATGGGTTCCTAAACATCATCAAGACCAATATATACCAAGGGAATAATTATAGGATGACTATATATATATTAAACTCTTAAAATCATTGTAAAAATGGTATAACTAACACAAGTCTTGCATGCTTGCTATGAAAATGATAAAATACTTATGAAATGAAAAGGAAAGATGAAAAGTGATAGAAATATGCTTACAAGCTATTATGATGAGGTGCAAAGAACAAAGGTTTAACCTAAACACCCTAGGTTTTTATTTCAAAACCTTAACAAGAGTGTGATCTAGATTGTTTATTAACTTGATCTTGCAAAATTTGATGATCCCTTGCTAAAAAAACTTATATGGCCGGTTTTTTTTAGAGAGAAGAAAAGGGAAGAGAACTTTTACTAACTTTGTATTATTGAAGTGAATGAATGAGATAAAAATGAGATACTTGGAGTATAAATTCTACCTTAGTATTAAAAGATCTAACCACCATGGACTCATTTCCCCCCCCCTATGGCCGGTTTTTAGGGGGAAATGTTTCACAAATATCTTTTTTTTTTTTTTTTTTTTTTTTTATATATAATGTGTTGTGTAATTGTTAAAAAATGTAGGAAAATGTATAAGTAAAGGTAAATGGTAGCTTTTAGGTAAAAGTAATTGTTAATAGATCAAAGTAGAATGTAATGAGATCATAAAATTGTAAAATACATTCCTTGTAAAATTTGAGTGATATAATAATTGTCGTGTAGTTTTTAAGAAAAGTGTCGTAATAATATAAATTTAATGATTTATATGCAAAATAAATTTAAAACACTAAGTAAACTTAAAATATAGTTTTAGAAACTAAATGTAAATATAAAAATATATCGGATCATTTTGGAAGTAACGGATTAAATATTCAAAATAATAACTCACGCGATAACGTTTATTTAATATAAAATTTACGCGTTTAAGGTGAAATGCAAAGTCATGAATGAACTAATATGATGCCAATGATGCTAATGAAATGTAGACTAAACTTAGTCCATATAAAATGCTCGTGATGATATGATCATGAATTCGCCGCTAAACCATAAAGGTTACGCGAATTTGGAACACGTAAACCTAGTTTACGATAAATGTTGAAATTGTAAAGCATGAATTGTTTCGAGAAATGACCTGAAAGTTCGGGTTGTCACAGATGTCTCAGAGATTTTTTTTTGCTGATGATCTCAAAAGATGGCTCAAAACTATTATCACGTGGATCAGTAAGAGACCTCCACTTGGATTAACCAAACATGCAATGTGAAGAATCAATGACTACCGACTTGAGCAAAGTACTACATCAAGAATGCAAGAACAATTTTTTAATGTAATATATGTTTGTATTCAATGTAAGTTTAGTACATGATTGAGGTGACCTCCTTAGGGAGATTGTTAGAATTAGAAATTCCGTGTATTAAAGAGTCGGTCACCTCAAGTATATGTAATCGATAGAAAGCTCGTAGTCGTAGTTCTTTTAAGTTAAGTAGTATTTAGTTAAGTAACACCGTGGAGGACGGACGGGTCTTTACCCACTGTATGCCTGATCCACAGCCCGATGTGTGGCATTTTATGTAAGACTATAAATACTCTCTACCTCCCAAGGTAGAGAGTTGGAGCTCATAATAATATCTTTCACTTTCTCTCACTAAGTTCCATAAACCTCTAACTTTCTCTCTCTAGAATTCCATTCATACGCCACTTTGTGTCATGGTTTGATGTGTATGTGAAAACTAATATTCTACATTCACAATTGGCATCAGAGCTTCGTTACCAAGTTTCTTAGAGTATTTTGTACTTTAAAAACTTGATACGATCCGTGTATATTTGATACTACAAAGAAGGAAATTTCTTAAAACAATAAATTCATGTTTTGGAAATTTTTATATTTTAACAAATGTTGGATAGTGATAGATTATTCTAACATTTTCTTTTGAGAAATATTCATACTAGGATTCTTTCAATGACTTAGTTCTATTGTAAGAAAAATGAAGTCAACATCCAAGGAAGAACCAAAGAGTAATCACAACTTACTTTCACAAAGTACAATTGATTACTTTAAAAGCTCATGAAGTATTTCGTGTCTATGGTTTCTAAAAACCATAAAATAGAGCAAAGATATGTTCTCTTACCTACAACTAGTTGATATATAAATGTAGTAATCACATATGGATAAAATGATGATATATGCCTTTCTTTCTTAATAAACATCTTTACAAAAATCTTGCATATATTTAACACTATGTGTATGAATATATTAATTAAGCATTTAACATTAAAGTCGCAAGTTTCAAAAATCTATCTTCACTACTTTCCATCTTAACACATCATCGAGAATAGTATTCCTTTCTCTTCACTACTTTCCATCTTAACACATCATCGGGAATGGCATTCCTCTTTGATAGTTAAAGTCTTGATCCACCATCATTCGATAAACAATTTTCTTCTCTTTCAAAACATCTTAACTAAACGTATATTCAAATAGGAATATAACCAAAATCTCATTCTACAAGTTCTTATCAAAAATAAGTTATTGTATAACTTACTACAAGTGAAATAATAATCCAAAACACTCAAATATTTGTCTGCGGCCCTGGATCCCTCAAGTTGTACTAGCCGGATCCCTCAAACAAGAGATCCGGGGGAACTGTGTAAACAGACAAAAAAGGAAACTCGTTCTTAAAACCTAAAAAACTTCATTTTCCCTCTTCCTAAAACCTAGAACGACCAAATCTCAGTTCATATCATTCTAGGGTTTCATACTCTCAGGCATCTCAATCCTAAACATCATTGTAAGTAATTACACTCATATTTTCTATTTATCATCATCTCCATCCTAGAGTTTATGGGTTCAAACTTTTCAATTAATTTCAAATTTTCATATCATCAATTGTCCAATTGTTTATTGAAAAATTATTTTCCATATAAAAAGGTTCTACACAATCAAGGATTTGCAAAACGACATTGTTAATACAAAGTAAAGTCATAAACACATCTTGACAAATTTTACCTAATTGGAATATTATTTTCTAGGATCAAACATGCCTAAATCTACTCAACAAGACCATCATGACACCGTTCACTACATTCCTATATATTATCGCAAAGAAGGGTTGTCAAAAAGTGATCGCAAAACCTTCAAAATGCTCCAAAAATGACTTATTCACTAAGGTCGTGTAATTAAGGAATGTTTCCTTGAAAACACCGACATTCCTCAAGTATTTTCCGCAATTAAATTTGATTGTCTCCTAAAAATTGATGAACAAATTTGCCCGGTCTTCATCTTTGAATTTTACAAGAGTGTTAGGATTATCCGAAACAATGATAAAAGTATTTCAATCGCTTTTGTCATAAACAACCAAAGCATCACCTTACCTCTCAACACATTCGCACAAATACTTTGCATACAATGTGAAGGAATTTGTATTTTTTCCAAAGATTGGTCAATTGCTACCCAATCCTTCGCACTATACTCTAAACCTATCTATCACACTCCACTTGACGACCCCATTGTTGTTCGAGACACCATCTTCAAAAAGAGGGCCGACTAATCTAGTTATAACCACAACACAGAACTCATTCATCATGATCCTTATCAAATGGAATTCTTTGAGATGATTCCCATTTACAAAAAAGTAGGAAGAAATTCTTAGAGAAAATGTCATTTTCTTGGTCGAAAACAAAGACCATCCCAATGCTTGTCTTGTCCAAATGATCTATTGTCTCATCCACCAAAAACCTTTCAATCTCGCCTATTACACTGCCAAAAGAATGGTAGGTGTGTTCAAAACCAACAAAATGGTTCAACCTTATGGTATGCTCCTAACACGTCTCCGTGAGTATGTTAGTAGAATGCAACCCACTCCTATTTCCGAGGGTCACTTTCTCGCCAACCATGTTATAGTACCTCTCACCAAACAATCCTCCAAACGATTCATGATCAATGGGAAAAGGCCTCGTCCTCTCTCGGACTCTTCGGATGAAGATGAAGATGTAGATGTTGAAGTCGACCCCGTTTCTAATTATCAACTCGATCCCATGACTTACTTTGAAAAACTTCCTACTATTCCAAAAGAATACGAAGAATTCAAGCAAACAAAAGGGATGTTCAAGTGTCTAACTCATTTCCTCATGAACTCGGGAAAGAAGAAGAAGTGAAGAGATTGAAAAAAGAAACACTGTACCCCATGACTTTATTTTATGGCTATTTTGGATATTTTATCATTTTCAAAATAATGTATGCTCATAAATCTGTGCAAGACTTACTTGTTTGTTCTCATTTTAATATATGGTCATTATCTTGTTTATTCTCCCATAGGTTGTTTCTATATGCTATGCTTACTATGTTTCTACCTGTATACATGTATGCTTACTGTGGAAATAATTAGTTTCAGAATTCGATACCTAGAACAAAATATTGCATACTCACTGTTAAGAAGTTTGTCCCAGATGTCGGATCCTCGGTTTATAACTAGCCGGTTCCCTCAAGTGAAGGATCCGTGGGATCCGGGAAAACAGGAAGTGACTCCTTTACTTTCACACATCAATCCAACCCTCCAGACCTTATTGAACTAGTTGAACATGCTTCATTAGGATCACTTAAACTGTCCTTAGGCCCAGTTGATCTCACACTCACTCATGAATAACTTAGGACCACATTCAAGATATTTTTGATTTATCATTAATTCAAAACTCACCATCTTTCCGCTCCAATGTGCACACATTGTTCTTCTTATCTCAAAACACCTAGTTTGATATTTCCCTCAATTTTAGCAAATTGATTATAGTCATCTTGATCTTAAAATGGTCTAAAAAACTAGTTTTTCATTTCTTGTAATTTTTAAGGAATTTTATAAATTATCCTTAGATCACCATCTGGTCTCTAGGATCATTTGACACCCTCAAATTGTTAGTGTCATCCTTGATCACCCATTGATGTTCATGAAAACTCTATTTCTTTCCATAAAAGACATCATTAGCTATCCTCACTCATTATGCTTGATCATTTAAGTCTCATATCATTTAAGACACCTGAGGAGACTAAAATCACTCAAGATATATAGGTACTAGACATTACTAGAACCTCATCAATCCATTTCTTGGCTCCTGAGAGCCGGATCCCTATGTTTAGCGTAGCCGGATCCATCAAGTGAGGGATCCGTGAGAACCGTCTGCTCAGACTAATCAAGCCTACTTGATAAAATCATTTCAAACCCTCTTTTAATCTAAACGCTCCACATTATCTTAAATGACTCCTTAGATCTGTACAACTCTATAGTTGACTCTTGTGCATGCAAATCATTGCAATTTGAAAGATTTTAGTTGTTCAAGCTTTAATTCACTTGCCAAAACTCTTTCTTTATAAACCACTTGTGTTAGAACTTCCAAATCATCATTCACACACTCATTCTCAGTAGCCAAAGTATTCACCATGAAGAAAGCTCCTAGTGCTAACTCATTATCTAAAGGACCTCCTAAGAAAATTGCTCGGGTTGTTCATGAAATCTCCTCAATCAAATCATCACCCATCAAAGCCTCAAACACTAGAACTCCCTCGCAACCAACTCTACCAATCAAACCAACTCCCAAAAGGATTGTTCCCACAAGACAACCCTTGCCAAACACTACCATTCCTCCTAAACCAAACACCCCTACCTCCACTAAACCATCACCTCTAGTACCTAGACCTATCTCTTTCACCAACCCACTTTCATTCCCAAGCCTTTACAACTTGTAGGACTTACCACGTAGGCCTTCTCACCCACCACCATTGCCAAAATTTTCCTCAATTGAGAAAATGGTGCCACAACAACCTTCTCACCAAAATTTTGGTGTTGAAACCACACTAGCACCCGTATCCTATTCTCATTCACCCTTAAATGGCCCATTTTGGATTATGAGGAATCACCAAACTCAACAACCAGACCATATGGAAGTAGACACTTCCTTACCTCCACAATCAACACATATTCCACCACCCTCATCCATATTTGAATCACCTCTGACTTCATCAAGCTTGCCTCCACAAATCCCTTCATCATTTGTGGAACCTCCACCTCCTTCATCAAACCTTCCACCACAAACTGCTCCATTCTTACCACCACCATTTCCTAGCCATAACAATGATTGCTTTCATTGTCAACATGTCGAAGGACTAGTCCATGAAGTACGTGACGAATTACGTTTCATGTTCTATCACCTTCTTGAACGATTTGATGAAGTCAACAAATTTAATCGTCCCTAAAACTTAGGAATGCAAGCACAAGTAGTGTTTTCTCTAGTCTTAGGCACAACTTAGAAATTGTTAGGAAATTTACTACATGTTTGTATTATTTTCTTAGTTTTAGAGATATGTGTATCATTTCACTTGTTTTATTGAATGAAACTACATGTTGAATGCTATATAATTATGTGAATATGTTTGGTGCAGAAATACATAACTCATTTGGACGTTTACGTCACTATTTTTTATCTACATTGCTACCAATAGAATGCAAGTACACGGTTCCCAGAATTTAGCCTAGACGGATCCCTCAGAGGAAGGATCCGCCAGAACCGTCCAACAGAAGCAAATCTTTTAACAAATTTAAAGCTCATTTGCATGAAACAATGCACCATATACTTGTTTTCTAACATTTGTTTTGTAGATTTTTAAAATACACATGAAGACTTCGACACCCCCAACAAGGGGGAGCTTTTCGTCAAAGCAAAGCATTACAAAAACACTTGCAATACATTCACTTAGGTTTTCCAAATTACTTGACGCCCTCATCAAAAGGGAGCACTCGTCAAAGGGGAGCATTTCGTCAAAGACGAAACCATTGCTAAATACTTGCAATACACACGTTTTAGTTACTTGACACCCCTAACTAGGGCTGAGCATGGAAGGTTCAAAACCGAACCGGACCGACAAAACCGACCGAACCGACAAAAATCAAACCGACCCGACAACCCTTCAGTTCGGTTTTGGTTTTTTACAATTTTCGGTTTCGGTTCGGTTCGGTTCGGTCCGACCCAAAACCGACAAAAACATGCACAATCACACGTAAACTGGACCGAACCGATGGACCCGGCACTAAACCGAACCGAGCCGACCATATTCGGTTCGGTTTAGGTTTTTTATGGTTTTCGGTTTTGTCGGTTCGGGTCGGTTCGGTTCGGTTTTGGACCGACGCTCAGCCCTACCCCTAACAAAGGAAGCATCCGTCAAGGGGGAGCTAAGACAAGAATCTCCTTCTTACCTTACTACTTTTCTCTACTTTTCTTTCTCTAACTCTTTCTTATTTTCTTACTTTTCACTAGTTTGTCTCAAAATGTTTTTCACAATGTGTTAGTTTCTTTTCGACGCTCTTTTTGTTTCGACAAAAAGGGGAGAAGAGAGTAAAAACTCCAATTCAAATTTTTACGAATTTTATTTTCTTCTTAAAATAATCTTATGTTTTGTCATCAACAAAAAGGGGGAGATTGTTAATACAAATAAACCATAAAAATGTTTATTTATATCTTACGATCTTCTAATGTTTTGTCGATAAAAAACGTAAAATCATTTTAATGAAATAAATAAAATACGTAAAAGCTTTGAGCTAATATTTTACTAGCACACTTTTACTAAACATATTAAAACCATCAAAACATATATGTTTAGTAAATAAGTTATATAAAATCAAAGATATTTTTATAAAACACTAACAAGTTATTTTTTACATCTTATAGAAATGTACATGTATAACAACTAGTGTTTACATTTTATAAAAATGTATATGTACTTTGTATATGTTGTAATGGGTAAGTAAATGAGTAAAAACCAAAGTCCATAATCTATGAACCATGACCCATGACCCATGATCCAATGACTAGGTACAAAGAATGTTGTTGGGTAAAAACCAAAGTCCATAACCCATACACATGGAGCATGATCTATAACCCATGACCCATTGCATGACATCATGCATGAAGTCATGTGGGATATTATCCATGATTCATGATTCAAATTCCATGACCCATGACCCAAGATCCATAACCCAATGACTAGGTACATTGCATCTTGTTGGGTATTCATAATCCAATACCCATAACCCATGGTCCATAACAATAACCCATAGCCCGGTTTGTTACCCGAAATCCGGACTAAACTGACCCAGTAGCCGGATCCCAGGTTTTTCACTAGCCGGATCCTTCTGGTGAGGGATCTGCAGGGAATGTGGGACAGTAGACACGTTTTGTCTATAAATAGTGAGCTATTTCTCTCTTGCTCACCATCACTCTTAGATATACTTTCTCTTTGTATTCTAACATCACTAACCACAGATCCAAAGGATCATTCTATGTAGTTTTATGTTTGTGTGATTCTCTAGGTTCCTCTTAAAGGCGAGATCACCACCTCTTGAAGACGTGCAAGCTTAAGGTCATGAGTTGCTACGCTTCATCATCATCAAGACCACTGAAGTGCATCTTGTTGATATTTCTTTCCTCCCTCCATAGAAGTGTCGTGTTGAAGGCATTAGTGAAAGGTGCCGAAGTGTCGTGTTGAAGATAGTAGTGAATGGTGCCAAATGTGTACATTCGATATGGTGCATCGAAGTACAAGTTATGTAGGTTGGGTTAGAGGATGTTGATATCCTCTCTAGTGTTGTAATAAGGATTGTGTCTCCCTTAGGTAGTTGTGTCGTGGTGTAGTGTTGGGTAGTAGTTCCTCATTTGTAATGGAACTCGGTATCTAGCCTTGTACCAAATAAAGTGTAGGCGACGTTGTGATAGGTTTGGTTCTACCTCTTGGAAGAAATCGGTGTCTAGCCTTGTACTGGATAAAGAGTAGGCGACATTGTGAAGGCTTCTCTGCTACATTAAGGAGCTTGTGTTGTGTAGTGCTTACAAACTCTCGAGTGGGGTACTCAAGGAGAGTAGGGCAAAGAAGGTGTCCTTGTAGCTGAACCACTATAAATACTTGTGTCATGGTTTTGTGTTCCTTTACTCTTTATCTTTGCATAACTTACTTATATGCTTATCGATAAATATTCAACACACATACCGAATAGATTGACATAAGTCGATATGAATACTTTAAAACGAAGTTTTAATCGGCAAAACTATCCAACCTCCCCTCTAGTTTTCCACAAAGTTGAATCTTGGTATTACAAAAGCTCACCTGGTCCTTTTTCTTATACTCGATTTTGTGGAATTTAGTGATTTTCTACAAGCTTGAACAAGCTCCTCTTTTGGTCCTTTCTCCCTTGCTCCTTTGAACTCGGTGAGTCTGAGTTTTTCTCGGTTTTTGCATCATTGCAGAGCTCATAAGAGCTCACCATGGTCTAATTTTGGAACATTTAATCTCACCAGGTCTTCTTTGAGTCCCAATTAGTATTTTCGGTTTGAGCTTATTTCAAGCTTGTGCATGTGATTAAAGTTAGTCCCGAGCGATTTTAGCTCAAATCTAAGAACATCAAATCTGTTGTTGCAATTCAGTGGTTGGAACTTGTTGATTATTGTTGAATTTGGTCATTTTCAGCATTGTGTACCTTACATTTTGGGTTGGTGGCTTTTGGACTCATCCCAGCTTATCAGTGCTTATTTCATTAAGCACCTTACACTTGATTGCATAATCCTCACACAAGCACTTGTTTTCTCATTTTCTTAGCTTCCTAATATTATTTTAAGCATTTCTGAATTTTGATTTTTCCTAGCTTATTTGATATTTTTGTACGCATTTAAATTAGTTTTAATCATTTTAAATAGCTTTTAATACAAAAATTAGAAAAAGGTTCCAAAAATAAATTTTCAATTTTATTAAGTTTAGATAAATATAAAGACAAAAAAGTAATTTTCGATTTTCTTAGTTCATTTGGTAATTTTAGTAATTTAAATAGTTTTAATAGTTTAAAATTCATAAAATAGAAAAATAGTCACAAAAATACAAAATAGTTTTGAAAATTCTAATTTGATATTTTAGACTTTTCTAATTCATAATTTCATTTTCTAGCTTTGTTTCCTAATTTTTGTATTTTAGATAATTATTAAATAGTTAAAATTAGTTTTAATTAATAATAATTAATTAAATAGTTATAAAATCATTTTCTTTTTCTAAAAAGTTTCTTTTATCATTAGGTTTGTAAAATGTATTTTCATATTTTTAGGATTTTTATTTCTTAGATTTCACTTTTTATTTTTATACGTTTCGTTATTTTAATTAAGCGTGCGTTTTAGGTTTTAGCGTTCATCACTTTAAATATAGTGATAGCGTTTATTTAATAGATTTTATCTTTTTAATTTCCTCTCATTTGCATTTTAGCCCTTTGCATTTGTTTGATATTTACGTAATCATAATATCATTCGGATCCATTTACATTCAAACTTCCGATCGCTCGCGTTTGATAATCCATTGCTTGTACTCATTTGGTTATATGACCGGAAATCCTATACTCCTCGATCTTCATTGAGTTCGTGTCTTAACCGTTTTAAGTTTCTTACGATTACGCCATTCATGAGTGGCGGCAGGTGATAAAAACTTGGCGGTTTGGCGCGGATCAAGTACGAGAAATTTGATCGGTGCTAAGCAGATCCAGTCTAAAGACTAAAGCTGCTCAAACACTAATGCGATTAAGATGCGAGAAGGTCTGTTACGGGTGCGTTAAATCCAGAGAATGTCTGCGATATTCAACGTTTGTAATCGAAGATCGAGATCTGGTATGATGCGAAATATCAAATGAGGCAAAATCTGAACTGAATGAATGAGATAAATCAGTGAATAAAGAAAAGTGATGATGCGTCGTGGTTTGGTTGAAATAACGTGTGATGAGTGAAGTCAGAATGAAGGTCTGAGGTATGACAGAAATGCGTTCCTGAACTTGAGATGATTTTATGACTGTTTGATTGTTGATTGATTGAGGCAATTTTAACTGTTGTGATTGTCTGAGGTACAGGTGAGGGAGACAGAGCTGGAAAGGCATGATTATGAATGAAAGATCTGGGTCCTCAAGGGCATGTTTTTGTTTTGCAAACTGCTGTTTTCATTTTGGTGTTTGAGACTGAAGGTTGTAGATGGGTATGAGGTGCCAGGCAGTTTTGTTGTCTGGGCAATGGGTGAGGTGTCATACAGGACCTTTCTGGGCACTGTGATCGTGTTGGGATATTGAAACAATTGGAGCGGCATGAAATGAAGCTGGGAAAAATGCAGTGGAGAATGCTGTGGGAAGCTGGAAAGATGAGGGAGGCACCCACTGACAGGCGGTGCAGTGTGACAGGTTCAGCGATCGGTTCAAGTGGTCTGCAGTGAATGTTGTGTGTGAGGCTAAAATGGGTTGCAGGACTGATCGCGTGCTGGCAGAATAAGGCTGGACAGACACAGATGGTGGTACGTTCAAGAATGGACCGTGATGACTCTTGACTCGTGCGACTGATCGGTGGGCGTTGCTGTTGAGTTGATCGTGAAGGACGAAGACTGTTGAAGCAATGCAAATCATGGGGTCCACAGAGTCGGATGAAATCGGATATGACTGTAATGCAGATTCATGATGATGACCTAGGTCGCGGTGGTGAACGGCGTTGAACCGGCAGCTGGAGCGTAAGTCGTGAGGCAGCGCGAATGCGGGACAGATATGGCAGTCGATCACCACTGTCAAGCGTTGGCTGTATGAGCAAGTTAACATCTGACGAGACGAGCTCGATGATCATCTGAACTGTGACAGTACTTCTTAAGCGGTGAGCGGTTCTTCTGATGCGGTGTAATGGACTGGAAATGTTTGGCTGAAGTCAGCTGACCAGACGTCTGATCTGCTGTTCGACAGATCGCTGTGCCATTCGACAGGATCTCGCCGTTCGCCGTCCGATGCACTGTTGCTGGGTTGACCGGTCAAAGCCGCTGTGATGGTTGGGGCTTGTGTGCTGGGCTGTTGGCTGGTGAAGGGAGGCTTTTGATGTGGTTGGAATGGAAGTGTCTTGGCTGCTCGGTCGATCCTGATGGAACAGAAAGCGGATTAAAGTGATGGCGCAACAGTAAAGTGCTGGCTGGCAATCAGTCATTCAGTGGCTGTCGAGAGATGGGTGTTAAACAGGGTTAATTTTAAAGCTGCCACTGCTCTGCTGGCTGCTCTGCGTTCTCTCTGGTCGTCCGTCCAAGACCTTGACCGATGGATTCGCAAATGTGACCGTTGACCATTTTGGCGCCAAAACCATAAAGGGCTCGTGCGTCGTTTGGAGGACTGGTGGGATGAACGTGGGGTGAGGAGGAGTGAGGCAGTGTGGTGCGGCGGTGGGTGGACAGGTTGGCGCGGCAGGTTGACAGAGTAATGACTCGAGCGGTGGCGAGCAGTGTGTGGTCAGTGAGGTTTATATGAGGGATGCTAATGTGAGTTGAGGGGCTAGATCATCAATCTTGTTCAAGGAGACAATGTTTGCCTCCGAGTATGCCATTGCCGACCCACGTTTCGATGCTGCCAGTGAACGTGAGACAGACCTCAGGCACCTCATGCTTTTCACCAAGGACTAAATTGACAACTGATTTTAAGGACGCTGATGCTGAGTTTGTGTGTCGGCCTGTTGGGCCCTGAGGCAGAGGCTAGCTGTTGGGTGTATGTTCATCGACTGATATTTGCATTGTACATAAACAGCATTGATATTTGATCGACTGATGTTCGAGAACTGCGATTCGCTATTAATGCGATAATGTTGGTCCTCATCAATCCCCCACCGAGATATTGCTGGTCCTAGCAATGATTTGAGAAACATAATGGATTTAATCTCTTTGCCAAAGCCATTATACGGAGTAGCGAATGTTTGGTTCAGTAAGAACCATGGTACAGATAACCGTGTGATTTTGAGCAAACCACCCGACTTCAGGTTTGATTTGTCTTTACGGAAGTACCCATACGGACTAGCCAACTCTTAGATAAATTATCGAATTATCTTTGGTGGTGATTACCAATTATGGTTTTCCTTGCCTTTACCCTGAGCCATAATCTTGCGGACTAATGACTCTTACTTTTTAGGATATGGTGAGTTGAGAACCATACAATTTTGGGCAAATGCAAGCCATATATAAGCGGTTTGAGAAATCTTTACCAAGAACCGTTTGCTCACTGGATTAGCCAATCCTTTTGTCTTCAGACATGGCGGACGATAACCAATGAGAAAGTGTAAAACACTTACTCGAAAAAATTTTTGGCCAACAGCAGAATTGGGTAGATAATATATGAAATTACGTGAAATTCCCCCACACTTAAATGAATATTGCCTCAATATTCAAAGTACCGCGGATTATCTTAGAAACAAAACGTGAAAGTATTACGGCCATTATTTAGAAAGAAGATTTTTTTTTTTTTTTTTTTTTTTTTTTTTTTTAAACATGTAGGCGACCCCCACTAGGGTGGTAGAAAGAGGTGAGAAGGCGAGAAATATGGGTGAAAACCCATATGGCATCTCTTATTTTGATTTCAGTGTCTAGCTTGACTCGACCCGTATTCATTTGTTCATGGGGAAAGTAGCGTGGAAAACCAATCTCATCGGACTTTCATTCCACAGTATTAATGAACATATGAACATCGAAAGTTCCACACCGACGAGATATAACCTCGGTATTGTTAATAGTAGAAACTATAAGGGATGATACGAGTCGAAGATGGTGTCCTCATTCGAAAGAGAAAGGAAAGAGCAACCACACCATCGTGAAGAATGGAATAAAGGCATACACATGAGAATGCATGTCCATTCCTCGTGAGAAGTAAATCACCGGTTTGACATTTTAAGCTTAAACTTCAAGCTTAGATGGTGATTGCCAAGAAGATGTCAGGGAGGAGGGTGGAAATGGTTCTTGATCAGCGGACTTTCCGGAAAAGGATGTCTCCTCCGGATCAAGGTAAGTGTTATCAATTCCGTTGGAATTGATTCATCAAACAAATGCATCGACTTCATTCAAAGTTTTCCTCTTCCTCATCGGGGTAGAAGAAGGGATGGAAGAGTCGGGAATAGGACTAGAAGATGATGGATTCTTTTGAGCAATTCATTTATGGGAAGAATGTCTCCCATTGGATCACAAACATCATCATCCAACTCGGATGAAACGAGAAGAGTTTGGTTTCATCCAGGAGTTAACAAACTCGATGCGACAAGCGATTGGGACAAGTGGTGTGCTCTTAGGCTAGCGCTTTCCACCACTTCGATGAAGTCTCGATTCTAGATCATCGTCATCATCATCAAGAACACTCTTGACTTCCACAGGTACAACTTCAAACCATTTGCTTGAACCGGTGTAATTTTCAAGCTTTGAGCTCGGACGTTTTGGTGAACACTCTTAACGTGAAATTTGAGAGTGTTGCATTGATTCTTCAGATTTTGATCAATTTTGGCAACACTCTTTTTGTATAGGGTTTGGAGTTACGGTTGATATTAACGTGAGCTCTTGGTTGTCAACGACCGATAGGTCGACTCTTCCCATGAACACATCGATCGAGCATGACTAGTCTCGAAAAGCTCTCCCACAAGATGGGGGAACTCTGGATGCGCCAGAGTCTACTACAACAAAGTCGGCATGAAAGTGAAACTTTCCCACTTTCATCACGACATCCTCGGCTATCCCAGTGGACGAGTTGCAGTGCGATCCGCTAGCTCGAGTGTCATCTGGTGGATGAAAGTTCGGGAAGAGACAGTTTCTTCCAAGCGAGAGTGGCATGAGGTTAATGCTAAGCAAGATCGGCCAAGACATTGAAACATCCCAAATCACGGGATTAAGAACCGGCGGGGTCTTCAGCTTTTCGGGAAGCTTATTAAGAATGGGCTGAGCATTGCTCATTGAGAGGAGTTTAGCCATCTCGATTAGCTTGTCTTTGTTGGTGAGTAAGCCTTTAAGCGTGGATGTAAATTTAGGCATTAGGCGAGAGCATCATGAAGCTTATATCAAAGTGAAGCTCATTGAAGATTTGGAAGAATTTTCCATTTGCTCTTTGTTTTTGTCTTTGAGCTTCTCATCATTCATTCTTGATGGGTAGGGAAGTGACTAGACTTTGGTTTGGGATGGAAGTGTTTTACAGCTCAAGATTTTCCTCGGAACATCGGGTTCGGACTTAAAACTTGGACTACGAAGAAGGTGGGACGTGTCTGATGCCGTGGGCTTGAATAATGCACCTTGTCCGTTGTCTCCTTGGTAACTTGACTAAATGCCACGGGAGGAGGGGCATTGGGTCGTGGAGTCCATTGTCGTCTTACCACTCAGTGGTGGCGGCTTTCAACTCGGCATTTGGATTGGTAGCTGTATTGCTTGGGAGTCCTCCAGGAAGATGGCGAGCTTTGTTCATATTCATGTTCATGAAAGCTCATCATATTCTTTAACTCATTTATCTGCTTGAGACAATGTGGTATCATTTCCCTTTTAGCTCCTCTCTGTGTTATTGATACGAGTTTGCATTGATCGCATGTTTGCCTCGGTCATTTCATGAAGTCATTTGGCATGGGAGCTTGAGGAGTTGTTGATAACTTTGATGATTTGGACTGATATGGTTGAGGTGGGTTGAAATTGTTAGGTTTGATTGAAATTTGGAGGTTATTGAAATTTGCCTTGATTGGAACAAAGCGATTTTGATTGCCATGGTTTTGATTGCCATGGTTTTTGAGGAGGAAAACGGTGGTGTCTGCTAGGAGGAAATCGACTTGTGGTCGGTGGTGTCATACCGCTAGGTGCAGTGCGTGTGTGAGGATTTCCACACTTGTGGTCGGTATTGATTGTGGTTTCCTTTACTCTTTATCATACAATGAAGCTCACAGGAGCTTACTGGTAAAAGGCGTGTTGGAACATTGCTTGACAATCATGTCTGGTTCGTGATATTGCCACCACTACAGAATCGCATTACCTTGTTTTAACTTGTTGACTTTGTTGGTTCGGGGATCTTATGATCTTCCCATGCCTTTTGATTTCCTTTACCTCTTTTATCAGTCGTCTTTGATGGATGATGTCCGTTAGAGGCGAGGGGTTCTATCGGCCAAATGCTACGCTCGGAAGAGTCTACTGGATGAAAAGCGATGTGTTGAACATTGACTTTGTTGCGAAAAAGGAACTTTCTTGATTTACTCATTACAAATTTCCAGCACCCTCTTTAGGTTTCTGATACAAGATATTGCCACCAGAAATAATCTGATCTCGTTCAAAGAATCTTGTATCTTGGAATTTGAACCCATTGTAAAAGATATTAACTGAAATTTGATCGGTGCTAAACAACAAGTCTAAAAGACTAAAAACTGCTCAAACACTAATGCAATTAAGATCGAGGAGTACAATGTTTCCCGGTCGTTAAGTCCCGAAACGAGTTGTGCAATGGATTATCAAACGCTTAGTGATCGGGAAGTTTGAATGTAAAATGGATCCGAATGATATTATGATTACGAAATATCAAACAAATGCAAAGGGCTAAAATGCAAATGAGAGGAAATTAAAAGATAAAATCTATTAAATAAACGCTATCACTATATTTAAAGTGATGAACGTTTAAAACCTAAAACGACGCTTAAATTAAAAATAACGTAAACGTACAAAATAAAAAGTGAAATCTAAGAAATAAAATCCTAAAAATATGAAAATACATTTTACAAACCTAATGATAAAAGAAACTTTTAGAAAAAGAAAATGATTTTATAACTATTTAATTAATTATTATTAATTAAAAACTAATTTTAACTATTTAATAATTATCTAAAATACAAAAAATTAGGAAACAAAGCTAGAAAAATGAAATTATGAATTAGAAAAGTCTAAAATATCAAATTAGAATTTTCAAAACTATTTTTGTATTTTTGTGACTATTTTTCTATTTTTTATGAATTTTAAACTATTAAAAACTATTTAAATTACTAAAAATTACCAAATGAACTAAGAAAAATCTGGAAAATTACTTTTTTGTCTTTTTATATTTATCTAAACTTAATAAAATTGAAAATTTATTTTTTGGAACCTTTTTCTAATTTTTTGTATTAAAAGCTATTTAAAAATGATTAAAAACTAATTTAAATGCAGAAAAAATATCAAATAAGCTAGGAAAAATCTGAAAAATTCAGGAAATGCTTAAAATAATATTAGGAAGCTAAGAAAAATGAGAAAACAAGTGCTTGTGTGGAGGATTATGCAACTGAAGTGTAAGGTGCTTAATGAAATAAGCACTTGATAAGCTAGATGAGTCCAAAAGCCACCAACCCAAAACAGAAGGTACACAATGCTGAAAATGACCAAATTCAACAATAATCAACAAGTTCCAACCACTGAATTGCAACAACAACAGATTTGATGTTCTTAGATTTGAGCTAAAATCAGTTTCTGGGACTAACTTTAATCACATGCACAAGCTTAGAAATAAGCTCAAACTGAAAAATACTAATTGGGACTCAAAGAAGACCTGGGTGAGATTAAATGTTCCAAAAATTAGACCATGGTGAGCTCTTATGAGCTCTGTGCAGCTGATGCAAAAACTGAGTAAAACTCAGTACTCACTGAGTTCAGTGAGCAGGGGAGAAAGGACCAAAAAGAGGAGCTTGTTTGAAGCTTGTAGAAAAATCACTAAATTCCACAAAAATCCAGATAAGAAAAAGGACCAGCTGAGCTTTTTGTAATACCAAGATTCACTTGATAAGACCCAAAAATGAGTCCTAGAAAAATCCTTGTAATTGGGCTCAAAACAGATTTTCTGTTTTTTGACTTTTGATGAAAACTGCAACTTTGACTTTCTTAAGTTTTGGATCCAATTTTAAAACAGAGATTGATGTTATGTGATGTAAAAAGTATACTGAAAGCAATGTGAATGATTTTTGAACACAAAATGAGAATTTGCAAATCTAAATCCACAACAGTGGATCAGTTAGAGACAGATTTGAATGATTTTGACTTTCTGTGTTATCAGACCTAAACCTAGACTCAAATTATCATACTTATACTAAACAAACATGAAACCATAAAGAGCAACCACTGAATATAACTCTAGGACAGATATATCAATCAATCCAAACACCCCTTTTGTAAACTGTTTTGCAAATTAACTTATCTAATACTGAACAAACAGAATCCAGTGATCCATCTAGACTAATGTGACTTAATTACTTCTTTTAAAACAGAAATGAGCTAGTTTTAACTACAATTACTGAGTGTGCATAAAAAACTTGGAAATGACTTACAAGAGTCCAAAGCTGCAATGGCATGCAAACACACCCAATGAACCTCTAATCTACTTATTCAACCCAATGATCACTATTTTAACCCATTTCAACTTCTGAATCACCCATTCACCATTTCCATTACCCTTTTTGCACCTGTTTGACTTTGGTTGACCAGGAATCAAAGTACATGTAATCTTGAATTTGAGCTTGTAAAAAGCTATACTAAGCTTATTTAAGCTCAATGAAACTGAGAAACAAGTATTAAGAAGCTTTTGAGTATGAATTTGAAATGGAAATATTCAACAGTGGCTATAAAACATGAACTCTGATCATAACTTGAAATTGGAACTAGAAACTGATTAATATTGATAAAACAACTTTAATAAAGTACAATTTAACAAAAGCTAACAATATCACAACTTAATTAAAACATTTAAACTAAATTCGACATTAACTAAAATTTTTAAAACTAAAAACTGCCTCCTTCTTCTTCTCTTGCTTCCTTCTTATACCCCAAGTATTTCTCTCTCCACTTTGATTAAATCCCACCAAAGTCTTGACCATTGGATTGCTTAAAACTGATCTTGGCCATTTGTTGCATTTTTGGCGCCAAAACACCCATTTGACAGATAAGGTTGAGTGAGGGGGAGGGAAATGCATTAAATGCATCTTGGAGGCTTGTTGTAGGTGGGGGAACATGGGAGAGTGGAATTGAGGAGGGGGGATGGGGTGTAGTGTGTTGCAGAGAAGCGGTGGGAGTGAGAAGTTTGGCGCCAACTGGGTTTGACCAAGGGATTTGACTTGGGGCTAATAATGCAAGGGGTCCAATTTTATTTGACAGGGGGTCCAAAGGTTGGTTTGGCAGGGGGCCAAAATGGGTGCAAGGTCAAAATGAGGTATTAAAGGGTTTAGAACTATAGGGATTAATGATGTAAATTCTGAAAGTTGAGGGGCCTAAGCTGCCAAATCATCAATCTTGTTTCAAGGGACCAAAAGTGACACTCTCAGAAAGTATAAGGACCAATGTTGCCATTTCACATTTTCCGAGGACCAATTACGCCAATTTTTGAACTCGAGGACCAAAGTTGTAATTTTCTCAAACTTTTCATATTTTTCACCAAAGGACTAAATTTGACAACTTTTGATTTTAAAAGGACGTTTGGTGACTTTACTTTTGAAATTATGTGCTCGGGGACTGCTTTTTGACAATTTTTGAAACTTGGGATCGAAACCGCAATTTTGCAAATTTGATATGTTTTTCATCCGATTTTGATAATTTTGCATTTGAAACACATAAAACACTGATTTGTGATATTTTGATCATTTTGATGTGTTTACGAGTGTTTTCGGATGATTTTGCAGTTTATTTTGTACAAAACTGATGAGTATTTGGACACTCATCAGTGGGTAAAGGATGGGGTAACCCATGAGTGGTTGTGGTGATGGAGAGAGGGAGGATGATGTTGTGGTGTAGGCAAACTCAAGTAGTGTTATTGGTGATAGTGTAAATGGCAATGCCAAAGGTTGAAGTAGACTAGGTGGAGGTAAGGATGTGTTTGTCCTAGTTGTTGATGAAGAGGATGAAGGTGCTCTAATGGATGTTGTTTTAGAAGGAGCATTGGGTGTGAGGATAGGGTAACTTGAGTTGTTGGAAGGTGGTGTATGCACATCTTCATCATCATCTAAAGTGAGATCAATGAAAGTGATTTCTTGTGGTGGTTTGATGTTGAATCTAGTCTTCTTCCCTTGGTGAGAGGTAGTAGCAATGTTCAAAGATATGGTTGGTGTGTGATAGGTAGTTGAAGAGGTGATGAGGGTGAATGCATTAAATAGCCATATCAAAGGCATGCAAGGTTTGTAGGTTGCTAAGGTTGATAGAGTGGGATGGGTTTAGGAAATAAAGGAGTGTTGGAATCATCTAAAGTTGGAAGAATCTAAGGGAAAATGGGTCAAAAGGTGAAAGTAAACAGGAAAAAACATTTTTCCAGGTGACGGTACCACTAAATCACCCACGGTACCACTAAATTTAGTGGTACCGTGGCAAATTTAGCGGTGTCATGACCTGCTGGAGACGTTTTCACCTTTCCTGCATGTTTAGGCTGCCTAAATGGGTAATTCTGGGGGTATTATTTGCAGCAAATCCCATTTCCTCAAGTAACTAAAGAGTAATCACAAGAATTCATGCACTTTGGCTACATCTAGTTATAAACATATCATATGATTAGCTAATTAATAGGCTACTATTAAGCATGCAAGTATGGCAAGTAGCAAAAAAATAAATATAAAGAAGCTAAGTTATAATTAAGAAGTAAGCTTGATAATAAATTATAAACATATCATTGGGTGGTAAAATTGAAGAGCATGAAAATGAAAGTGAAGAGGAAATGTTTGAAGCTGGTGAAGACTTGGATATAGCTGAAGAAGAACATCATGTATTCACCATTAAATCCAGAACAGGCGGAAGAATCTTCTTCTCAGACTCAAGATTCAGACTCTGATTCTTCTTGTCCTTATATACTCAGGAAATATGATGACATTCTTCCTCCCACTGAGAGACAACTGGTCAAGTTTCTTCGTAAAATGTCAAGAAGCCTCTTCATACAACTCACCGATGAACAATGACAACAACACACTGAAGCTAATGTCAATTATGCTGATCTCAGGGCCAATACTACAATGAAAATATTGATCATAGAGAAATACAGACAAACTCTTTACATCAACACTGAATACCCTGGACAAACATCTACTTAGCATTCTCAGCTCTCTCAAAAGTATCATCTCAGGCCTTGACACTGTGAAAGAGGCAGTCAAAGATGACCCGGCTCTTAACAAGAAAGTTCTTGAAGCTTCAGAGACTACCATCAAGAACTCCACCAATCTCACTGAACTCATCTCCATGATAAAAACCTTGGATCTTAAAGGCCTCATTTCATCTATTGACGAGATCAAGACCACCACCATCATTCAGAGAACGCACCTTGCAGCATGGGCCAGATAAACAACTTCTATAGCCTAGAATCTTGGGCCTAGAATGACTGCTACTTAAAGATATCAGGCTGACGTTCGCTCAGAATTCTATGCTCTTAGAAAGGATACTTCAGACATTAAATTGATGCAGGTTTTACTGACCAGGTTTTAATATTTATAAAGTCTCGTTATACCTACGGTCTACCCTAATGCACTAACGGGTAGTGTACCCGGTCGTGTGTAGTGTAGTATTCGGTAAAGCCGAGGTCATCCCAAGAGCTATGTGTGTTGGATTATTACTAAGTCTATGTGTCACAGATTAATAATGGTTTCAATAAGGAATTAATTATTTAACTACTAAAGCAAATAAAGGCAAAGGATAAATCAATAGAGGAGAGTGGTGCTAACCTAGTTATTCCTCCTAGCTAGTTATGTCTACGTCTACTTACTTCCAATTACTTCAGGTGGGGTTAAAGTCGAGAGGACAACATTTGGTCAATTCGCCTAACCTATCAAGAAGATGCCACCACAGAGAAGTCGGTGTCCCTCATAAGTCCCGTGTTCCCGGTCTCCTAAACCAAGTCATTAAGTACCGCTACATGCTAGATTTATAATAGTGATTTCCCGGGCGTTAGCAACTTAAACACTCACCCCCTAATTCTTAAGTTCATCCAAATGGTAGGTGATCAGTTGGTCAAATCGCACAAGTAGAAAGGGTCGTCAGTTAGTCATATCTTACCCTTTCCGTCTTAGCCCGCTTACCTAGGGTCAGTTGGTCATATCTCCTAGGAAATTGGCCTCTACCGCCATTCAAAACTACCGAAACAAGGGTAGCTACCAATAAACTATGCATGCATACACTTAGAAATAATTATACGAAGTAATGTAAACGCAAACAAAACAATTATGAATCATAACTTGGCAAGACCAAGAGGTGCTTAGCCGTTCATATTAACCATACAAATCAATTCAATATTCAAAATTACGAAACACATGAATCAAAAGTAAAGAAAAGATAAAATGCTAATGCTTATCGTAAGGGAGTGATTTCTCCTTGGACACACCCGTATGCTCCTCTAGACCCGCCTTTGGCTTTTTCCCACGTTCTCGTTGTTGTGTGTGGAATGGGATGATTAGAAATGCCGAATTGTGGGTATTTATAGGCCGATCCGGGTTACGGCGTAACTAATATAAGAGTTACGCCATAACCATCAATTCCTTCGTATTTTGCACTAGATCTGCTAGTTACGGCGTAACCTTATTAGTGGTTACGCCATAGTCTTCAATATACTTGGTTACGCCGTAGTTGGTGAAATAGTTACGGCGTAGTTATCTGCGGCGTGGAACCTCATTTGACCTAATATAGTTACGTCGTAGCCTTTGGGGAGAGTTACGCCGTAACCTTCTGATGAGTTGGTTTTCTAAGTCACGCTTTAGTTACGGCGTAATGTGAGAGATGAGTTACGCCATAACTTCTTTAAAATCAGCATACTATGATAAATCTTTGATATTTCTCCAATTCCGCGTCTCTTTAGCTCCAATGCTCGTAATTTACCTGAAAGTGGGAAACAATGGAAAACAATCGTAAATCCATATAAATGATATAAATTACAAGCATTATCGGGGAAATTGACACTTAATATTCGTGGACTATTTGATGTTATCAAATATCCCCCACTTGAACTCTACTTGCCCTCAAGTAGACCTTATTAGAAAGATTCCTAAAAGATATCTCCCATAACCGGAAAATATAAGTTTACAAATCCCTTATGCTAGAATAAAACAAAGCCGAATACCTCACGAAATGGGAACAAAACACTCAAATCTCTCAACTATTCTAAGTGTCAATTTCGGGTGATCACCAATCGCATATCATAGCATGTATTCTATCATAAGCTTGGCGGTTACACAAATCTCCACCACTAGAGTTAAGGGCTAAACAATTCTCAAGCCAATATGGGTAGACACGACAAAGGTTAAGGGTGACTCGTCACTACTAACATGTCACGCGAAGTGGACAAAATCAATGATACATGACCAAATCCATGGCCAAGACACCAAAGATTGCTCACGCATCACCTAGACACGCTTCATGACTAAAGGGTAGGATAAGACATGGGATATATAAATGGTGTAAAATAAAAACAAGGTGTAGTCTAAATCTATAACCAAGTCATCACCACTTCATCGTCCGCCCAAAGTTCAAGCTTTAAAGTCAAGAAACCGGATCATGAAATACTAGGTAGATGTGTCATTAGAGGACGCCGTGATGGGCACACTACATTTTCTTCAACTGTTGGCATAATTACCAACTCCATTCTTCAAATGTGACCGAGGTGGCCTCCTCGATACTAAATCTATAAAGCTCATAACACGTTGCTTATAACATCGCACTTTACAATAACTAAATTACATAACAACTTCTTTATATATATATATATATATATATATATATATATATATATATATATATATATATATATATATATATATATATATATATATATATATATATATATATAAAATATATATATATATAGTGAGGATCAAAGCGGATTTTTTAATTCGTGCGGATGTGCGGATTGATCCGGACCGCCCATTTCGGATCGATCTTGACTTTTGTAAAAAGTTAAGATCTGGCCATTTCACGGTACCAATTGACCATGTAAACGATTTTTTTTGATTTTTTCCTTTTGAGCGATCCTTACTATTGCTATCTTCTTTCATTTTTTATTTTTTCGATTTTTATGAGCACTTTTTATTTTTTGATTATGAGTCCCACCGTGATATTAACGATATTATGAGTTCTATTTGTGATATTAACAATTTTACTTAATATCACCGTCTTTTTATTACGACATTAAGAAAAGTTTCGTGATATTAAAAAATTAACTTTGATATTAAGAAAACATGTAAAAGTAACGTGATATTAACAATTTTACTTAAAAGTTACTTTGATATTAGAAAAACTTAATATCATCGCTAGTTTACATACTACGCTAGCCTTAGTGAAACTATCGCTAGCTTTAGTGAAACTCTCGCTAGCCTTACTTAGTAGTGATATTAAGAAAGCTTGATAATTACGGTGATATTAACAAAATTCATAATATCATTATACCTTTTAATGATGAAAATGATTTTTTTCTCAAATTTTTTCATGATTCTTAATAAATTGTTGTCCCTTTTTTTTTTTTTTTAATTTTTTCGATTTTTTGAATTATTTTTTTGAATGTTACCGTGATATTATCCGCACCATCCCTACTTAAAATCTAATCCGCACTTGATCCTTTCCCTATATATATATATATATATATATATATATATATATATATATATATATATATATATATATATATATAACAATGATAACTAAACATAATATCCCCACTGATATGAACAATAGTAATTTGGGGGGGTCTTCAATGATCTTCAGGAATATGTCATCGACGAAAGTGTGATTTCCGAACCTTTCCACTTGAACCTTTAACTTAGGCAAATGATGACTTCCAAATCACAAATAAAGACTACAGGGTAGCCTAAGGTGTATAGGTGTATCGAAACAATATATTGGGTTAACAAAATGAAAGGAATGGCAACAACTCTACTGCCTGAACAGCAAACCAAACTTGTGCTAGCATCATCGATTGTTCGTCAGGACCCTGATGAACCTGCCAGGGTCCCCTATATGATAAATGGAAAGCTGTACCATCTGACAAATGATGAACTCAATGGAAAAAGAGGAGGAATTGAAGATAGATGCTGAAGAAGAAAATAAGCTTGCACTAACAAAGTCAACAGTTATCAAAATTGTTTAGGAAGAGGCTGAAAAGATTGGGATTGATCCAAAGAATGTCACAAGTGATAAAGCCAGTGAAAATTTCAAAAAGGCTCGGGATGCTGAGATGGAAGTTCACAAAAAGGAACATGTTGAGAAGGTTAAAAGAATAGCTGAGCTGAAAAAAAGGAATCGAGAAATATATGTGGACCATGACAAGAAGACAGAGACCTGAACCTATCACTGATGTGAAGATTCAATCCAGCACTAAGACAGAAGTTCTCAACGTCTACAAGGGCAATGGAAAAAGAAACTTTGAAGTCCATTATCCCTTCAAGTTCTCAGACTTTGGGATCACTGAGTTGGATGAACTGAGTCCTTTCATTAAGAAGAAAAAGAACGGCATTGTCAAAGACCTAATGTCATCACTGATCAAAAGGTAATAAAGATTGAAGAAGATGTATGAGGAACATGGAATCAATTATGCTCTCTTTCCTTAGTCCCCCAACTAGCTACATCTCAATCCTCTAAGAGAAAGACTAAGATTATAGAACCTGAACCTGAAGTTAAAATACCTGGACTGGATTGCAATAGAATTCCTCCTGAAAGAGCTCCTTTGTCAACAACATGGTCATTGAGAAGCCTGAACTTGGACTATTCTTTGTTCCTTCCCTTAGTGATGAAGCCTTTCAAAGATGGAGTGACATTGACAAGGCTGGAATTGAAGCTATAATATCATACTTAGTGATGGCCTCCAACATCAAAACCCCTGTAAACACAAGATTTTGTCAGAACCTAAGGAATAAGATTGCTGAGTACCCTGACCAAGGGAAGCTGAAGTCAAAGAAACCAAAGCTGGAAGCCTTGGGTTACCTGTTAGACTGAACAACATCTGATGCACTTTAACTATCATTGTGTAACAACTAGTAGAATCCTTTGTAACCTTATGAATGAATGATGTTTTAAGTTTATCAATGTCATTAATTTGCTTTTTAGAATTTTCAGTGTAAAAATAAGACCTTTGCTCACTTACACTAAACAAAAACACTTAGACTATATTTAAATCCAAATAGGGGAAGACTGTTGGGTTCATTTAGTACCCAAGCTTCCTTAAACTAGGATTTGAATAGAAAATACCGAAAGTTTTGTATAACTCTAAATATCAACTAAGTCACAGAGTGAATAGTCACTCAGTGAGTCATCTTTAGGAAGCTCAAGACAAGCGTAGGAAGAAAGACTTTCCATTCGGTGAGGCCGGACTCAGTGAATGATACATGAGCCAAAGAAGAAGGTGATGGGTTTAGGGAGTGATGACAATAGCTCACTCAACCCTAAGTCTCCTCAATAAAGAATACTAAAGATTTAGAGACTGAAGACTGAATGAAAGGCGGGACAAGGCAGGATAAGTTTGAAATGTATAATGAGGAGTCCTTAGTAAGCAAAGGTTAAACTTACCCTGAATGGCTAAAGATTATAGCAGTGTCATCACTGTTACTCAGAAAGCAATGTTGTCCCATACTCAAAGTAGAACATTGTAACAAAGACAAAATATACATGTATTTTATCCAAACTAGAAGATGTCATCTTTGTCTTCAATGTAACGGTTGTCTAAATACTTGTGTATAAATAGGATCATAAGGTGGAGTAAAAGGTTGACAAGTTTGTGCACTTAATGCTTACACATTCACAAACTCTTCTACTCCTCCAAAGACAACTAAGTCCCTGAGGTTAGCTCAGTTTGTTAACATAGTTGTACTTAAGCATAGCTTAAGTTTAGAGTGGAGATTACCATACTTGTCATTTCAATCCCAAGTGTCATTAACACTTGTGAACTTTTGTTTTCGTTTGACCTACGAGTTTAATTTTTAGTCATTGCGAGAAAAAAAATTCCATGGGTTATGAACGAAAAAAGAAAAAAGTTTGAGGATCAAACAATATTTAAATTATTATGTTAGTGGTAAATGATGTTACAATTTTTAATCAAGGGTATTTTAAATACTTGTTGTTTAAACCGAATTACACAAGTAAAACTTTTCATTTGAGCTTGTTTTGTAAGGGGTATTATAGCAATCAACATTACTCAAAGTTTAAGCATTTTAAAATTTAAGAATGCATATACATGTTCCATAAGAATAGAGATATCTTTTGAATTGGCTGTGTCTCTTAGTTATGTCATTTGGGTTGCTTAATGAATAATTATACACGTTTTTCAAAACTAACTACATGGCATCCCAGAAAACAAGTACAAGTCGAGCAAAAAAAACTCAACTGTAAGTTGTACGATTTCACGCCACCAGTCGAGCAAAAAACCCAAATTGTTTGAAGTTTTTTTTAAGAATTTTTGTCTTTTTTGAAAAACAAAAAACAATTGCACAAATGAAAATCCCTGCCGCCAGTCGAGCAAAAGTACGCAGTCGATCTAGCAAACAAATTCAACCATGAGACCCTTCTTTTTATATAAAACAAAACTCATTAATCAAACATCACATCAGTCCCACAAAAAACACCATATTTGCACAAAATCCCATTTCAGTCGAACAACAAACTACCCACTTGACATTATCAAAGATATGATAGATTCGCACAATCTAACGGTCACATAATACTAAATTTTGAAATCCATTGAAAAGTGCCTAGCTTGTGGACCACCAAACCAAAAATGAAACATTTTTGAAAATAAATCAATTTATACGTTCTTTAGTTTAAGTTTCTGTTTGTTCGACTGTAGTCATCTAGTTGTAAAAATTCATCATATTTAGACTAGTCCCAGCAATGGATTGAGCATGCTAATTTTTTAGCAGGTAACTGATGCGCGTACGAAGCACGTTCGGGGTCAAAAGAACTTCCTTTTCGTCGAGCAAGTTTTTCAACACCCTAGGCAGTGAACCTAATCGTTGTAGTGTAGTATTGGGTAAGCCTCGGGGATTGATATCTTTCTCTAGGGGAGTAGGAATGCTAGCAAGAAATGTATTACGCTAAGGTGGTGGTTGAGGATGATTCTTTTTTGGGCAAATAGCTAAAAAAAGTACTAAACTTGTCACCCTATCCTCTTCAGGGTAGCGAACAAATTTTTTTATTTCTGAGGGTAATATACTTTCAAATTCATCCTCTTTAGGGTATTTTCATGAACAGTTGGACATTTTGCCCTATTACCCAAAAGAGAAATGGAAGTATGATACTTTTTTAAAGAATAAATAATGTACTAGCCGACGGAAAACGTGTTTTGGCTAAGAAAACGAATAAGAATTAACAAGGGTAACGATTTGTGATAGGAAACGAATGTATTTTGGCTTAATTTGATCGACGACGATCAAACTCAATAGGTTTATGGGTTAAGATGCCGGAATTGACTGCTTTGATACCAGTTGATACACTCTTACAGGAATCAAGGAGATTCAAATAAGAATTGAGCTCAAGAATTAGTTAATGGGATTTGTTTTGTGAACTAGTTTGTGTGTTTGAAGCTTGACAACCCACCTCAACCTTCCTCAAGAATTGTCAAAATGTGAGTAATACACTCGGTTGCATATGTGAACTAGTTTGTGTGTTTGAAGCTTGACAACCCACCTCAACCTTCCTCCCACAATGGTCACAACCGACCACAACCTCGGTCGACTGACCCTCCCCAACCGACCACTGTGTTTAGCTTTAAGCTATATAAAATAATAAGGCAGACCCTATCTAGGCACCCCATAGACTGTGCCCCCCCCCCAATCTCCTTGATTCCTGTAAGAGTGTATCAACTGGTATCAAAGTAGTCAATTCCGGCATCTTAACCCATAAACCTATTGAGTTTGATCGTCGCCGATCAAATTCTGGCCAAAATACATTCGCTTCCTATCACAAATACGTTACCCTTGTTAATTTTATTCCGCTTTCTTAGCCAAAACACGTTTTCCGTATGGCTAGTACATTATTTATTCTTTAAAAAAAGTATCATACTTCCATTTTCTTTTGGGTAATAGGGCAAAATGTCCAACTGCTCATGAAAATACCCTAAAGAGGATGAATTTGAAAGTATATTACCCCCAGAAATAAAAAAATTTGTTCGCTACCCTGAAGAGGATAGGGTGGCAAGTTTAGTACTTTTTTTAGCTATTTGCCCTTCTTTTTTTTATCTTTTTTTTAGTTTTTTTTAGAAAGCTAAGGGTAAAATCTCGGGGTAATTGGTTGGGGGGTGGTATTTCTACCGATTACTTCTACTATTCTAATTATCTAATTCTACGGGTAGCTATGTCTATTAGATTGTGTGCTCGTATGATGATTAAAAATGTGTTTACCTAGACACTATTACTCCCTAGTTATCTTTTATTGTTGGTTGAATTGTCACGTCCTTATTCTTAACGCGTTGTGTTTTCTAAGGTCGTAGGGTGTGCCTATGTCCTAACTCTTTGAAAATACCTTTAGGTTATTGCATACGAATTCCACTAAGTCATTCATAAACTAAATTTAAGGTAATCTTTGGATGTTTAGACTACAAAATCTGCTAAGTGATTCATAAACTAATTTTCATAAAGATTACTCAAGCATTTAAACACAACGATAGCCTAGTTGCACTCCTAAGCCAATTACAATTAAGATAAGAGACAACCTAACAATAATTAAAAACTAGGTTTTATAGATCTAAGCAAACACACAAGAAATTTAGCTAGCCATGTTAAACAAGCAAGCATACACACATTCAACGAAATACATAATGATACTATTGGATTAAAACACTTATCTTGATGTGTAAAATAGGGTTTGGGACCCTAAGATACTGTCCAAGTCGAACTACAAACGTTTAGGTTTATTACTTCAAAATTCTACCTCCCTAAATGCAGAAAAATCGAATTCTAAATATATCTCCTTATAGGTGGGACGCCGTCAGATCGTCGTCGTTATGGTTTTCGTCTTGGCCAAGTTATCGATGGGATGACGTCACGTTGGAGTTGTGACACCCTTCTTCTTCAAAGCCTGACGCCGTCAGGTGTTATGAGCAAAAATTCCACTGAGCCGTCTGGTGCATGTAATTATCAAATCCGTATAGAGTGACGCATCGCCATTTAATTGGGACGCCTTCAGGTTCAGTTTGAGCAACTTGAGTGGCTTCGATCCTGACGTTGCCATTTTCTTTATGTATTCACTCCTTTTCGTCCAAATGTGCATCATTCCAGCATTATGCTTTCAAGAGACCTAAAAAGTGAAAAAGAACAAAATTAAGCAGTAACTGATATAAAAGTGGTCGATTAAGGACTTAAATGACCCCGTAAAAGTGTACGTTTTAAATCCTTATCAAATATCCCTACACTTGGTATTTGCTTGTCCTCAAGCAAATGTGCTTTTGTCTAATATTTATAAGTTAGGGGGCATGAAGCATGGGTTTAAAATAATTCATAACAAGTAAAACACCGCAATAGTCATAACAAGCACGAAAATTATATATTAGCACCTCACAAGGGGTGTTTGGATTCTCTCATCTCTCGGGTTTATATGAAATATAGTAAATGGAAATGGAAGATAAACACTCATTACCTGGCATAGTACATAGATTACCATAGGCCTGAGACTAGATCAAACCTCCACCGCTTTGGCGTAAGCACCTAGGAGCAACTATCTAAGAGGTCTTTTCAAGGGTTTTAACGTTAGGCTTACGGTAGGGAAACAAAGGGTTTTGTTGGATAGGCAATTTAGTGGTGGCAAGTCAAAAATCTTATGTTACAAGCATGAAAAGCATGGCGTTGCTAAGCCAAGACTTGACTCACTAAACTCTAGATAACTTGAAACAAACATACATAAATTGAAAAACATAAACATAAAATAGAGGTAAGATGGTAGCCTGTATGTTTTTCTTCATTTTTTTTTCACTCTTTTTTTTCGACTTTTTTTTCATACATTTTTACTCTACCATCCTATACGATAACATCAAAATATAAGGGATTTATAGGTGCATCCCTACACTTGAGTTTTTTTATTACTCTAATACTAATTTAACCCGATTTGAAAAGATCAAAACATGTTATTTATTGGTTATTGTAACACACAAACAATCAAATATATGGTTCAAATCATGCAAGATCTTAGATAGAGAAAGTAGGAGATGGGATCCTTTCTAGAGAGAGAAAGTGAGAGAAAAACAAAGAGAAGGTTAGATTAAGAATGAAAGGTCCAACCCTCTATTTTGGAAGGTAGAGGGTATTTATAGTTTTACATAATACGCCCTCTGTTAGGCTGTGGATCAGGCATACAGTGGGTAAAGACCCGTCCATCCTCCACAGTGTTACTCTAACTAACTAACTAAGTAATAAATAACGTAATTTCTACGAGCTAACATATGCTAGGCAATAGTTGGGGTGACCGACACTTCACTATGGATTTTCTAAATCCTAACAATCTCCCCCAAAGGGAGGTCACCCCATGATTTACATTTTGAATCCTAGCATTCTATTTTATCTTCTGTTCTGAGCTCGTAGACTTCAATTCTTCACTTCTGCAATCTTTGTGCTTTAGCAGTGATACTTCATAGTCCGAATGCTTTGTAAAAATTCAGTGGAGGTCTTTGAACTGATCCACATCTTGATGATCTTTGAGCTTTCTTTGAGATCATCAGCCACAGTAAATCTCTGGATCACCCTTTGTTGTGTTGCCTTCATGTGATGTTGTGACTTTTGGACCGACATGCTCACACTTTATGGATCATGACATCTTTTCATCAGAGTAGCGGAAGCATCTTTGTATGTATTTGATGGTCATGATTTTCTTCAATTAAGCGTGTGTGGTGTGAGCATGCGGTTGTGAATTGACTTCTCAATATCGATCAGCTGCAACTGTCCAAATGTTCTTGCAAACAATAGTTAGCACTAAAACACACGAAAGTGTCTTTGTTCACTTTCGTTGAATACAGTTGCAAGAACCATGGTTCCCCGTTGATCAGTATAAATACTGCCTGTGATCAGGTAGAATTATGAAGAATCTCCTTGACAAGGTTTCGCAGCTTGATCTAGCTGTTCTCAAACCGGAGCGTCCCAAAGTAGACAACACGGAGTGAGTGAACCAGAAAATTGAGATTCACTGATTGATGAAGAATTGATTTGAAAACAATCGCGTATTGCTTAAGAGAAAGAGTTTTACAATACGACAAAGGTTTTATGAGAAAGATCAATTTTCAATCAGAAATACTTTTTATATTTGAAAATGAATACACATTCGATGTGCTAGAGAAAAGAAGATTTGCACATCGAACGGTTTTTCAAAAGTATTCGTCAATTCATTTCCTGGACCAAGGTTGATTCACAAGTGAATCGCCCCATCGTTTCTATCCAGTTGTCACAAGCTTGATCTTTTGAAAAGATCTCACATGTCACCCACCAAGAGCTTGTTTGATGTTGGCTCTAGAAGGATTTCCATCTTCATTGTGATATTTAACATTTTACTCGGATGTTCTGGCAATACCACAAGGATAATGCGTATGACTCTCAATATATACTTATTTTCCAAATTGTGTGAAACAACAAGTTTTCATTAATTTTGTGTCCTAATGAGATTTTGTGGATGATCTCTTGGCTCTAGACTCAATAGTGCACTTTGGTTTCCTAATTGGAGACTAGTGAGAGGGTTTCCTTCTTCAATATCAACCATCTCTAAGAGAAAGGCGATAGATTATGTAGGTTCCCGTGAGAATGAAACAAGTCCTTTAAGAGGAACTTGAGTAGCTTGGGAAGTTTAGTGCAAGGCGTCCACCGGGTCCATGACGCCTTGTCTTCAATACTGCTACCTTTGTAACCACCAAGAGCATATGTATTGAACCCGGTTTCTACCCTAAGGTTGAATTAATGGAGGGCTATTTCTTTTCACCCTTTTCACATTCAATTTTTTCATTCTTCAACCCTTCAAGCTTACCAAGACTTCATTACTAGAACCTTGTTGGGTTTATTCCAGTTCTAGCTCTATCTCAGTCGGCACTCTTCCCATATTCTCATTTTTCTCCTTTTTTCAATATATCTAAGGACTCTACACTATCTAGAGGATTGTCCATGGGTAGATCCCTCCGGCTCTGGCTGGATCGTGGGAACTAATACCTAACCTTATCATCCTTGTAACTCCAATGCATAAAGTAAGATGGTCGGTCTTTTGGTATAGTTCATTCCTTCTCGAAACCAATTGAAAAATCATTTGGAAAATCAATCAAGGTACTTGTGATATAATATCAAAGAATTTTGTACCTTAATTGTTTTGATCATTTAGAAATGCTCCTCCTCAACATGTGCATATGATTTTGAAATTGTTTGGCACATGGAGGCAAGAGTTCTTTGAAATATATTCTTGATCACAATTTCCGTGGAAAAAGCCATTTGATTTTCTTGGTAAATTCTCCCCCTCATTTGAGTCAAACGATCACCTTTTATCAAATATCATTATTAAATCACAAATTCTCTCCCGATCAAAAATATCAAACCATTTGAGATTTTGGATCCCAAGTATTTAGGTTTAGAAAACATGGGAGAAAATGTGGCCAGAATTAAATTCTCATCTTGTTTTTGGATAAATGCTCCTCTTAAATCATGTGCATCATAAATTGAAATCGTTTGGCACATGGAGGCAGGAGTGCTTTTGAAACAATTACCATTTAAATCACGATCTCTCCCCCGATCAAAAATTTCAAACCAATTGAGATTTGTGATCCCAATTGATTTAAATTATTTAGAAAATTTTGGGGAAAGACTTGGCTTGATTTAATTTATGAAATTGATTGATGAGGACCAATTTAAGACATTAAAGATTGTTAGTGTCAGGTATGATAGTTTTAAGAGATCTTTTAGGTAAAAGAAAACAATTTCACAATCAAACAAGAACCAAAAAAAATTATTTTGAAAGATCTTGATTCAAAAGAAAAATCATACCATGACATAACATTAAATCTTTAGATTACCACTTATTTTGTACAAACGGACTCTTTTGATGATATATTGTTTGAAAATATTTAATTTGAAATCACTCTCCCCCTCAATAGATGACCATAGTCCTTGATTGAGTGACTTATGTTTTATCAAAATGAAGTCCGGTTGATTTTCAAAATTTGAGTTCAGTATATTTTCAAAACAATATTTTTCCATTTTCAAAACAACATTTTCAAAATTGTTTTAGGAAAAATGGTATCATCACTACATGTCCCGCACAAAGATACGTTAGGTGGTTTAAGTTGCTTCTGTTGTTGCTGTAAGGCTGGAAGAAAACCATATACTGATGCAGTGAGACCTCTTAAGTTGCATTTGTCGTGCCAACTATCCATAGAGATCCAATTAAGCTCCGTTTCTTCATTTGTTGACCCAAGATATAGTTACCCTTTCCTTTCGGCATCCAATTATCTTCATTTGTGGGATCCGGATCGGGAACAATCTTATAAACCATGTTATCTGCATACGTTAGTCAACACAAACAGATATATGGTGGTCGACAACACCCAAACAACAATCGACTAATAAAAGTCAATCCAACATGTCAATCACATCATACAAAGGCATAGGGATTATGTATTTATCAAACTATAGTCATCTAATCCTAACAATCATATCCTAGATTCCTAGTCCTTCAACATAGGAAAACATCGTTTTTTAGATAAGCACGTAGGATGATTATATAAGCTTGTTAGATGATATAAATTTGAAAACATTCTCCCCCACAATCAATGACTCATTCTATCAAAAGTTTTAAATAAGCTGAAGTCATTGATTGGGTTTTGCAAATTTATGAAAACTTGATTCTGATTGATTTTCAAGCAACTCATTTACCACCATTTTGTTAAAACAAATATTTTTCTGAAGAATTCTAGAATGAAAAATATTTGAGTAGGAACAGCAGTCCTTTAACATACTTTCCTCATTTTGTTTTAGGATAAGTGCACAAAATATTTGAAAATTGGTTTAGCGCAACACTTTCCTTTCTTGAAGAACGGGTTGCTATCTGAAATAATAGCAAACCATAATTTTAGCACGAGTTACAGTCTGAAATAACTGCAAGCCATATTTTGAGACATGTTTTGGAAAAGAATATTTACACCTCCTGCTCGAACTTCATCTATGGTCCCGTGCCATTATTGAATGACATTTCTAAGACCGTAGATGTTATCGATACCAGAAGACATGTCTTGAGAAAACATATTTTTGGTATTTTTCAAATTTTCTGATTTTTATGGATTTTTGTTGGTTTTATATTTTTCTATTTTCTTTTTGTTGGTCTTATATTTTTGTATTTGGTTTTTGATAAATATTTATAGATAGAAGATGATATAGTTTAAGAAGGATGATGAAACGAGAACCGAGATAAGGATTTTGTTCAACACGTTGTAGAAGATAGAAACCATCATTTATTAAACTTTCACCACCAAAGCTTTCGAGACTCTTGAAGTGTCCTCAGAACTTGAGCCTTCTGAAAGTGAGACTTTGGTAGCTTCCCCCCAAAACGACAATCTTCGTAGTGAGACCACTTTCCCCAAGTAATAGATGTGAAGCAAACAGTCTCATTGAATGAAGCTCATGAACCCGAAGAAGACGAAAACACCGGAGTAACAAGATAAAACATTGATCATCTCTGCAGTTATCAAACCCGGATTAAATGATTAAGTTCGATCACATGAACCTGTTGTGCGTCCCCGATGTACACATTAATTTTTGGTTTTTAGCACTTGTCTATTCAGGAGAACAATATATCAACATCTTCATTTCACCAATATGCATGTGGAAAACTAGAAGGGGGTTGAATAGTTTTGCCGATTTTAAGTTAGTTTCAAAAAACTTTAGATTCGATATTATGTGAGTTCGTATGGATGTAGAGAAAGTATAGATCTAATGATAAAGCAAGTAAATAAAGTAAAGCAAGGGATATAAATGACACAACCGATTTATAGTGGTTCGGCTACAAGGACACCTTCCTTGCCCTACTCCACTCCCCGAGTCACCTACTCGAGAGTTCAAGCACTATGTCAACAAACTCCTTAAACTTGGCGGAGAAGCCTTCACAACGTTGCTTACACCTTTTTCTGGTACAAAGCTAGATACCGAGTCCGTAACACGGTGGACCAAACCAACACGACTATTACACAACAAATATGTGAAATATCAAATACAAGATCTTTGCTACGTAAATCTTGTGGAGGAACAAATCAATCAAGGACCCTTGCTTGGATGACTTGTAGAATGCTCGTGATCTCGCCTTAGAGAAGGACCTATATGAGAATCACTAAAGAAAGAAAGAAAGAAGAACTCTCTAGATCAAGTGATCTTTTGTTAGAAGAGAATGAGAGTATATGAGAGAATTAGTAAGAAGAGGGGTGAGTTAGAAAGAAGAAATGACTCTCTATTTATAGGCAAAACTTGCCACTGTTCCCCGAATCCCACGGATCCCTCCCACAATGGATCCGTCTAGTGTAATCCTAGGGATCCGTGGGACGCTCCTCTTTGCCCATGGGTTTTTTGGTTATGGGTCATGGGTCATGGGTTATGGGTTGGTCCATGGGTATTCTTTTAGATACAATGTATCTAATGAGTACAATGTATCTAGTCAAGTGGGAATGGGTCAATACCATGGGTTATGGATAAGATCCATGGGTTGTGATTTTTACCCATCCTAATAAACTATTACAACAAATGATTTATTACAACAATTTCTATTAAATGGCTATATGTAAATGCTTTACAAAAATAACATGTATCCTTATAATTGTACTTAAGATAACATTATATTTGTTATCAACAAAACAAAAAGAGATCGCAAAATATTAATAAACGTTTTTACGGTTTATTTGTATTAACAATCTCCCCCTTTTTGTTGATGACAAAACATAATGTTATGATGAGTAAAACTTAAGAATAGATGTATGTTTTGAAAGCCCCTAAGTTTTACTTCTTCTCCCCCTTTTTGTCGAAACAAAAAGTTAACCCATCGAAGAAATAAAAGTGTGGAAAAAGAGTCCACGTATCGCTTACTCCCCCTTGACGGTAGCTCCCCCTAGTTTGGGGCATCAAGTGAAGAAAAATAAAAATAAAATCCTACAAAGAGAATGGTTAGTAACATGCTTAAATAATCTTGTGATTGACGAGAATCAAGATTGGGAGCCAAGGTATGTAAACAAGGCCTTGTTATAAAACAACAAAGTATAGAGGTATTTATGCCACCTACAAGCATGTAAAAATAAGAACAAGGCTTGTTCTTGAAAATGACTCAAAAGAAAAGTGCTAAAAATAGAAAATAGTAATAATGATTCCATCCATGCTTGCATAAGGTTATGGATGTAGGTTTTGTTGAGTACTGGTATTGATGCGATCAAGGATGAGGTTGAGTATGAATCGCATTTATTCCCTAACTTCTATTGCAATTTCCCTAGTGGATTGGCAATGTTCACAATGTAAGTGATGTGGGTAATGAGTGCGGAAGTTTTCCGGGTTGTTTTGATATGTGAGTTGCGGAAGATGTGGTGGAAAAATAGGAAAATACGGATCAAAGTCCGGAATGTTTGGTGGTGGAAAAGAACCTAGATGTTCTTGTATCTGAATGGGAGCTAAGGGTGGTGATGTTTCAAGGTCATTGAATATTGTGTTTGGAGAAGTGGGAGGTGTCAAAACGGCTATTTCTTTTTGTTTTGGTTGTTGAGATCTTGTTGGAGTCGTAAGGAGTTCCAAAAGAGTAACTTTAGGTGATGAAGTTGGTGTACTTGTCTGTGATGAAGGAGGTGCTATAATGGAAGCATCTTGTGGTGAGTTATTTGATGGTGATGAGCCATTTGATGATGGTTTTGCTATGCAACAAGGCCGGATGCTAATCCGTGCGGATATCCTAGAGTTTGATTGTGGTATTTTGGAAGGTGGAAGTACAAAGGTTTGGATTTCATGAAGATGATTGTTTGTACTAGGTGATTCATCTAAGTTGTAAGATCTTTTGGATGGCATGGTGTTGTTTGTTTGTGAAGATGAGATGAATATTCAAGCATTTTGGGAGTCCTATATATAAAAAAACAATGCATTGTAATGAATGCTTGACCCAAAATGTGGATTAAAATCTAATGATTAGATATGAATTTAAGGCATGTGATCATGAGAACACAAGCATTAAAGAACATACTCCAAAAAATGAAAAGATATTGGAGTTTTCATCTAAAGTGAGAAAATAGAAGATAAAACTAGCTTCTGCCTCACGGATCCCACACATCCTTCCGTTGAGGGATCCGTCTAGCATTAAGGCTGGGATCCGTGGGACTGGTGATTCAGGCAACACAAAATTTTCCTTTTGGAAACATTTTTGCCTAGTGTGTGCCTATATGAAAACTATTTGGAGTTGCGGTTATCTTGACTCCTAAATAAGAAAAGAAAAATAAACTAGAAGTGAAAAAGCATACATTATGTGAGATAACCCGAGTGCTCCTAATTCATTGTTGCTTAAATGAACGTACCCGAAAACACGTATTATTTATGTGTTCTCGTTAGCATTCAAAAGACACGAGATGCAACGAAAACGGGTTTTTACTTTGTATTAATAATGAAAAAGCGATTTGTCCTAGACGTGAGAAATTGCTTTTGTGAAATTGATACGGGAAGAGGTATCATTTTAGAAAAAGTTTCAAAAAGACGTTTCTATGTGCGAATAAAAATCGTTTTATCCTTTGAAAAGAAGATGTGTATGTAATTATGTGTTTGTGAGTTGTGCGTGAACTAGAGATCCTAGACTCAGAAAGAAGAAGGCTAGTGTTTACATACCTTGTAGAGTAAAAAGAAATAAATTACGACGTTTGTTCCATGAGACCAAGACCAAGACGAAGTAGGTTGAATTGTTCCCTCTTCAACGGTTTGGTGAGGACGTCGGCTATGTTGTCTTCGGACGCTACATTCTCAATAGAGATGTTCCCCTTTTGAACATTGTCTCTTAAGAAGTGATGACGAATCTCTATATGCTTTGTGCGAGAATGTAATACCGGATTCTTGCTTAGATCTATGGCACCCTTGTTGTCACATAGAATGACTATGTCACTTAGATGAATGTCATAGTCAACTAACGCTTGTTTCATCCATAGTGCTAGTTGGCATGCTTTGCCGGCGCAGACGTATTCGGCTTCGGTTGTTGATATTGCTAATGCCGTTTGTTTCTTTGAAAACCAAGATGTTAAACAACATCCCATAAAAGTACATACCCCACTTGTACTTTTTTGGTCAACATAACCACCTGCATGGTCAGAATCTGCATATACAATTGTTTCTACTCCCGTGCCCTTAGGATACCATAATCCTAATTGTGTTGTACCCTTAATGTATCTAGATTGTGTTGTACCCATAGTGAAAAAGAAAGATGGATCGTTACGAATGTGTATCGACTATCGTGAGCTAAACAAATTAACCATAAAGAACCGATACCCTTTGCCAAGAATCGAAGATCTATTCGATCAACTACAAGGTTCGACCTATTATTCAAAAATAGACCTTCGATCGGGTTACCATCAAGTTAAGGTTCGAGAAGAAGACATTCCAAAAACAGCCTTTAGAACTCGCTATGGTCATCACGAGTTCCAAGTAATGCCATTTGGCTTGACGAATGCACCAGCAGTATTCATGGATCTCATGAATCGGGTGTGTAAGCCATACTTGGACAAGTTTGTGATAGTATTCATCGATGACATTCTCATATACTCCAAAAGCGAAGAAGAACATAAAGATCATCTGAAAATGATTTTAGATTTGCTCAAGAAAGAGAAGTTGTACGCAAAATTCTCAAAATGTGAATTCTGGATTCAGTCAGTACAATTCCTTGGGCATGTTATCGATAGCACGGGTCTACATGTCGATCCCGCTAAAATTGAGGCTATCAAGGATTGGCCAACACCTACAACACCTACGGAAATTCGTCAATTCTAGGTTTGGCTGGTTATTATCAAAGGTTTATTAAGGGGTTTTCCTCAATAGCCAAACCATTGACTACGCTAACTCAGAAAAACAAGAAGTACATCTGGAACGAAGATGAAGAAGAAGCTTTCCAAATCCTAAAATAAAAACTTTGTAGTGCCCCTATTCTAGCTGTTAATACAAATAAACCGTAAAAACGTTTATTAATATTTTGCGATCTCTTTGTGTTTTGTTGATAACAAATACAATGTTATCTTAAGTATAATTTTAAGGATACATGTTATTTTTGTAAAGCATTTACATATAGCCATTTAAATACAAATATGTAGTAATTAAGCATTTGTTGTAATAGTTTATTAGGATGGGTAAAAACCACAACCCATGGACCATAACCCATGGATCATAACCCATACCCAAGTTGGCTAGATACAATGTATACTTAGATACATTAAATCTAAAGAAAACCCATGGACCAACCCATAACCCATGACCCATAACCAAAAAACCCATGGGCAAAGAGGAGCGTCCCACGGATCCCTAGGATTACACTAGACGGATCCCAAGTGGGAGGGATCCATGGGATCCGGGGAATAGTGGAAGATTTTGCCTATAAATAGAGAGCCATTTCTTTATTCTAACTCACCCCTCTTCTTACTAAATCTCTCAAACACTCTCATTCTCTTCTAACATATAGATCACTTGATCTAGAGAGTTGTTCTTCTTTCTTTCTATTGTGATCCTCATATAGGTCCTTCTCTAAGGCGAGATCACGAGCATTTTACAAGTCATCCAAGCAAGGGGTCCTTGATTGATTTGTCACTCCGAAAGATTTCTGTAGCGAAGATCTTGTATTTGATATTTCACATATTTGTTGTGTAATAGTCGTGTTGGTTTGGTCCACCGTGTTACGGACTCGGTATCTAGCTTTGTACCGGAAAAAGGTGTAAGCAACATTGTGAAGGCTTCTCCGCCAAATGAAGGAGTTTGTTGACATAGTGCTTGAACTCTCGAGTAGGTGACTCGGGGAGTGGAGTAGGGCAAGGAAGGTGTCCTTGTAGCCGAACCACTATGCATCGGTTGTGTCATTTCTATACCTTTGCTTTACTTTATATACTTGCTTTATCATTAGATCTATACTTTCTCTACATCCATAAGATCTCACATATTAACGAATCTAAAGTTTTTGAAACTAACTTAAAATCGGCAAAACTATTCAACCCCCCCCCCTTCTAGTTTTCCACAATTGGCATCAAGAGATAAGTTTATAAAAGTTTTAAAGTAAAATTATATTTTAAAAACTTTTCGATCACTATGGGTTCTGAAAATTATAATGAAGGGCAATCTATGCAACGACCACCACTACTTGAAACTAATGGTTTTATATATTGGAAAAATAGATTCGAAACATATGTGAAATCTAAAGATATTGATCTTTGGTACATTATTGTTGAAGGCGATTTTGAGGCTACCTCAGAAGATGATAAAGGGAATATAGTTAACATACCTCATGATAAACTAAATGATGAATTGAAGAAAAGCTTTCTAAAAATAGTGAAGCAAAATGGTTTTATATAATGCTTTACCGAAAAGGAATTGAAAGAATTTCTACGCTTAAAACCTCTAAAGAAATTTGGAATTCTTTAGTTGTAACTCATCAAGGCAACCAACAATTTAAAAATAATAAAATTGATTTATTTGTTCAACAATATGAACAATTTTCAATATCGGATGAGGAAACTATAGATCATTCATTTGCTAACTTTAATACTATTATTACATCTTTACAAGCACTTGACGAATCTTTTCTAGCCGTAACCATGTTAGGAGATATCTAAGGGCACTTCCATCAAGTGGAGATCCAAGGTAACAGCGATCAAGAGTCAAAAGATTTGACAATCCTCACCCTCAATGAACTCATAGGCAACCTAAAAGTCTACGAGCTTGTCCTTGCTAAAGACTCAAGCCTCAAAGGTGAAAGAGAAACACAAATCTCTTGCCCTTAAAGCCAAAAAGGCTTCAAGCGATGAAGAGAACTCCTCTTCGAGTAGTGACGACGAGGAGTACGCTATGGCGGTAAGGGACTTTAAAAAGTTCTTTAGAAGAAAGGGAAGATACGTCAAACAACCGTATGGCGATAAGAAAGGCTTTCGAAAAAGCAAAGAGGACGATAAGCCAAAAGATGATCGTACTTGCTTTAAATGTGGGGACCCAAACCACTTTATTAGTAAGTGTCCCAAACGGGATGATCAAAAGGCGTTCGTGAGCGGCACGTGGGGAATGAGCGACGAGGAGGACGAAGAAATTTGTCTCATGGCAAATGACGAGGTATGTCATGAATACTATAGTAGCTCATCACTTGATGACGACTCATTGCATAATGAATATGACACACTATGCAATATTAGCTTAAAACTAATTAACAAAAACAAGCTTTTAAAGAGTCAAAACCAACGTTTAGATAAAGAAGTCATTGAATTAAAAGCAAAACTAAAACGTTTAGAAAAGGGTAAAATAGCAAGTGGTGAATGTGAACTTTGCGTTCAACTTCAAACAATAGTTGATCATCTAGATTCTAAAATTTCTAGAATGAGTACGAACACTTTAGATACAATATTAGATAGTGTTAAAACCGGTAACAACCAAAAAGGTTTAGGTATTCAACAACTTGATCCATCAACTAGTGAAAATAAAGAAACAAAATTTGTTAAGGGACTAGAAAAACCACCCATCGTTGTGGCGGATCCCATGATCCTTAAAAAGGGAACCGCTAGTGTACGCCTGTGGATCCGTGGATCTGTCAGAGCAAACAAAGGGTAATAACGTAGCCTCTTCATCTAGAACCGAGTTTGTTATCGTTAATAGGAAGAAACCAACTCATGTCACCACTAGACAACCACCTCCAAAATATAATCCTACTTTTGCAAGAAACAAAGCTCCATATTTTTCAAAACATAATCCATCTAGGAGACCTAATAACGTTTATCCAAGAAGTAACCATCAAATGGGATGGAACCCAAATATGCAAAATAGTTTTCCCTTTCAAAACTTTGCTCCATGGAATGAATACTCATCTTATCAATACATGTCCAACATGAATGGAATGTTTAACACTAATGGACCCATGAACAAATGGGGACCAAACTTTTGAGTTTATTATTGTCGTAGGTATGCTTAAAGGTCGACCTAGACCCGGATGAATGGGTCAAGGATAGCGGGTGCACGAGGCACATGACCGGCAATAGAGATCTATTCTCCACATATGAATCCTTCAATGGAGGTAATGTGGTGTTTGGAAATAGCAAAAGTAGAATCATCGGTAAAGGTACGAATTCTAACAAATCTCTAACCATTAATGATGTGTGTCACGTAAAAAACCTAAACTTTAACCTCTTAAGTATATGTCAAATATGTGATAAAAAGTGCAATGTACTTTTAACCGAAACCGGTAGTAGGATATTAAAAAATGGCATAACCATAGGAAAAGGAATTAGGAAACATGGAGTCTATGTCATTAAAATCGGTAATGAACCTAAAGACAAACTATGTCTTACCTCTATGGATGATACTTCGACCTTATGGCATCGAAGATTGGGTCACGCCAACATGCGACTTCTTCAATCGCTATCATCCAAAGATCTAGTAAGAGATCTACCTAAGTTAAAATATGAACATCACTTTTGTGATGCTTGTAATGTAGGAAAACAAGCTCATTCTAGTCATAAAGCTAAAAAAATGGTGTCTACAACTAGGTGTCTAGAATTACATATGGATTTATTTGGTCCATCCGCTATCCAAAGTTATGGAGGCATGTCATAGTGGATGATTACTCTAGGTATACATGGACACAATTTTTAAAGAACAAAACGGAAACCTTTAATCATTTTGAAATATTAGGCAAAAAGATCCAAAGACAACTAGGAAGTCCTATAGTGTCTATTAGGACGGATCATGTGTAACACCCCCAATTTCGTGATACGCAGCGGAATTCAAGTTGGGTGTGACTTCATGGCTCAACAGTTATAATAATAGAAAACGAATTCAAATTGTGTCATTTAAAAAGATTTATCATTCGATTTATATAAATATCAGAGCTTACAAAATGAGGTCCCAGAGGTTTTACAGTTTATTAAATAAGTTTTCGAATGATAATATAGCCTTCTTGAGTATCCGTGCCCTTCCGTTCCATCCTCGTAAATTATGAACCTGAGATAAACATGCTAAAAGTGTCAACACAAAGGTTGATGAGTTCATAGAGTTTATAGGTAAAACAATTGAGTTCAGTAGTTTCGAGTTTGAGTGATAATCGTAATAAATATAGATATCGATAAAATAAGTAGAGGGCTATGTTGTTATACACCCATAGTTCATTTGTTTAGTAATCAGTTGAACACAAGTTTCAAGGTTGGGCCATGTTGTTGCACCCATAAATTCAGAGTTGCAGATTTGTATCATTGCAACACAAGATATATTGCCTTAAGTCTCATGAACGCAAACCATAACACTAACGCGGCCATAATAATGACGTAAGTTACAAACATCATAATAATGATGTGAGCAACAATGCCCTCCGGTAGAGCTTGCCATTCTCCTAGTATTCTCAATAAAGTGCATTTGGTTACCTATCCGCTAACACAAATGGGGCGCCAACCGCCAATAGATCTATTCACTATATTCACGCTCACCGCAAGTGATTAATGGTTCATGATATGAGGGACTTTTAGTGGCAATAGTGTATAACTTAGGCAATAACAATCGTGATCGCATACGATAGTACTAGTGTTCGTGTTTGTAGCAAAACGATAAAGTGTGATTATGAACTCATAGTAGTATGTAAAAGCTTTAGAGTACTTGTGAAAGTAAAAATAGGTAATTGAGCATGTATCTCCCCAAAACAGTTTAAAACAAGTAAAGGTAGGGGCCATGAACTCACAAAGAATATGAAAAGTTTAGAATACTTGTGAAAGTAAAATAGGTAATTGAGCATGTATCTCCCCCAAAAATAGTATAAAACGCATAAAAGTAGGGGCTATGAAACTCACAATAGTATGTAAAAGTTTAGAGTACTTGTGATAGTAAAAGAAAGTAATTGAGCATGTATCTCCCCCAAAACGTTCAAAATAAGGAAAAGAGGGGCTATGACTCACCTCGATGTTACAGTAGTCTGGATGGAAAACAAATTAAGTAATGTGAATAAACTGCTACGTCTCTCGACCTGGGTTGGTATGTCATGTCTTTAGTATTCGAATTCAAGTTTATGTGATAATGATGCTTTATCGTTAGTTAAGTAGCATGAAGTCTCTTCAAAAATTAGCAATACTTATCTTTCTTATTTTTATGGCTCGGATGATGGATATTAATGTTTATCAAAACCCAAGTTGTTAAATATTTTATGTTTCCAAAATGTTATAATTTACAATTTTAAATATTTACAGTTTTTACCCTTGCACTTTCAAAAATGACACTTTAAATCCTCAACTATGGGTTATTGTCAAAATCAGCCCTTGTATAATTAACTTCACAGAAATTACATTTTTAGTCCAAGAAAACTTTATCTTACAAAAATTACAAATTTTATGCTTGAAATTTTATAAGAAAAATTTACTAGTTTTTGGCCTAAATGGATAAAAGTGCGGGTGAATAAAAGCGAGGCCTTAAAAGGTTTTTACTATGTTCTTGATCTCTTCAAGAGTTTGTCCGGTGATATTTCTAATGGTTCAAACTAGAGGTCTTAAGCTTTTACGGTTTGGTCGCAATGATTTTCCAAAGTAGGGGGGTTAGGTGCCTTTTGTTGGTTTTGGGCGATAACAGGGCCAAACGAGGGCAGATTTTACACGAGGCAAGCTAGTGTTTTTACAATGCATTTGACCCTTTAAAAACTTTGATGTAAGCTCTTCTAAATGGTATATGTCTCATATCCTAGTTGTCTTTGATTAGAAAGATACAAGTCCACGAACATGGCCACTTGGCCACGCCGAGTTTTAAGAAAGTTTCAATTTTAACCCATTAACTTTTACGGTGTCATCTAGGAACATGGTAATATGTTTATTAACACTTTTTAAGTCATTACCCATCATCCTATAACTCCTACGACTCAATTTTTGAAAAGTGCACACAAGGCCTTTTTATGGAAATTCCCGCGAGTCACCTTCTTTGTGGTTGATTATAAAAGAGACTATAAGTGATTTTAAAGATGTTATTGGGGCATTAAAATCCTTGCAGCGAGCCCTTTAAAACAGTGTAAACCTCGTACTTTGCAACCCTTTAATTAGCAAGATATTAATTACGGAAAAGGGCTACTTAGGCTAATCTTGCCAAATTGTAATTCTCGTTTTTAAACCATAAAACTCTATATATTTTGCATGCAATCTTATGAAATATTGTTTTACTCATTTCTAATGTTTCTAAGATAGTTCATAATCAAATTTATAAAAAATACCGAGTTTTCCCCATATACCTGTTATAAAATACTTTTGCTGTTTAGGACTTTTAGCCAAAATGAAGGGTTGTTTTTATGCATGGCGACTAGGCTTTTCAACCGGGTTATGGGGGCGTCCTAGAGTGTCCTAGGTGGCGTTTACAACGGTACTTTGGTTAACCCTAATACCTTTAACATGATGCAAATAAATGGGGCGCAAGTAGGGGGTTAGGCTGTTTTTGTAACATATATATAACAGCTGTTGGGATTTTTATTAAATTATGAGTTCGTTATGCGTTTTCTAGCCTCGTGCTCCTGAGTTTTTGAAGAAAACGTCCTTCCGGACAACTTTCGTGCTTTAACTTTTTCGTGAAACGGACCAGAAATGCCTCGTTTCACGTGCTCGACCCTTCCGTCTACGTAAAGTTTCTACGATTTTGGTAACTTCATTTGGTCATAACTTTTGATTCGTGTACTGCTTTTAAGTGATTCAAATTGCTACGCTTTCCTTATAAAATCCTTTTAACAAGATGCAATTGATATTAAAAGTAAAAAGAAATAGGATGAGTTTAATAGACTTACATACTTGGGATTTGAATAGAACTAGATTGGCTTTCAAATGGAACAAGACTCTTTCCCTCTTCCCAGGCTCTAATGTACCCTTCCTTTACTTCACCTTGGGACTTAAGATCAGATTATAAGTGAGAGTGTTAGTGGTTGTGTGTTTCGAATGGATGATAAAGAAAGAGATGAAATGGGATTGATTTATATAGGGGAGAGATTCTAAGGTTTCTTGAAGTGTTAGGTCACCATGTCATGGAAGAAATGAGACATAGTGAGGTGTTTGAAAGCTTGCCAAGAGCTTGATATCCAGATCGAATGGATTGAAAGAGGACACACATGATGATTACTTGTTCAACTTGTGTCCATTTAGTTCGAATGGTTTAAAAAAATACACATAGGCTTGGATTGCTAAATGTTGGAGATGAAGGAACATAGTGATGTGTCTCCAAGGGCTTTGCAAAGGATTATGTGTCTTGAGATGAAAATGGAAATGTGTAACCATGATTTACCATGTACTTAGTTTCTTACCATGTGATAAGTTAGCAATAATTGACCATTGGTTTGAAGATGAAGAAACAAGATGATGTGTTTATTTTTGGTGTAAGTAAATATTTGTGGTTAAGGTAATTACATGTAGTATATGGTAAATGTCTAGTTCAATTTTTAACTAAGTTAACATGGGGGGCGTTAGGCTTAGGGGCTAGTACCTAGGGCTTAGTGTGTTGTACATGGAGTCTAGGTGAAGTAGTAACTTGGTTTTAGGGCTTAGGTGAAGTTAGTTTATGTATTTAAACTTGATCTTAGGTTAATGTAGCTTATGCATATTAAATAAGTAACCTTTATGCATAGGATACTTGTACCACAAGCATTAGAGAGTTGTACATTAGGTTTGAAAATTTAAGAAAGTCAATTTTAAGGGCTTGTGCAATATAGGTTTGTATCATGTGCTTTAAGGTAGGTACATTGAGGTTTATAATGTGATTTTATGTAAACATTAAGCTTTATGTATTAAGGACTTGTACCCATGCTTAAAAGACTTGTACTCTAGATATAAAATGTTGTACTTTAATATTTATGAAAAATCGTAGTTATAATAAATTAGGGTTTCATGTAAACTCAAATAAATGGTTAACGTTTAACTTGAATGTTTAATAATTGTACTTTAACGTAATAACGTTAAGTAATAAATAAAAGTTGAAAACTTTTATAGTTATAAAGATGTTTATGTTTATTAAAGATGTGAGTTTCATCACATTGGCTAGTTGTTGTGATCAAATAAGTGGATATCGTTTCTTAAAAAAAAAATTGGACGTAGAAAATGGATAAGTATTCTTTCGTTAGAATATTATATTAGTTTAATACGAGGTGAAATTTACCGGTGGTTACAGTCTCACCCCCTTATATTAAATCTCGTCCTGAGATTCAGTCCATGTTAAATGTTGATTAAATGTAGTTTCGCTTGTGAAAGCTTATAAGTTAGAATTTATTGTTTTTACATGTGAATAACATTATTCCGAAGGTCATATTAACTTAAGAAAATTTTTATTTTGAATGAAGATTGTTATTTTATAAGGTCTATCATATTTTAGTAATTAATTTTGAAAATAACATGGGTCATAATGGCTTAGGAAAATCAAATTATTGATATCAAAAAAATTTCGAATGAGAGAAAGTTTTTGAACTTCAGCTTTTGTAGATGATGAATTAGTTTGTTCCTTAGTAAGGTGAACAGTAATTTTTAACGGTCATGAACAAGAACCCCAACGGTCATGAACAAGACTCTAACGGTCGTGAACAAGACTTCAACGGTCATGAACAGACTCAACGGCTACTTTTTTTTTTATAATTACCCCATTTTAATCCTCATTCCTTCATACTAACTTTCCCACCTACATTTTTCATATCATACTTCAAAATGCCACATAATATTACCATTGTTGCACTCGTGTATGTTGTAATATCTGCTATCTATTTAGCCAACATCACGGATGAAGATTACGAATTCTTAGCCGTGGTCTTAGTGATTCTTGTACCACTCGTGATCCTAGCCATCGGCGTGGATAAATTATGGGGGTAATAGCATTATGTTAGGAATGTTGAAATAATTTGTTGTTTAATTTGTGTTATTTTGTAATCGTATGCGTTAGCATTTATTGAGTTGTGGTCTTGTGTTGGTTGTTGGGTTGAAACCCAATACGCTTAATGGTGTGTTTGTTTATGTAACCTGGTGTCACACCCCCAAATTACCTGTTTTGCAGCGGAATGGAATTCCTGGGGATTGACTGTCATAGCATCACAATCACAGTTATATTGAATGACCTAAAGTGTCGTTTGGAAAATACATCGCTTGAATTAATAAAAACATTCAGAGTTACAAGATAGGTCCCAAATGACAGTTACTATGTGCGGAAAATAAGTTTGGTACAAGTCAAACGATGTTTTTAAAGTATATAAATCCCATGTGAGACGCGTCGTCACCGCGACTCTATGATATGTCCACATGCATGCCATGAAGTGAATGCCTTAGTTACCTGAAAATACATTGCTAAACGTGTCAACACAAAGGTTGAGTGAGTTCATAGAGTTGTTGAAAATGTTAAATACGATTACCACAAGTATATATTATGTATGACAATGTCGTCACAAAAATGATACAATTGCTATAAGTCCATGACACCGAAGCTCTGACTGAGGTTTGCCCCAACAGAGTGTTTGCCAAATAACTCAAATAATGATTAAGAAATGAAATGCATCCGTCCGGTTGGAATCCGCCAACCCGGATGGAGGTGTCACCCTCGATAGATCTATCCACTCACTCACGCTTCTATGAAATTAACGGTTCATGTTCATGAAATGGGGACATTTAACTGGCAATGAGGTAACTTAAGCAATGTAATGAATTTGATATACTTGGTATCGTAATAAAAATGACGCTCAATGTATTCTCCCCGTGGGTTTGAAATAAAGTAAAACTTAAATTAATCGGGCTATGAAAACTCACCGTTGTAATGATAATGATGATATAATGGCAATATCGAAATGAGGAGCAACCTCTGACCGTGACCTATTATTAATGATATGTTCTAATGTAAATAATGATGTAATGTTATGCATACAATTCGGATGATATTTATACCACTTATACGCTTTTGAAAATAGAATTTATCGTCGAAATATATGTTTATGACATCTCGTCATATTATAAAATACTTTACAAGTATTTATGTTGAAATGATATCTTACGATAGTCATTTAATGATTTATAATGAAATTATAACTTTTCGTCGTAAAATAATGTTATTTGACAATTTCATGAAAGTGACTAAACGGCCTCTAAAAGCTAGTCGTAAAATAGTGCACATCGAGCTTTAGAAAACGAACTCAACGGTTTTGGGAAGCTAGTATCATTATCTCAAAGTTTTGGTATTTAAGTTTTCATCCTAGAGGTCTCGATCACAGAGAAAAATATAGGTAAAGTATGGTACTTTTGTCCCAAAAATATAGTGTAAGGGTGGTTTTTGGGCAAAGTTTAAGTGACCGTATAATATTCGTTACAACTCCGCTAGACAAACGGTCGGACATTTTGGAAAATATGCTTGGCGAACTTACTTTTACTAGAAGACATCTTTTTATAAAGAGTATCCCATCAATGTTAAAAACGACCCTCAACATGGTCATTTCTTGACCCGTTTGGAGAACAAATTTGAAAAGAAATTTGAGAACTAATTTTGGAGAACAAATTTGGAGAACAAACTTGGGAAAATCATATCTTTTAACAGAAGTCATCACGGGTCGAGCCACCATTATTTCAAGATAATTGAGTCTAGTTTCATGTAAAAATACTTTCAAGGGTCGCTTTGTTATAACATTTTATCACTCAACGATTAGTAACAGCAGTCGCTTTTTCCGGAAAATAGTTTCGTCGTTAAACTTGAAAATAGCATAACTTCTTCGTTATAGCTCCGCTTTATCCCGCTCAAGCGCCACGTTGCTTTTAAAGTATATTTCAATATCTAGCCCAAAATATTTTACAAACTGTCGGATTTTCCAGATTTCACAAATAAGATCAGACCACTATATAAAGTTGTCGAAATGAGTTTTTCTCGCGCCAAACCTATTCTAACCCATTCAAAACAACTCCGAAGCTATTCTAATCCTACCATACACCTTCTTAGGTTGTCATGGGTTTCTAGACATCAGCAAAACTAATATATAACAAGGAGTAATTATAGGATGAATTATATATATTTATCACTTAAAAACCTTAAAAAGTGGTATAAACATCACATAACTTGCATGTTTCTCAAATAAAATGATATGACCATAATAATGAATGTGAAATAAAAATATGAGTATGAATGCTTACTAATGATATGATGAGGTTTAAGGACAATGGGTTTCCTAATCACTTGAGGTTTTTATTGAAAAACCTATACAACAAGTGATACTAGTGTTAAATAACTTGTCTATTAAAATTTTGAAGTTTCCTTCTCTTGGTCTTGGCTGCCGAATTTTGGAGAGGAAGAGAGCATGAGATCTTTTTTTCTTTCTTTCTAAAATGAAGTAAGTGAGTAATAGTATAATACTTAGTACTCTAGAGATATTTTGTAAATACTTTCATGACTCATCCCCTTGTCGACAAGGGGGTTAGTCATTTTTTTTTTTTTTTTTTTTTTTTTTTTTAAATGTATAAGTGTAAGATTTTGTAAAGTTAAATGAATTTAAGTGGTAACTTGTAGTCACTTGAGTATATAGGGTAGCGTTAGTTAAAAATAAATTTTCACGGGTCAAGATAAAATATATTTAGGTCATAAAATTATAAAAATACATTTCTTGCAAAATTTGAGTGAAATAATAATAATCGTGTAGTATTTAAGAAAACCGTCGTAATTATATAAATATAACAATTTATATACAAAATAAATTTAAAACATTGGATAAACTCATAATATTATTTTTATAAACTTAATATGAGTATAAAAATATATTGGAATAATTTTTGGAAGTAACGGATCAATTGTTCAAAATAAGTAATTACGCGATAACGTTTATTTAATAAAAGTTATACGTTTAATGTAAAATGCAAAACCATGCATGAACTAGTATGATGACAATGATGTTAATGAAATGTAGACTAAACTTAGTCTATATGAAATGTCCTCGATGATATGATCATGAATTCACAGCTAAACCATTACGGTTACGTGAATTTGATGCTCGTAAACCTAGTTCACGATAAATGATAAATAATGAAACTTTTAAAGTTTGTAAATGACCGAATTACGAGTTGTCACATTCGCCTAACCAAAAGGAATCCAGTCCCGAATTCAGTCCATGTTAGGTTCTACAATGTTACTTGTGAAAAGTGAGGTTATTGAGTCGCATTGGGTCGTCCAATGTTTTTCTAAATCGTACCACGCCTTCCAAGACGGGACTTCAAACATAATCTGTTGCCAACTTGAAATTCTAATGGTTTGCAACTTATGGAACATACTTCCAATATTTTGCGTCATACATCGATGTTGCTTATCTAGCTATATGTTGTTACTTGTAACTGATTTTTGATTTGTATGATTTCTTTGTCGTTTCATGAATAAGTCATTGACTAAAGAGTTGGACTTTCCGATTTTGGCCAATGAATAAGTGATTAACACCTCAACCATAGAGTGTCTCAATTGGTGTAGTCAATATGTTCATGTAATAACTATTGTAGTAAGGGAACTTGTCGATGAAGAATGATTTGCCTAATCATTTCTAGAAAGTCATACATGCTTGCATATCATCTAATGTGGTAATTGTTCTCTCGCTCTAACCATTGAGCTGAGGATAATAGGTGGTACTCATGTCCTAACCAAAATTCCATGGGAAGATTGAAATGATTGCTAGAAATCTAAGAAAAATCGGCTTCCTTATATTAGGTACAACTGAAATTGATACTACGTGTTTCATGCTAAATTTTAAAATGTTAAATCTGTCGAAAAGGACCTTATTGAAAAGAATAGATTATGGGTAACAATTGTGATTCCTCGCGTTTCTCGTCCTAGCGAATGTCATGACTTGAATCTTACTTGCATAAGGTGTTTAGTCTCCATGACTAAAATGTTTATTGTTTGATTATTGAAGTGTTTCCATGCTCTATGTTGTAAAGTCACAAAACCTTAAATGTTTAAGTGATGTGGTGTAGTGATTGATTTTCAAGATTTGTCCCGATATTGAGTGCTTCTAAAATATTTCATCACTTATATTGTTATCATGCTAGCAAGAAAATAGATATCAGCTCATACTATGTCGAAGAATGTTTGTTCTAATTTCACTTATAGATGGAGGTTTATTGATTGTCCGATATGTTCAAACCTGTTGCATCTCTTGATATGAAAGTGAGGTTATCCGTAATTTCTAAAGAACACAATGCCTTAGGGAAAGTTTATAACGATAACCTTAATTTAACCAAATTTTCCTTTAAGGGAAACTCATTGTAGGGAAGTTCACATATTGTTGAGGCCATGTTTAGTGAAATGTTCTGTAGTCTCATTTAGAAGACTTGGTTTATCCCTATAGTGTTGCTTAGTGTGTATTCGCTTCGTACTAAATCTTGTAACTCGGTCTAGCTAGTACTTTTGAAATGATATTATTTGGTTTTTAATCCAAAGATAGTGGTTTGGAATGTCTCGTGATGTCTTGAGAGTTTTGTTAGGTTTTGAAAGATCTCGCTACCTATTTCTAGTCCTTGTTGGTAATTCCGAAATCCTTTCATTGTTTTCTTGTATCGAGGAATCCTCCTCATAGATGGTATAGGAAGCCTTTCCTAAGAAAAGTAACTCGTCAAATTCTAACTTATCGGTTGAGTGAGGGATGAATGGCGTAGGCTTCTATAGAGTGTTAACAAAAAGAAATGTTTATGAACAATTTATCTGATTACAAAGTTTTGCTTTTGAGTGAAGATTGTTTTAAGAGAATCGAAATGATGCTTGTTACTTTCATGACATAATTCTTCTTGAATTATACATAGGTGATCAGGCCATGTATAATCAAGGACAAATGATGTGATCCTTGGTTCTGTTGAAATGGTATTATGTTCCTCCGAAGTTTTAAATGGTATTCAACGTTTTGTTTTGTAAGGTAATGGCTCAATAATTTTTCAGAGTAACATGGAAATCGTTTCGCATGATGATATGTTGGGAATTAAGGTAATCCACCGATTCTCGCAAGCACAACCACCGATTCTCGCCAAGCTTAAGTTGAAGAGATTCTCGCCAAGAAGAACGGATGTCGCCGGGTTATACTTCAAAGAAGTGATAAAGCGCATAAAGGTGTTGTCACGAAAGTGGGAACCACGTAGAGAGATAAGCTCACTTTAGAGTAAAAGTCACCCGTATGTATAGGTTGGCGCCAGACATGTAGAGCTTACTCGTAATAAACACGATGATTAACAAAACAATATGATTAGTTGCATGCTTGTCTAGTTGCATGCTTAGTCTAGTTTAGTAGTAGTAGCGTAAATTGTCAACGCTCATTAGGGTTTCTTGCCTATATAAGAAACCATATTAGTTAGTAATAGATAAGCTTTTCTCAAGTTTTCTAAAGTCTTGTATTCTATCCGAAACATAGAGTTTCTATAATCAAAGATCCATAGAGGATCAAAAGTGTTCTTAGTTACTATAACTTGTATTCATTTTCCGCTACAATACCAAGTTGTAGAGATCTTCTATTAGTTTGCTTGTGATTACATAGGCAACGCTAACGATCCCCGAGTGCTTAAGATCTATCAAGGTCTTTGTTTTTAACAAGTGGTATCAGAGCCTCGGGAAAGTCTCTACGATACTAAGAACCATTCTCACCCCATACATCAAACATTCATTCACCATGCCCGGATCGACATCGAAAATGAAGTCACCAACACAAACAACACTAACACCACTTCCATGCAACAACTCGGCCTCACAAACAAAGAATGGTAAATTCCTTATTTAAAGAGGGAAGAATATGAACTTTGGACTATGAAGATGGAAAACTGGATTTCCAATATTGATTGGAATCTGGGAGGTAGTAAAGAAAGGAAATAGTCTAAAGAAGATGATTCCCGACAGAGATGGAAGTTTATCATGGCTCCACCAAAACCGTCAAGAAGTGCCGCCATGCAGAGAGCATAAAGTGAAGACCATTCGCTTCAAGCCATACCAAGATCATCTATGTGATTTTCATCATATGGATGATGCTAAAGATATTTGGATGGCTCTCAAAGCAAGGTTTGGTGGAAATGAAGAATCAAAGAGAATGAGGAAGTCCATGCTAAGACAACAGCTTCAGACTTCAACATATCGAAGAAGAAGGTATCCACAAGGGATACGACAGTTCCATAGGATCTTGAGTCACCGAATCACCGAATGCTAAACCGACAATGAAGATTGCAACTCAAAGTTCTTGAGGTCCTTGCCACCATCATGGTTGCATGTTAGTATTGCACTCAAGGCTAAAGGAGGGTTGGACATGCTCACCTTGATGAGCTATACAATGCACTCGTAACCCTTGAACCGTATGTCGACTCCCACCGCACATCTTCTTCTAACCATGCAACTTTTGTTGGGACATCTCATTCCAACATGATGGTACAAGCTCCTAGCTCCAACTATTTTCCATCATCTCCTAGTTCCAACTACTTTCCTTCATCATCTTCAACTCCCCGCACCACATAACCCTCGTCCCACTCCACCAAGTTCTCAAGCTAGGTCTAGTAGTGTGATGGAGGATGTTCTTCATTCGCTTGTTGTCGACTATGATACTCAAGAAGATCTTGCATATGAAGACTTTGATCGTGGACCTCTTGAAATGGAGGAAATGAAGTCGAAAATGCAGTGGCTTTGTTGTCGGTGGACATCAAAAGGTTTGAAGAGGCTGGAAGGAAGTTTGTTTTCAAAGGAAAGGAACCACCGCTTTGATAGGGGAAAGTCGTGCTACTCTTGTCATCAAATGGGGCATTTCTCAGAGAATGCAAGGACAGAAAGAATGGAGATGGAGCCAAATATCTTTCCTATCGCCAGAAATGTAAGGAAGCGGAGCTTCAGCAGCCTCCTCACCATGGATGAACAGTCAACTGGATCGCACATGAACTCGTTAATGAGGAAGCTCATGATACCGACAAGATTGGACCGCTTGCAAGGTGCACTTTGATGAAAGGCATGATCGCTTGCCTTAATGGGACTATCTCGTGTACACAATTGTATATTTGGTCGTAGTCTTAGATACAATGAACTTAAGGAAGAATTTGATGCTATGAAACCTAAGTTTGATGCATGTTATATTGATAATGAAGCTCATAAACTTGCATTAAAAACGTAGAAAGACAAAAGTATGGTTTCGTAAGAATCAAATAGCTTATGAAGAAAAGATAAAAGTGTTACAGCTTGATCTAGAAGTTGCAAATAATTACTTAAAACCGTCGAGAAAGCAAAGGATGAAGTCGTGTCCGAGAACCTAGAACTTAAGGCAAAACTAGTCAAGAAATTGATAGGCATAATGAATGGCAAATGTCCGTAAAAGCTTAAATAGAATCATCTATACTAGTCAATCTCGTACATGTCCTATAGGTTTAGGTTTTCAAAAATATGTAGGTCCGTAAGCTAAGTATGATGGGCGAAACCTACATCGCCAGGTTAGCTAATTATGTTAAAGAAGGTATAATGCATGTCGTCCCGGGTCCCATTAGAGGTGAGTTCATGCCCACGCACCTATCCATCATCGCTGACTTTGATGGATCACATCACTTATATGGCAAAAGTCAAAAGACTTGCTGCACTCGATACCTCATCTAATGATTTTGTCTCTTGCTCGACAAAGGACAATTCATCGGATCAAGGGTCTACTTCCTATGAAAGTCGTGATTCAAATGAGAAGTCCGACCTTCCCAAGCCTCGAACCAACACCCAAGCCTCGCACCCCGCCTACTTATGAGTCCTCTAGGAAGTCACGAGGAATCAACTTCCAAGACAGCTTTCTCCTCAAGACTTATCTTTTAAATGTTTTAATAATCATCATTAAAACAATTCCTTGAATGTATCTGCTTTAAGTACTTCGCATGTAATCCAACATCTTCCTATTTGAATAAAACTTCTAAGAAGAAGACATGTTTTGTATGTGGCAAGAATTTCATTTGATAAAGGATTGTGATTTTTATGAACAAAGATTGGGTGCATGTGCTAATCTCGAGAAACACAAACCTAATCGGACCAATGTTGCTAATATCCCACCTTATGTCCCACAAGCGCTAAAACCGACTCTCATTGGAGAAGTTCAGCTTACTAGACCTTATGGCCAACCAACGAGCTCATACTTTAAACATGACTATTGGCCTACATATGTTGACTCCATGTATGCCGGGATGGGATATGGGAACACCGCCGAAGCCCTCAAGAGTTGTTCTTGGACCAACAAGGACCAAATTATCAATGGAGGACCAAGAACAATGGTGGATCCTCTAAAACTTCATGCCCTAAACCTCGTGATCCACAAGGCGTTCAAGTCAAGAATGACTTGAGCCTCCTCCAATACTAACTGCTTGTATATATTTTTGTTGTTTGTAGGATCATCCCTTAAGCATAAGAATATTGGTATTGTTGATAGTGGTTGTTCCGTAAGCATGTCCGGGAACAGGATATGATGCACAATTTTGTCCCTATAGAAGGAGGAGGCAATGTAACTTTTGGAGGAAGTGATGGTAGTATCACAGAAAGGGCACCATAAAGACACCTCATCTAGATTTTGAAAATGTGTACTTTGTTAAGGAACTTCAACATTTCAACTTGTTCTCTGCTTCACAAATCGTGACACTAAGAACAAAGTTCTCTTCATCGAAAATGAATGTCTTGTCTCGTCTAAAGACTTCAAGCTCCCGTAAGAAACTTCAATTTCAAAGGTTCCTCGTGACTCACAACTTATACACATTCAACCTTAATGAAGTCCAACCAGTGGTGATCTCACTTGCTTGGTGGCTAAAGCATCTCTTGATGAGTCCACTAAATGGCATAGAAGAATGGCGATGTGAATTTCAAGACCATTAACAAACTCTCTAAAATGGGTCTTGTTGAAGGTCTTCCCACCAAAGTTTTCACAAATGATCACAATTGTGTCGCTTGCAACAAAGGAAAACAACACGAGCTTTTATAAAGCTATCAATGCTATGAGCATCATTATCGAACCTCTTCGCTTGCTTCACATGGATCTGCTTGGTCCAACTCAAGTCAAGCATTGATCATAAGTTCTTCCGCTTGGTAATCACCGATGGCTTTAGCAGATTTTGTTGGGTTTTCTTTCTCGTAACCAAAGATGAAACATCTCAAGTCGATCAATTCATCACTCTTGTTGAAAATCGCTGAACAAAAGGTTAAGGGTATTAGGTGTGATAATGGGACGAGTTCAAAATGCTATTCTTATAGAACTCGGGGTCAAAAGGCATAAAAGGGACTATAGTAATCCAAGAACCCCACAACAAAATGGGGTGGCCGAAAGAAAGAATAGAACCTTAATAGAGGTCGCTAGATCCATGCTTTGACTCTAAACCGCCCACCATGTTCGGATCAAGTCATGGCACCGCCGCTATGTGCTCAACAGGTGTCCATTACTGCACCACAACTTAAAACCCCATATGAACTTCTCTTTGAAAGGTTCCCGCTATTCACTACCTAAAACCTTTTGGTTGTCAAGTGACCATTCGAACACAAGTGATCCGTTGGGAAAATTTGATGAGAAGGTCGATGATGGTTACATTGTGGGTTATTCACTCATAGTAAGGCCTACTGTGGTGTACAATTTGCAAGCCAAGAAGATAGAGGAGACGTTGAACCTAAGATTTTTGAAGATAAGCATAACATTCAAGGATGTGGTCATACGTGGTCTTTGACCTTGACTACTTAACCGATTCCTTGGGTTACACTAGACACTTGGCTAATCGTAATGCGTGTCCTCAAGACTCTCCAACTAACCATGCAGTCCCTTTGATGATGACTCAAAATGAGTTTGAAGATGATGAGCAACCCATACTTGTGCCTTCTTTCTCTCCTAACAATATTGCGGTGTACCACCTCCAAGGATACCGATTTGAGCGATGAAGATGACTCTCATTATGTCGAGGACCTTGCTAGGCTTCGACTCAAGAATTTGCCGCCACGCTTGAAGCAGAAACCGAAAGAAGGGTGGCTAATGAAGGAGTCGCAGAAACAACGTGTTCATCAAGTTGACTCACACACCCTCCATCCCCAAATCAAGGCTATGCTATTCCTTCTCAAGTATCTTTAGACTTTGGTGAACCCTATACACGATTTCCAAAACCTTCGATCTTGGAAATCATCAACCCAAAGTCGGCATCTTCACCTCACCCTCTTATGATGTCAATTTGAACCAACCATCACTAATCTTGATTCATCCATTGAAGTCAACCCCATCGCTACTCGTGAGGATCAATATTGCTCATCCTCAATCCAACATCATAGGTGATCTTCGCACCGTTAGAACTCAAGGGCTATCACAAGTCCTCAATTTGGACAAATTGCTTTTCTCTTATGTCTCCAACCAACAAAGAGACAATCACACGTACTTCAAACATTGTCTGCTTGCTTGTTTTCTCTCAAGTGGAACCAACCAAAGGTATCTCAAGCTCTTAATGATTCAAGTTGGCTAGAAGCAATGCAAGAAGAGATGCAACAATTTCACAATCAAAGAGGTTTGGATCTTGGTTCCACTACCGATGGCAAATATGCCATTGGGACAAAGTGGGTTCAAGAATAAGAGAGATTCTCGGGTGTTGTGATTAAAAACAAAGCAAGATTTTTAGCACAAGGCTTCGCAGAGGAAGGAATTGATTATGATGAAGTGTTTGCCCTGTTGCGAGTTGAAGCAATTCGCATTTTCTTGGCTTATGCTTCTTATATGGGCTTCATGGTGTATCAAATGGATGTCAAAGGTGCTTTTCAGATGGTGAGATTGAAGAAGAGGTTTATGTCTCTCAACCAAAGGGATTTGAAGACCCGGATCACCCAAATCATGTTTACAAAGTTGTTAAAGCTCTCTATGGCTTACATCAGCTCCAAGAGCTTGGTATGCTCGGCTTTCATCATTCCTCACAAGCATGGCTATAGGAGAGGAGCTATTGATAAAACTCGCTCCTCAAAAAGAATTACTCCGACATCATTCTCGTACAAGTGTATGTGGACGACATTATCTTTGGTTCCACAAATGAAGCTTGGTGCGTGGAATTCGAGGAACTTATGAAGGGTGAATTTCAAATGAGTGCTATGGAGAACTTACTTTCTTTTGGGTCTCCAAGTTCAAGAGAACAAGATGGCATCTTTATCACCAAGATAAATATGTGAGGACATTCAAGAAGTTTGGTATGGAAGGTGTTAGGACCGCCACCACACCTTATGAAGCTCCAAAGACTAAAGCAAATAATGAACCGTGATCTACCGTGAATGTGCATCCAGACAGTCCATGATTGGTTCATTGATGTATCCGATGCCTTCAAGGCCCGATATTACGCTTGTCGTGAGTGTGTGTTCTCGACATCAAGTCACCCACTTGCTTCCCATCTCAATGTCAGAAGAAGATCTTTAAGTACCTCAAAGGCCAACCTCTTTAGGCCTTTGGTACCCAAAAGAATCTCCTTTCAAGTTAGAAGCATATAGTGACAAAGATTATGCCGGTGCAACCGATAGAAGATCCACAACCGAGGTCGCCAATTTCTAGGCAAAGGTTGATTTCTTGGCAATGCAAGAAACAAACCATTGTGGCCACCTCAACCATCAAGCGTAGTACGTTGTCGCGCAAACCGCGTGGACAAGTCCTTTGGATTCGTAACCAATTGTCGGACTATGGGTACAACTTTATGAACACTACAATTCATATAGATAATCAAAGTACCATCTCGCATAGTCAAAAATCCAGCTTTTCACAATGAACGAAACACATTGAAATCGTGCACCACTTTATAAGAGATGCTTATGAAAACATTTGATAAAAGTGGCTAAAATCCATACCGATAATAATGTGGCACCTATTAACAAAGGCTTTTGATGGACCAAGGTTTCAACACCTCGTGGTCAATATTGGAATGCTAAACCCTTGACCGCATAGTTTAAGGGAGGCATAGGCCTCGGGGAGGCATATGCCTCGGGAGGATTTGTGCAAACTCGCAGATTTTTGTTTGTTTTATATTTACTCTGCAGATTTTTTGGTTTGTTTCTATATTTTTGTTTGTACTCTAACACTAACTTCTAATATTTCTCTAGTTTGTTAGCTTTTGTTGTTGTATATGTTTAGTGTCCGCTTTGCGCTTGTCTCATCGCATTTTGTCTATTCCTTATCTGGTCTACAATTTATACATCCCATGATCAAGATCAAATTCATCAAGAGTGGCTCATTAGTACATGGTCAGATAGCTGAGAAAGTGTTGCCTGTTTCTTCTGATAACAAATATCAAGCATACAATTTGATTCTATCAAGATAATACCGAAGAAAAGAAATTGAAGTCAAATTGTTCATTCATTCATTCAAGAAATGCTTTACCATGCCTTTACATAAAGTCAACTTCTATTTTGCATCCTCAAGATACGAGCTGTACACTTAAGCTAAGCCTAATCTAATGTATATCTTTCATTTCGAAATCTAATCGAATGCTGGATATGCGTTAAATGCTGGCTTTGCCTTTGTGAAGTCTTGCATAACCACCCATTCAGTCTAACTGGCTGGTTGGATATGCATGACCAGCACGACGAAGATGCTAAGGACCAAAATGGAGGGATGGATTGATGAAAACGATTGATGATGACGATGACCACGTGGGATGACGAAGAGAACTATCGTGTCCTTTGTGCTTCATCTATTCATTTCAACCAAAATGCAATCGATCCACCCTCCTCAAGCCCTTCTTCTATACGATGGGTGTTTATGCACCAAAAGATGGCGCAGTGAGACCAAGAACCACCTCTCTATCTTTGGGGAGTGGCGGATTCCTGGCACGAGGTCTTTGTTGAGACCGAGGTGCTGGAGGTTGGGAGTAAGAAGTTCCTCCTTATAGAGTCATCGTAATCATCGCAGATTCACTTGGATTCACTACAATGTCATCTTCTCAAGAAGAAAGAAAGGGTGATTTTTAGGTCTTGGATAGGGTTGAGGAAAGTAATGGAACCATGGGTTTGATTCACCACTGATGATGATGAAGAAGATGAGATGAGGAAGTGAGATCTATGATCTCGTGTTTGGTATTCATGGCACAATTGGGTTAATTGAGGTTATTTGGCTTCTAGGGTTTGTGGTAAATATTTGGGGATCTTGGTGAAAAGATGAGTTACATTGGGATCATTTTATAGACGGATTCAAGGTTCAATGAGTTTAATGCAAGTAGGTGGCACAAGAATTCTAGAAACTTACCAAGATATTCTTATCTTTGATGCATTCTCACGATGCCATAACTTCAAAGCAGATTGATCTTGTGATTCTACCAAGTGTTATTTTAGGTTTGGTCAAAGATGTCATACACGCCAAGAATGGTCAACCAAACGGTCCATTTTTCTTTGACCATAATTTGGGCAAAACACTTCATCCACCATCACCGCTTGTAACAAACAAATTCCCTCTCATTCCACTTTCACAAATACTCACCATTTCAAAATCATAATCCTAAACACTCATATCCTCATGGCTCTTGAATTTAAATATGATCACAACAAAGTTGCTTTTCCGGGTAATGGCAAAGGTTATGAACTGCATTTAACCAATGGTGGAATTTCGAAAGATCCAAGATTCGTTATGCTCTAACTCATTCTCCAAATGAGATATACGAATCACTGATTGCTCAATTTTGGGCAACTGCTGAGATGAGAAACGAGACAGAGATTAGGGCTGTGATTGATGAAACAGAGTACAGTGTTACTGAGGAACTGATTAGGAGGAAGCTTCACTTGGAAGATACTGATGGAGTATTTTACTCTAATCAAGAAGATGTGCTGAATGGACTTAGAGCTATTGGCTATCGTGGTACAAGAACAGATATGTGGTTAAAGAAGGAACTCTGCCCAAAATGGAGGTTCCTGGTTCACACACTACTCCAATGCATGAGCAACAAGACCGGAGGATGGGACCGCTTCTACCGATCGATATGGTATTGTGTGTCTTTCTCAAGGGTAACTTTCAATTTTTCTAAGTATATTTTCGAAAACATGGTTGAAAATATTCAAAAGACAAAGGAAAATTTTAATGTACCCAAGATTTTTACAAATTATATTAGACACCTCTACCCAAGCCCAAGCTTTTTATCCTATAGGTTCTTTGATCGCTAAACTGCTTTGCAACCATGAAAACTCACTTTCGTGGGGAACATCATCCCTTGCTAGCCGCCATGTTGCCCCAAGGTAATGAGGTCACGATGAGGAGAATGTGGCTCATAATCCTCCTACCTCACCTATTGCTACCGATGGTAATCCATTGGTCAACATTGATGAGGGCCCATCTTCACTGTTGAAGCAACTCATGTTGCTCCCGACCGCCCACCCCGTCCCGCCCTCCACCCACACTTGATACTTATGTTGAGTCGATCTTAATAGACCTCCCACACCAAGTCCCGTGAGGGATCCTCTTGATGAAGATCTTCCTCACACCGAGCATGACCATGATTCTACCGAAGGTCCAATGAGGCTCCCCTATCCACGAGCAATCACGGGTGGAGCCGAGGACCCCATTACACTCTCATCTGTATGCTCTTGTCAATGTGTATGCCGCAGAGGTTAAGAATCAAAAGGAGCTTGCAGAGACCAAGTCTTCTTGGAAGTAAAATTGAAGAACCGCAGAATCGATTAAGGTCTTAGAGCACAACCTAAAAGGGTCTTCCAAAAGGAAACGGTGGTTTCATCGATGAAGAGCAAGAAGTTCCTCCTTTGGATCTCTAGAAATGTTGGTCAAGTGTCTCTCAATGACCCTTCATCAAGAGTCGCCACTTCATCAAAGAAGACGAAACCTGCTCAGACACCGAAGAAAGAGATCGATCTTCATAAGGTTTCTTCAAGCTTCGAGAGGAACCCGTGGTTGATAAGGCTGATCCGCCGATATACAAATGGAGGATGCATCTCCGCACCTTGGACAATCTTCATCTGCTCAAGAACCATCGACCCTTCACCTTCAAAGCAGATCTTCCCGATGTTGCCGTCTTGACCACCTCGCTTGATAATCTACATCAACATGTTGATCTAGGTACTTGTAAGAAATTCCTATAGTTGATCTTATCAAGAAGAGTGTGCTAAGCACCGATGACAAAGGGAAAATGTCATCATCAAGATGAGCTTGGTCCTAACTCGTGACCGAGGAGGAAAGACTAGGTCAAGCTAGTAGATTGGCGAGTTTGAGAAGTCAAAGGAAGATGCAATTGGCTAAACAATTTGAAATGTAAGAATTCTCATCTCTAACTCCCGAGAGAAGAAAAGAACTAGATGAATTGAGGGTTCGATGCTCACGCACAATGGGATGTTCTAACTCAGCATGTCATTTCAAGACCTTCTCTAGCTCAAAGTATCCTAGGTGGAGATTTTCTTAGTGACAACTATGTGGAGCGAATGAAGGCTCAGGGAAGACAAAGGAAGCAAGAAGCACTTGCACAAAAGAGGGCCATCCAAGCTCAGAAGGTCAAAAACAAACCTCCCACTAAAGATGAAATAAGAAGGGTGGTGAAAAACCAATACTCACGGTCCAACTCTGGCCTAACAATGAAACAAGTCAAGGCTTTTCCTGATCATGTCCTGTATCGCAAATATAACCAAATCATGGAGGAAAGATCATTATCTTTAGCAAAATCTCTCAACCTAAAGAGGACTTCAGAGAATGAGGCTGCTCCAGAAGCCAAAAGACTCAAGGTCGATGATGCTACAACCAAATAATCATCTCCACCATTCCTCGCCAAGCGACCTCAAGTTGCTTCTTCTATCGCCAAGGGTCAATCACGAACCATCTTCCATTCCTCCCAAGCACACAAGCATCGCCCCCTCCCACAAGAACACCGTTGTCACAAGAAAAGATTCTCGTTAAGAAAGCCGATCTCGCAGAAACCAAAATGTAAAAGGCTATAAGGATATCCCACAGATGAAAGCACTTCGTGCTTCAACCATGTCTCCATCTACCGATACATGCCCCACTACGATGCACAAGATGAAAATGCTCCCCTCGTGAGATCTATCCACCGGGAGGAGAAAGAAGACTAAGGCCAAAATTTCTCCTTTGGATCTTGAAGTCGATGACTCATATTTTATCATAGAAGGGTCTCACCGATTTTCCGATGGAAACTCGTAAGATGGGATAGCTGGACATTGAAGGAAGATCGATGAATGTTCTTCTTCGTAGGACTCTACTTCATGGAATTCACCTTTCAAGGAAATTCTACACTTGATAGATAGAGCGCACTTACTTTCTCTGCTTACTCAAGTTTCCACCCATTATTGCAACAAAGAACCTCAAGGCTCGAATGTACCGCCAGAGATTTTCAAATCTTGTTAAACTCCCACATTCCCAATAGTAAAGCATCTTCCATTTGGGAAAACTCACATCGGTGGAAGCTTATATCTTGGAGATTCTATCCTCTCCTCGGTGCATGTCCTTGAAACTAAGGGTGGAATCACAGATGCCTGTTGTCCGAAAGAAAATATCCTCGCCTAAAAGACTTATGGAAAAGATGTTGAGTCGAAATTGGAAATTCCTCCGGATCCTGTGGGAAATGAAAGACAATGCTTTAACACTGGTGGGATTGATCAAAACTCAACTTCAAAGAATCGCAATAGGCCTCTTCTTCTTCCATATAAGGACAATTGGTACTCACTGCACTACTTTGTTTTGTTCATTTTAATCTGCTATTCTTGTGTTATTTGCCTTTTTTGTCAAATTTTTTTTGAAGTAAACGACTTTCACTAATTCACAAAAACATCATTTTAAAAATAGTGATAGCGTTTATTTAATAAAAATTAGGTTTTAAATTTTCCCTTTCAAAATTTTTATTAAGCTTTTTCAGTTTTATAAATTGTTCTTAGTTAAAAAAAAAAAAAAAAAAAAAAAAAAACTACTTTTAAGTAGAATTTTTGTCTGATGGTCTTTAACTCACCCGATGTACCTTTTGTATATCAAAGAGTTGGCTAGTCCAAAGGGTACACTTTGGTAAAGACACATCAAATCTGTTGATAGTCAGAATGGTTTGCTCAAAATCATAGGGTTTGCAACCACCCATGCTTAATCACGAGGGTTGTATGGTCATCAATTCACCATGGTCCATTCCTGCTTGGAATCCAAGAATTGGCTAGCCCACATGAATATGGAATGTGGTAAAGGCACATGACTCCATATTTGGTTCTCAATTCACCAATTCTAAGAATTGACTAGTCCCGAGCAAACGGCTACGTAAAGACAAGACAAACCGCTTATATGGTTGCCGATTTGCCAATAAATCGATGGTTATCAATGTACCATAGTTTTCGAACTCAAACATGTGGCTACTCCAAGAGTAATGGCTATTGGTAAAGAGACATCAAATCCATTAATTTCAATGATTCACCTCTCACAGAGTTAACACACCGGAAGTGATGAGAATAGTATTGAACTTATATGTTTTGAGGTACACGATGTCATATGTTGTCGCAAAGATCCGTGTTTCACGCTCAGCTTGTCGATCCTCAAGATCTTGTCCACTCACCGCTCACACAACATTATGGTACAATCCTCAAGGAAAATGTTACAATCCTCAACAAAGATTAGCGATCTATCAAGGAAACCGAACTTAACCTAGTCAAATTCCGCTTAGGGAGGATTGTTGGGAATTAAGGTAATCCACCGATTCGCCAAGCACAACCACCGATTCTGCAAGCTTAAGTTGAAGAGATTCTCAAAGAAGAACGGATGTCGCCGGGTTATACTTCAAATAGAAGTGATAAAGCGCATAAAGGTGTTGTCACGAAAGTGGGAACCACGAGAGAGATAAGCTCACTTTAGAGTAAAAGTCACCCGTATGTATAGGTTGGCGCCAGACATGTAGAGCTTACTCGTAATAAACACGATGATTAACAAAACAATATGATTAGTTGCATGCTTGTCTAGTTGCATGCTTAGTCTAGTTTAGTAGTAGTAGCGTAAATTGTCAACGCTCATTAGGGTTTCTTGCCTATATAAGAAACCATATTAGTTTGTAATAGATAAGCTTTTCTCAAGTTTTCTAAAGTCTTGTATTCTATCCAAACATAGAGTTTCTATAATCAAAGATCCATAGAGGATCAAAAGTGTTCTTAGTTACTATAACTTGTATTCATTTTCCGCTACAATACCAAGTTGTAGAGATCTTCTATTAGTTTGCTTGTGATTACATAGGCAACAAGTTTAAGATCTATCAAGGTCTTTGTTTTAACATGATATTAAATTGTTGATAAAATGACCGAAAACAATTGATAGGGTGGTAACGAAACAACTATTATGAAACAATGTTGCTTGAAATAAATTTAAGATTACATATAATTTGTTGAATGGTTTGTAGGATACAAGAACCTCATAGAGTGATAATAGTCTAACGATCGTCCGATTGTAAGCTTGTAAGATCTATCAAGGTCTCGTGTTTCAAGTGTAGGAGTAGTAGGCGGTCTAGCGAAGAATAGCCCTAGAACTCTCACAGCCTCAAACCTATGAGATGGTGTAGTGTCTATAGTCTTAGCGATAAATGATAATGGTGTGTCAAATCATGCACGCTTCCCAAGCGGCAAATCAAATATATGACTAATAGGTCCACTAGGACCAAGCTTGTAAGTCCTACCAAATGGTATGATCTGTCTCAACAGAATGATAAAAATTGTCCTGATCCTACAGTGAATCAATAGTGATCGTGATGGTGTAGGTGCAACTTCGTCCTCCTAAAAGGTTTCAGTGTCATCATCTGATGTTATCGGTGTTGAGTCAACTGATGTTAAAATTGTGATAGGGAATGACAGGGCATTCTCCATGTCAAAGTGATGTGAGTACGATGGGATGAGTATTTGAAGGCATCTATGTGACAATCGATTTTGAAATGAAAGTAAATAACTCGCAAAATGTGCGTATGAAACCGCATGTATAGTGACTATGCACTTATGATGAAATGATGAGATGCTATGATGATGTAGTTATAGTCTAGGGTCAATGATGCAACCTAGTTCTCTATAACCAAGCTCGATGCCAATTTGTCACACCCCAAATTACATGCTTTGCGTGAATGGAATTCACGGGATTGATCATAGCATCACAATCACAGTTATATTGAACGACCTAAAGTGTCGTTTGGAAAATACATCGCTTGAATTAATAAAAACATTCAGAGTTACAAGATAGGTCCCAAATGACAGTTACTATGTGCGGAAAATAAGTTTGGTACAAGTCAAACGATGTTTTTAAAGTATATAAATCCCATGTGAGACGCGTCGTCACCGCGACTCTATGATATGTCCACATGCATGCCATGAAGTGAATGCCTTAGTTACCTGAAAATACATTGCTAAAAGTGTCAACACAAAGGTTGAGTGAGTTCATAGAGTTGTTGAAAATGTTAAATACGACTACCACAAGTATATATTATGTATGACAATGTCGTCACAAAATGATACAATTGCTATAATCCATGACACCAAGCTCGATCGATGTTCGCCCAACAGAGTGTTTGCCAAACAACTCAAATAATGATTAAGAAATGAAATGCATCCGTCCGGTTGGAATCCGCCAACCCGGATGGAGGTGTCACCCTCGATAAATCTATCCACTCACTCAAGCTTCTATGAAATTAACGGTTCATGTTCATGAAATGGGGACATTTAACTGGCAATGAGGTAACTTAAGCAATGTAATGAATTTGATATACTTGGTATCGTAATAAAAAAATGACGTGCAATGTATTCTCCCCCGTGGGTTTGAAATAAAGTAAAAACTTGAATTAATCGGGGCTATGAAAACTCACCTGTTGCAATGATAATGATGATATAATGGCAATCTTGAAATGAGGAGCAACCTCGACCGTGACCTATTATTAATGATATGTTCTAATGTAAATCATGATGTAATGTTATGCATGCAATTCGGATGATATTTATACCACTTATACGCTTTTGAAAATAGAATGTATCGTCGAAATATATGTTTATGACATCTCGTCATGTTATAAAATACTTTACAAGTATTTATGTTGAAATGATATCTTACGATAGTCATTTAATGATTTATAATGAAATTATAACTTTTCGTCGTAAAATAATGTTATTTGACAATTTCATGAAAGTGACTAAACGGCCTCTAAAAGCTAGTCGTAAAATAGTGCACATCGAGCTTTAGAAAACGAACTCAACGGTTTTGGGAAGCTAGTATCATTATCTCAAAGTTTTGGTATTTAAGTTTTCATCCTAGAGGTCTCGATCACAGAGAAATGTATAGGTAAAGTATGGTACTTTTGTCCCAAAATATAGTGTAAGGGTGGTTTTTGGGCAAAGTTTAAGTGACCGTATAATATTCGTTACAACTCCGCTAGACAAACGGTCGGACATTTTGGAAAATATGCTTGGCGAACTTACTTTTACTAGAAGACATCTTTTTATAAAGAGTATCCCATCAATGTTAAAACGACCTCAACATGGTCATTTCTTGACCCGTTTGGAGAACAAACTTGAAAAGAAATTTGGAGAACTAATTTTGGAGAACAAATTTGGAGAACAAACTTGGGAAAATCATATCTTTTAATCAGAAGTCATCACGGTCGAGCCACCCGTCATTTCAAGATAATTGAGTCTAGTTTCATGTAAAAATACTTTCAAGGGTCAGTTTGTTATAAAATTTTATCGCTTCAACGATTAGTAACAGCAGTCAGTTTTTCCGGAAAATAGTTTCGTCGTTAAACTTGAAAATAGCATAACTTCTTCGTTATAGCTCCGCTTTATCCCGTTCAAGCGGCCACGTTTTCGTTTTAAAGTATATTTTCTGAATATCTAGCCCAAAATATTTTAAAAACTGTCGGATTTTCCAGATTTCACAAATAAGATCAGACCACTATATAAACTTGTCGAAATGAGTTTTTCTCGCGCCAAACCTATTCTAACCCATTCAAAACAACTCCGAAGCTATTCTAATCCTACCATACACCTTCTTAGGGTGTCACGGGTTCCTAGACATCAGCAAAACTAATATATAACAAGGAGTAATTATAGGATGGATTATATATATTTAACACTTAAAAACCTTAAAAAGTGGTATAAACATCACATAACTTGCATGTTTCTCAAATAAAATGATATGACCATAATAATGAATGTGAAATAAAAATATGAGTATGAATGCTTACTAATGATATGATGAGGTTTAAGGACAATGGGTTTCCTAATCACTTGAGGTTTTTATTGCAAAACCTATACAACAAGTGATACTAGTGTTAAATAACTTGTCTGTTGGTGGTTATTCGTCCCAAAGCAGGGTGAAGATAATCAATTCAGCAGAAATGTGCAACTCTTCAGCAGAAACAAACAAACTGTTAGAGTAATGTGAGATACCACTTGGTGGTTACGGATATCACTTGAATCGTGTGATCACTTTCCAAAGTAAACTATTCGACCCTAATGCCCGGGTATCACGAATATCTACTTGGGATAAGACCAAATGCGCTTAGAGAATTAGGCACAATTCTATAACCCTTTCGCTAATAAGTGTTTACGTTTTACGTGTGTTTTCATGCATGATCGGACCTCCTATTTATAGGATGTTACTCTTGAGCTATTCCAATGGAATTATGAGTATTAATCGCCCATTAATAGCCTCATAATTATCCCCATTATAGCCGTTAGTGGTTACATGACCAATTAAACGTGGTCATAAAGAAGTTGTAATCGCCATTTAGCAAGATTTTCCATAAGCAAGATTTTCCACTAGCAAGACTTTCACTTGCAAAGTAAGTACACCTATCGATGGAAATATCGCTTATCAAGATTTCATAGCACTATCGGTGGATACACCACTTCAATGGAAACATCGCCTATCGCTGGAAACATCGCTATCGATGGAAACCACAAGCGTTACTTTCCACAAGCAAGATTTTCACCAAGCAAGACTTTCACCAAGACTACCAATACAAACCACTATAAGAGTCGTGGTGTTCATGGACCTAATGGGTGTACACTCTGCACCTCCCAACCCATTACAAGGTGTGAACTAATCCCACAAGTGCACTAAATTTTCCAACAATCCTCCCCAAATTTAGTTCACTTCCTTTGCATGAAAAATAAACATCAATCAAAACATGTGCATAAACGAAAATGTCCCGAGGATTGAATTTCCATCTTAGTAAATTACACGCTCAAATATTCGAGAATCGTGGTGTTCTAAGAATTGAACCCTTCAACCCATTTGAATACCAAGATAAAATACACACAAGTTTTCAAACACTTAACACTCCCGACACTATACAAGCCATGTGTCCATATCCAAATTCATAAATGTTGTAAAAGCTAAAAGTCCAAAGCTTCTTGAAGCGGCAAAACTTCAACATTTACATAGGTGGTTCCTCTTTAGTCATGCTCCCGCCAAGCACTTTTTCAAAGAAAATTAACCATTAAGAAGTAAAGACTTCACCCTCCTTTCAAAGCAGAGTTCGAGCACAACCTTGGGATGTAAATAAAACATGTGCTCCAGTCCACCGAATGTTCACTTTCCACATTGAACTCGGCCCTAAGTTTCCTCGGGAGGAGTTGGGTGTCCTAGCATTCAATGACTAAGTTGGACTTAAACCCATCCCTTTAGCGGACTTTATAACCAAGTCTCTAGCCGCACCCTTCGTCAAGTGATCGCCTAAGTTCATTGAGATCTCACAAACTCTATAGATACCACCCCATTCATGATAAGCTCACGAATCATGCTATGCCCGACACCTAAGTGTCTAGACTTACCATTGTACATCCGCTATAAGCCTTAGCCAATGTAGCCGCACTATGACACCGGATAGAAATAGGTGCTATAGGTTTAGCCACAATGGAATCTCAAGAAGCAAGTTTTCAACCATTCACTTCTTTACCAAAGAAATGCTAGAGCCACAAATTCAGATTCCATTGTTGAACCGGTGATGCAAGTTTTCTTCTTGGATGCCCAAGAAATTGCACCTCCACCAAGTAGGAATACCCATCCACCGGTAGACGAATTGTCTTGATGTTATCGATCCAACTTGCATCGTTGTAACCTTCCAACATCGATGGGTAACCGATATATGAGACTATAATTCATAGTTCTCTTCAAATACTTCATGCCACTTTGAATCGCTCAATTTTCCCACCGCAAAACCAATATCGTGTCTTGTACAAGTCATGGCATACATCGAGCACCAATTACCCTAGAATACTCAAGTTGAGATACGCCTTGCCATGATTAGGCATCGACTTCTCACAGTATCCATAGGTGTACTCATCGAGTACAATCAAAGTAATTGAATTTCCTCGGTACCTTCTCAATATAATGAGACCGAGAGATAGAAATTTATTACTTTCATGTTTAATCCTTATACCAAGGATAACATCGCCTCCCCATTTCTTTCATGGAGAACCTTGATGATAAAATTCCTTTGTCAGTCAACTGATTTTGGTCGGCCCAAAGATCAACATGTCATCAACATATAGACAAATGATGACTCCTTTACCGATTCATCAAATTTGCTATATACACATTTGTCGACTTGGTTAAGAACATAACCACTAGACAAAACCACTTCATCAAATTTTTGATGCCATTGTTAGGTGCCCGCTTAAGTCCATAAAGAGACTTAATCGGTTTACACACTTGTTTTCATTGCCGTGCATGATGAAGCCCCGAGGTTGGATCATATAAACCTCCTCTTCCAATTCATCATTCAAGAAAGTCAGCTTTCACATCCATCCGATGAATAACCGATTGTGAATAGATGCCATAGCAATCGCTAGCCTTATGGTATCGATACGAGCCACGGGGCATAAGTATCAAAATAGTCTATTCATGACTTTTGTTTAAAGCCCCGAATGACTAGTCTAGCCTTGAACTTTTCAATAGTTCCATCTACCTTCATTTTCCTTTTGAAAATCCATTTGCAACCCGTGAGGTTTGCAACCGTGAGGTAGATCAACCAACACCCAAGTGTTGTTGCCCATGATGGAATCCATCTCATCATTGATTACTTCTTTCCGTAAAGCAATGTCGTGGGACTTCATTGCTTCTTCAAATGTTTTGGGGTCATCCTCAACAATGAAGCAATAGGAGTATTGGTCCGAGACCTCATCCTAGTACCTTCAACTAAGTATAGTTGAAACTCGTGTCCAAATGACTTTGGAGTCCCGACCTTTTGCTCTTCCCGAGCACGAGTTCAAAGTTCTTGAACTACAACCTCATCGGGGACCACCGATGGTTCATCATCGTGACCTCGATACACCAAAGGTCATGAGTTCCATTAGGAATCCTCCGACTTGGTCTAGGGACGATGAGAATCTATTCTCATCAAAGTCCGCATCCCTTGATTCAATTATTGAGTTAATCGAAACATGTTCATTAGGTTCAATAACATAGAACCTAAACGCCTTGGAATGCTCAAGATATCCATCAAAGATGCATCAATGCCTCTTTCACCCAAAGTCTTTGATTTGGATCGTGAGTCTTACAACACCCTACAACCCCAAACCTTGAGATAGTTCAGTTGGGTTTCCTTTTAGTCCGAGTTCATAAGGGGTAACCTTGTTCCTTTTATTGGGAACCCTATTTAATAAATAGCAAGTCATAACATAGCTTCACCCCGTAACCCTTGACTCATCTCCGAATAGGACAACATGGAATTAACCATCTCCTTCAAAGACCTGCTTTTCCTTTCGAAATACCATTTTGCCGAGGAGTATAAGGGCGATTGTTTCATGGATTATTCCAACAGATCAAAGTACTTGAGTATCCATGAACTCACCTCCCTATCGATCCTTAATCTATTGATCAAAGACCCAAGTTGTAATTCAACTTCGCTTTAAACACTTTGAATTTATCTAATGCTTCATCCTTGGTATGTAACAAATAGACATAACAAAATCTAGAAGCATCATCAATAAATGTCACAGTACTTCTTATTTCCCAAAGAAGGAGTGGCATGCAAATCACACAGTCATCGTGAATAAGCTCCAAGATCTTAGTCTCACGACTAACACCTCGAAAGGGTTTCTTGGTTATCTTGGTCAACATGCAAGTTTTACACTTTTCGGTGTCCATGTCAAAAGCAGTGGATTAAACCATCCCTAGACATATCTTGCATCCTTTTATAGTGAACATGACCAAGTCTAGCATGCCAAAGGTTAGAATCGATCTGTTCATATGAGGTCACAAAAGTCAAATAACACTGTCGGTTGTAATATTAAGCTCGAACATTTGATTACATAAATAACCAAAACCAATAAAAACACCATTCTTAGAAAGAACAAATTTATCGATTCAATAACTTGTTTATATCCATGATTATTCAAAACACTACTTGAAACCAAGTTCTTCCCGATATCGTGGACATGAATAACATTAAACAAAGTTACAATCTTTCCGAACTAAACCTAAGATCTACACAACCACGACCATGCACCAAGGTCATTGACTCATTTCCCATGTGAAGAATAGAACCATCATTCGGTGACTCATAAGTCTTGAACCGACTTCTATCTTTACACACCGAATGTTGCACCGAGTCAACCCACCACGCAACATCATCATCCCGCACATAAAAGATTCGAGATACATATGTAACATAATAAATCAAAAGACTTATTAAACATATTCGACCTTTCGGTGAGTTGGTCGAACCACCACTCCCGAACCATTAGTGCACGATCCATTGGCTTTACCACCAATTTTAACACCCTTGCGGTCCCTTTTAATGTGACCGGTCTTGCCACATTTCCAACAAGTAGGTGTTGCCTTCTTGTTAGGATATGCCCTTGTGTTGTCATGATATTTGCGTTTGCCTTTGTTATCATTGTACCGTGGAGTTGTTATGCTCCACCATATTGACAACAGATGGTCCAAGAGCATTGCTACTCTTTGGCTTGTCATTATCCCGCACCTTGAGAGATTCCTCAATGTGCGATGATCGCCCAACTCAACAAGAGTTAACTCCTCCTTCATATGTTTCAAGGTATGCTTGAAATCTTTCCATGAAGGAGGAGTTTGTCAATGACACAAGAGACTTTGATAGCCTCATCCATGTTCATTTGGTGTTGTGTAAACCTTCCAAGTATTCCAAGAAGTTCATTGTATTGTTCCATAACCGGTCTTGAATCACCATTTTGTAATTTGTGAAATTACTAACAAGGAACTTCTTACTTGATGCATCCTTAGCCATATATTTGGCATCCAAGGAATCCACGTTCTTTGGAAGATTCAAAGTTCGATAAATATCAAACAAAGAATCGACATACCATTCGAATAAGACCTCTACATATGTAGTCATCATTCTCCCACTTGCTCCTCCTCCCGATCCGCTCCACGAGCATCATCACCATCATCGAATTGGAGTAGTCGGCACATAGACCACACTCATGCTTGATGGCAAGAAGTGCATCTTCTTCGCCACCTCCTAAAGTCCACCCTTCAAACTTGTCCACTTAGCAAAGTTTGAAGCCATGTGTTTCATTGCGCAGCTTGCCATTGATTACCACAAAATAGTTTACTTTGATTGTTGGTGGTTATTCGTCCCAAAGCGGGGTGAAGATAATCAATTCGGTGAAATGTGCAACTCTTCGCAGAAAACAAACAAACTGTTAGTAGTAACAGATACCACTTGGTGGTTACCGGATATCACTTGAATCGTGTGATCACTTTCCAAAGTAAACTATTCGACCCTAATGCCCGGGTATCACGAATATCTACTTGGGATAAGACCAAATGCGCTTAGAGAATTAGGCACAATTTTATAACCCTTTCGCTAATAAGTGTTTACGTTTTACGTGTGTTTTCATGCATGATCGGACCTCCTATTTATAGGAGGTTACTCTTGAGCTATTCCAATGGAATTATGAGTATTAATCGCCCATTAATAGCCTCATAATTATCCCCATTATAGCCGTTAGTGGTTACATGACCAATTAAACGTGGTCATAAAGAAGTTGTAATCGCCATTTAGCAAGACTTTCCATAAGCAAGATTTTCCACTAGCGGTACTTTCACTTGCGATGTAAGTACACCTATCGATGGAAACACGGCTTATCAAGATTTCATAGCACTATCGGTGGATACACCACTTCGGTGGAAACATCGCCTATCGGTGGAAACACCGCTATCGATGGAAACCACAAGCGATACTTTCCACAAGCAAGATTTTCACCAAGCAAGACTTTCACCAAGACTACCAATACAAACCACTATAAGAGTCAGGGTGTTCATGGACCTAATGGGTGTACACTCCGTACCTCCTAACCCATTACAAGGTGTGAACTAATCCCACAAGTGCACTAAATTTTCCAACAATCTATTAAAATTTTGAAGTTTCCTTCTCTTGGTCTTGGCTGCCGAATTTTGGAGAGGAAGAGAGCATGAGATCTTTTTTTCTTTCTTTCTAAAATGAAGTAAGTGAGTAATAGTATAATACTTAGTACTCTAGAGATATTTTGCAAATACTTTCATGACTCATCCCCCCTTGTCGACAAGGGTGGTTAGTCATTCTCTTTTTATTGTTTTTCTTTTTTTTTGTTTTTAAATGTATAAGTGTAAGATTTTTGTAAAGTTAAATGAATTTAAGTGGTAACTTGTAGTCACTTGAGTATATAGGGTAGCGTTAGTTGAAAAATAAATTTTCACGGGTCAAGATAAAATATATTTAGGTCATAAAAATTATAAAAATACATTTCTTGCAAAATTTGAGTGAAATAATAATAATCGTGTAGTATTTAAGAAAACCGTCGTAATTATATAAATATAACAATTTATATACAAAATAAATTTAAAACATTGGGTAAACTCATAATATTATTTTTATAAACTTAATATGAGTATAAAAATATATTGGAATAATTTTTGGAAGTAACGGATCAATTGTTCAAAATAATTAATTACGCGATAACGTTTATTTAATAAAAGTTATACGTTTAATGTAAAATACAAAACCATGCATGAACTAATATGATGACAATGATGTTAATGAAATGTAGACTAAACTTAGTCTATATGAAATGTCCTCGATGATATGATCATGAATTCACAGCTAAACCATTACGGTTACGTGAATTTGATGCTCGTAAACCTAGTTCACGATAAATGATAAATAATGAAACTTTTAAAGTTTGTAAAATGACCTGAAATTACGAGTTGTCACACCTGGGCCGAGGCTCTTTTAATTTAAATGTGTTTGTTTGTTTTACTAATGTGTTGAAGCCCACTTTTCGTTATAAAAAGGAACTGTTTTAAATATTGAGCTACGTCTCTTGTTATTTCATTCACCATGCTTAATAACTCATTTATATTTGTTATACAGAATAATCAAGATACTGCATCCAATCATGATTCTCGCTCTCATAGGTGTAGTCATGTTTTTCATTAGCTTGGCGGATCAACCATTTGGCGATACCATACCTTATTTGGTGATTTTTGTAACATTAGCACTACCGATGCTAATTATATCATTAGGTATTAATATTTATGGATTCTAATGTAATAAAAATTTATGTTATTTGTGTTTGCCATATATCTTTGTGAATTTTTGTGATCCTCGAGTTTGTACTTATATCATTTCGTATACAAATAAGCCCACTTATCTATAATTCATTATTTACATAGAGAGCGTCCCAAACAATGTAAATAAAGAAATATAAACTTATGGTTCGTCGATTCACAATTTCCTTATTTAAATAAAAAGGCGTCCCAATCCATTTAAATAAAGACATTGTAAGTCATCCTACTTAAGAATTTCTGATTTAACATTCGTACTTAACTGATGAGTTACAGAGAAATTTGGGTGTTCTGGGAGTACAGAAGGAGTGTTTACACTCAACTTTTAGAGACGGGAGTAAGAAAATCAATAAAAGTTGCCATAATACTCAAAATAGTTGGTGAGTATATATATTTAGTGTAAATAAGGTAAGTAGGAGAGACCATTGTAATTGGTTACAATGTCTTGAGGAGGTTTCATAAATTTGAAAAATATAAAAGTAGGTACATGCTCAGGGAAATGTGATTAAGTCATAATGCCTTAGAATAGGCATATGCATGTATATTTATTTTGTATAAAGTGATCAGAAGTATATATCAGTATACTAAAGTGTTTGTGTAGCATAGAAGTCACATAATTACCTGGAGGATGGAAGGCACGGAGAGCGAAAAGGCTATAAAAATATTTTTGTGAAAAAGTAGTTATAGTTTAGGTCTCAATTAGACCCGTTTCTCTATAACTGAGGCTCTGATACCAATCTGTAACACCCCTAATTTCGTGATACGCAGCGAAATTCAAGTTGGGTGTGACTTAATGGCTCAACAGTTATAATAATAGAAAACAAATTCAAATTGTGTCGTTTAAAAAGATTTATCATTCAATTTATATAAATATCAGAGTTTACAAAACGAGGTCCCAAAGGTTTTACAGTTTATTAAATAAGTTTTCGAATGATAATATAGCCTTCTTGAGTATCCGTGCCATCCTCGTAAATTGTGAACCTGAGATAAACATGCTAAAAGTGTCAACACAAAGGTTGGTGAGTTCATAGAGTTTATAGGTAAAACAATTGAGTTCAGTAGTTTCGAGTTTGAGTGATAATCGTAATAAATATAGATATCGATAAAATAAGTAGAGGGCTATGTTGTTATACACCCATAATTCGTTTGTTTAGTAATTAGTTGAACACGAGTTTCAAGGTTGGGCCATGTTGTTGCACCCATAAATTCAGTAGTTGCAGCATTTGTATCATTGCAACACAGTATATATTGCCTTAAGTCTCATGAACGCAATCCTTAACACGAACACGTCATAATAATGACGTAATTTACAAACATCATAATAATGATGTGAGCAATAATGCCCTCTGGTAGGAGCTTGCCATTCTCCTCGTATTCTCAAATAAAGTGCATTTGGTTACCTATCCGGCTAACACAAATGGGGCGTCAACTGCCAATAGATCTATTCACTATATTCGCGTTCACTCGTAAGTGTTTAATGGTTCATGATATGAGAGACTTTTAGTGGCAATAGTGTATAACTTAGGCAATAACAATCAGGATCGCATACAGATAGTACTAGTGTTCAGGTTTGTAGCAAAACGTATAAAGTGTGATTATGAACTCATAGTTGTATGTAAAAGCTTTAGAGTACTTATGAAAGTAAAAATAGGTAATTGAGCATGTATCTCCCCCAAAACAGTTTAAAAAAAAAGTAAATGTAGGGGCCATGAACTCACAGTAATATGAAAAAGTTTAGAATACTTGTGAAAGTAAAAATAGGTAATTGAGCATGTATCTCCCCCAAAAATAGTATAAAACGCATAAAAGTAGGGGCTATAAAACTCACAATAGTATGTAAAAGTTTAGAGTACTTGTGATAGTAAAAGAAAGTAATTGAGCATGTATCTCCCCCAAAACGTTCAAAATAAGGAAAAGAGGGGCTATGACTCACCTCGATGTTACAGTAGTCTGGATGGAAAACAAATTAAGTAATATGAATAAACTGCTACGTCTCTCGACCTGGGTTGGTATGCCATGTCTTTAGTATTCGAATTCAAGTTTATGTGATAATGATGCTTTATCGTTAGTTAAGTAACATGAAGTCTCTTCAAAAATTATCAATACTTATCTTTCTTATTTTTATGGCTCGGATGATGGATATTAATGTTTATCGAAACCCAAGTTGTTAAATATTTTATGTTTCCAAAATGTTATAATTTACAATTTTAAATATTTTCAGTTTTTACCCTTGCACTTTCAAAAGTGACACTTTAAACCCTCAACTATGGGTTATTGACAAACTCAGCCCTTGTATAATTAACTTCACAGAAATTACATTTTTAGTCCAAGAAAACTTTATCTTACAAAAATTACAATTTTTATGCTTGAAATTTTATAAGAAAAATTTACTAGTTTTTGGCCTAAATGGATAAAAGTGCGGGTGAATAAAAGCGAGGCCTTAAAAGGTTTTTACTACATTCTTGATCCCTTCAAAAGTTTGTCCAGTGATATTTCTAATGGTTCAAACTAGAGGTCTTAAGCTTTTACGGTTTAGTCGCAATGATTTTCCAAAGTAGGGGGGTTAGGTGCCTTTTGTTGGTTTTGGGCGATAACAGGGCCAAACGAGGGCAGATTTTTCACGAGGAAAGCTAGTGTTTTTACAATGCATTTGACCCTTTAAACACTTTGCTGTAATCTCTTCTAAATGGTATAGGTCTCATATCCTAGTTGTCTTTGATTAGAAAGATACAAGTCCACGAACATGGCCACTTGGCCACGACGCGTTTTAAGAAAGTTTCATTTTTAACCCATTAACTTTTACGGTGTCATCTAGGAACATGGTAATATGTTTATTAACTCTTTTTAAGTCATTACCCATCATCCTATAACTCCTACGACTCAATTTTTGAAAAGTGCACACAAGGCCTTTTTATGAAAATTCCCGCGAGTCACCTTCTTTGTGGTTGATTATAAAAGAGACTATAAGTGCTTTTAAAGACGTTATTGGGGCATTAAAATCCTTGCAGCGAGCCCTTTAAAACAGTGTAAACCTCGTACTTTGCAACCCTTTAATTAGCAAGATATTAATTACGGAAAAGGGCTACTTAGGCTAATCTTGCCAAATTGCAATTCTCGTTTTTAAACCATAAAACTCTATATCTTTTGCATGCAATCTTGTGAGATATTGTTTTACTCAATTATAATGTTTCTAAGATAGTTCATAATCAAATTTATCAAAAATCCCGAGTTTCCCCATATACCTGTTATAAAATACTTTTGGTGTTTAGGACTTTTAGCCAAAATGAAGGGTTGTTTTTAAGCATGGCGACTAGGCTTTTCAACCGGGTTATGGGGGCGTTCTAGAGTGTCCTAGGTGGCGTTTACAACGGTACTTTGGTTAACCCTAATACCTTTAACATGATGCAAATAAATGGGGCGCAAGTAGCAGGGTTAGGCTGTTTTTGTAACATATATATAACAGCTGTTGGGATTTTTATTAAATTATGAGTTCGTTATGCGTTTTCTGGCCACGTGCCCCTGAGTTTTTGAAGAAAACGTCCTTCCGGACAACTTTCGTGATTTAACTTTTTCATGAAACGGACCAGAAATGCCTCGTTTCACGTGCGGAACCTTCCGTCCACGTAAAGTTTTGATGATTTTTGGTAACTTCATTTGGTCATAACTTTTGATTCGTGTACTCGTTTTAAGTGATTCAAATTGCTACGTTTTCCTTATAAAATCCTTTTTAACAGTATGCAATTGACATTAAAAGTTAGAACGAAATAGGATGAGTTTAATAGACTTACATACTTGGGATTTGAATAGAACTAGATTGGCTTTCAAATGGAACAAGACTCTTTCCCTCTTCCCAGGCTCTAATGTACCCTTCCTTTACTTCACCTTGGGACTTAAGATCAGATTATAAGTGAGGGTGTGAGTGGTTGTGTGTTTCGAATGGATGATAAAGAAAGAGATGAAATGGGATTGATTTATATAGGGGAGAGATTCTAAGGTTTCTTGAAGTGTTAGGTCACCATGTCATGGAAGAAATGAGACATAGTGACGTGTTTGAAAGCTTGCCATGAGCTTGATATCCAGATCGAATGGATTGAAAGAGGACACACATGATGATTACTTGTTCAACTTGTGTCCATTTAGTTCGAATGGTTTAAAAAAATACACATAGGCTTGGATTGCTAAATGTTGGAGATGAAGGAACATAGTGATGTGTCTCCAAGGGCTTTGCAAAGGATTATGTGTCTTGAGATGAAAATGGAAATGTGTAACCTTGATTTACCATGTACTTAGTTTCTTACCATGTGATAAGTTAGCAATAATTGACCATTGGTTTGAAGATGAAGAAACAAGATGATGTGTTTTTTTTTGGTGTAAGTAAATATTTGTGGTTAAGGTAATTACATGTAGTATATGGTAAATGTCTAGTTTAATTTTTAACTAAGGTAACATGGGGGCGTTAGGCTTAGGGGTAGTACCTAGGGCTTAGTGTGTTGTACATGGAGTCTAGGTGAAGTAGTAACTTGGTTTTAGGGCTTAGGTGAAGTTAGTTTATGTATTTAAACTTAATCTTAGGTTAATGTAGCTTATGTATATTAAATAAGTAACCTTTATGCATAGGATACTTGTTAAATTTTGGGGTATTAATCTGTAGCAAACATGTCATTCTATCAATTGCTAATGACTTTCAAGTTATGTTCAGTCAAGGGCTTATTACTGTGGGTTGATCATGGTCAAAGCGTAAATGGTTTAAAGTTCCAAGATGTTCATTTCTGTGAAGGCTTTCTCATTTCACGATGAGTCATTTATAGCCGTTAGAGGGTCTCTGTATCTTTATCTCCTATTTAATAAGTCCCTTAATCCGGGTTAGAGAAAACGTGTGTGCAGACATTGTCTCACATTCTCTTCTTTCTCGATCATTACATTGATCTTGTCTTCTCTTTGTATTTGTATGATTCTTGTCTCATTGACATTAATCTAACCTTGTAACACTTTGGATACTATTGTTGATTTAATCTAAGCCGACTATTGAGGCTTAGGTTTGAATAAAGGTTCTATTGTTCATCTTGTGTTGTCGATACTTTCGTACATGGTATCGAGCTTGTGCTCATAATCGTGATTGATTCACCACCCAAGGGTTTCTTCGAGAAACTTGGAGACATCTCTTCAAAGAACAAATTGGTGGTTTGGGGTTATTGCTATTGGCATAATCATCGGTTATTTTCTATTCACAATTAGCCCTAGACTAAGTGAATCTAGGGTAATTGTGATTTGTTCTTTCCACGCATATTGCTCGTAAGTCTAAGTCTAATCTCTTCTTCAAACATACAAGATTTAAGTCTTTGCGAATGCAAACGGGTAGACTAACATCTTGATCTCGCCACCTTTGAGTGGTATGAATACCGCCTGTTTACCCCACCCCACACACTTGGTGCTTGTTGTTTCTTAATTACAAAGTCTTATTTATTTCTTTATCCGCTCATCTCGCTCTAGTTGTTATTCTCATCCGTGTTATCTGCTATCTTATTGTTTGCATTATGGTCATTGGTGATGATAATCTTGGTGGTGGTGGTGGTTCTTCCACCGAGAAAAGCTTATCCTTTGGTGATGGTTTGTATTTACACCCTAATAACACCAATGGTACTCCCATTATTTCTATCAAACTCATTGAACCGAAAATTATAAAATATGGAATATGGCCATGACCTTTGCCTTAAGGAATCATAATAAGTTAGGGTGTATTGATGGTACTTGCATAAGAGATGATTCGAACCCTAGTCTTGCTAATCAATGGGATACTTGTAACTCGTTGTGGTTACTTGGATTCTTAACTCTCTCACTACGAACTATTTGTTTGGTGCAATCTATGCTAAACTGTTTATGAAATGTGGAATGATCTTAAAGATACTTATGATAAGGTTGATGGTTCAACTATTTTAATTTGCATAAAAATATAAACTCTCTTAGTCAAAGTGGGTCCTCTCTTGTCGATTATTATAACAACCTTAACTCTTTATGAAAACAATTTGATTCTATGATTAGCTTGCCTCCTGCACTTGTGAGGTCGCAAAACATTTTGAAAACACAATCGCCTAATCAAGTTAATGCAATTTCTTATGGGTCTTGATGACTCCTATGTTCCCATCGAAGCAATACTTTAACCGAGATCCTTTGCCTAATGTCAAACCGCCTTCTCTGTTGTTTCCGGAGAAGAATCTCATAGAAATGTTTCATCCGGGAATAGCTCGCTAAACCCAATGCTACGACTTTTGCCGCAAAAACTTCGATGGTGGAAAATTTTTGATAACAAAAAGGATTTAATGTCGGTAATGACTCAAATAATGAGGACCAAACATGAATCTCAAATGTACTAACCGCAAAAACCCGGTCACACTGTTGATAGATGTTATGATCTTGTTGGTTATCCCGCCGGATATGTCAAAAGGAATTTTAATGCTAAACCCGCATGCCAGTAATAATGTTTCCACCGATGCTAATCATATCACCGATAATAGAGCTAGCAACCGCCTGCTCTTTGTCTAATGAATGACTCTCCGGACTTATGAGTCTTCTTAATGACAACAATGTGTCTTCGCTAATGCCAACATGGCATGTAAAAATTTTCGTGAACTTTCTTTAATGGCGGTTTCAAGTTTAACATAAACTTTAACAAATTTTTAACAACAACACAAAACCTTATCTCGAAACATCGGTCTTGGTTGGATTATTGACTCGTGCAAATCAAGACATGACTGCTTCGCCAAATTTCTAATTAATGTTGTTGATATTTCTAATCTTGGTCTAACTGCTGGACATCCCAATGGTACTCGTGCCCTAATTACTAAAATTGGTGATTTAAAGGTCAATAATGACCTAACTCTCTTTGATGTTACGTTGTTCCCGAGTACAATGTCGGTCTGTCTGCTTCATAAGATTTCTAGAGACAATAAGATGTTTGTTGGGTTTAATGAATCTAATTGCTATATCCGTGATTTACATCAAAAAGGATTGTGGGGATTGGTAAACAATGCAATGGGTTATATATGTTTGATATTGATTCTACATGTAAGATTACTTCTAATAACCGCATATATGTTTGTCATGTTTCTAGAAATCTCGGCATCAAAGACTTGGTCATCCTCTAACCAAGTCCTACATATACTTAAATCCACTCTTAAACTTGATAGTTCATCCGAATCGATCATCTTTGTGATACTTGCAACAAAGCTAAACAAACCAGGGAACCATTCCTCTAAGTGAACATAAATCAACTAAAATTGGTCAACTTGTTCATCTAGATGTATGGGGACCATATAAAGTCACTAGCAGAGATGGTTACAAATATTTTTAACCATAGTTGATGACTATTCGAGCGGTGTGGGTTTATATGCTTAAGGGAAGGATGATGTTTATGTTTCCATTGTTAACTTTACTCATATGCTATCAAATCAATTTGAACACAATGTTAAGATTTTCGTAGTGATAATGGGACGTAATTTGTCAATAATAAACTTCAACACTTCTTTCATGAAAAGGAATTTTACATCAAACCTCTTGTGTTTATACACCACAACAAAATGGTATTGAGAAAGGAAACATAGGCATCTCCTTAATGTGGCTAGATCCCTTATGTTTCGGGGAATTACCTCTATATCTTTGGCCCGAATGTGTTCTAATCTGCCTATGTCATAAACAGTTACCCTCTTCGCCTGTCTGCAAGTCCCCTTCTCCCTTGTGTAAGGGCATGACCCTTCACTCTCTCTCCTTAGAGTCTTTGGTCGCTTATGCTATGCCACCATTCTCAACATCTCGATAAATTTGGTAGTAGGTCCGAGAAAAGTGTCTTTATTGGTTATTCAAATGAGAAAAAGGTTATAAATTTTAAGTTTAGAAACAAAAATATCTTTTATTCCGTAGATGTCAAATTTTATGAAACTGTTTTCCTTCAAAATGAAAAATACTTTGTCAAAACCTTTTGTTGAAACTTATGTGCCTAAAGATTTAAATCACAAAAATTTCTTTGACTCACAAATAAGTCCCAATGATGAAGGAGAGTGACATCCTATGATGATGGCACAAGATTGAGTCATCCTACTAGGGATGATGAACTGTTGCAACATCTATAGATGATAATACACACCACGAGGGCACCACATCACATGAATCACATCCTGGCGATGCATCTTCCGATTCTGTGATACATCCTCCGATTCAAATCGAACTCGAACAAAAAGGAGGCTTGCCACCACTCTTCGTTAGAAGGTCAACCGAGTTTCTAAGTTGCCCAAGAATCTTAATGACTTTATTATAGAAGGAAAGTCAAATATGGTGTTGAAATGGTTGTTAATTACTCTAACCTTAACAAAGATAACTATCGCTTTGCTTCTAGTCTTAATAAAAGTATTGAACCTACATTATGAAGAAGCTATCCTTGATAGTAATTGGGTTGATGCTATGAACTCGAAATTGAGGCCTTAAATGAAAATCATGCTTGGGATATAACCGATCTCCCACCTAATAGAACTCCCATTGGTTACAAATGGATCTTCTAAATCAAATATAAAGTTAATGGTGAAGTTGATAGATACAAGGCTAGATTAGTTGCTAAAGGTTACAACCAAAGGGAAGGAATAGACTATGATGAAACTTTTCCCCGCCGTGAAAATGTCTACCGTTAGATGTCTTATTGCCTTAGTCATGAAAAGCAAATGGCCTCTTTTCCAACTTGATGTTAACAATGCTTTTTGTATGGAGACCTTGATGAGGATGTCTATATGACCATCCCTAAGGGGTTCTGAATGAGAACAATAAGAATAAAGTTTGCAAACTTGTCAAGTCTCTATATGGCCTTAAACAAGCCCCTAGGAAATGGAATGAAAACTTGTTAGTGTTTTAAAAGAAAACAACTTTGTTCAATCATCCATGATCATTCTTTGTTCACCAAAACAGAGAATAACAAGTTTATTGCTCGCTTGTTTATGTGGATGACATTGTTCTTCTTGAAACCGCATTGATGAGATAAACCTATTCAAAGAGTTTCTAAAATCAAAATTTCATATCAAAGACTTAGGAAACTTCAAATATTTTCTTGGCATTGAAGTTTTAAAACTGGGATGACATATGTCTCACCCAAAGAAAATACCGTCTTGAACTTCTCAAAGAATTTGGCCTTTTGGTGCAAACCGTGTCCACTCCTATAGAACCCAACTCGTTCTTCCATACATTCCCACCGCCGATGATCCCTTACTTATCAACATCACTTGGTTATCGGGTTACTTGGGAAACTTATCTATCTCACCCATACAAGACCGACATCTCATACTCGCCATTGTCCGCACAATATATGCATTCTCCCTTTAAATCTCATCTAGAATGTGCCCTCAATGTTCGATATATCTAAAAGGAGCTCCGTGAAAAGGTCTAAGGTACAATTTCAAGAACTCGAAAACCATCTTGAAGGATATAGTGATGCCGATCGGGCTAAATGCAAGAAAACCAGAAATCATCACAGTTATTGTGTCTTCTTTAACGATTGTTTGATCTCATGGAAAAGTAAAAACAAAACACTCTTTCAAAATCTACCACGTATGCAGTATAGATCTATGTCTCTGCGCTTGTGAAATTATTTGATTCAAAAATCTTAAAAGATCTAAAAGTTGATATCAATCTCCTGTTAATCTTTTTGTGATAATAAATCGACTTTGCAACTTGTCATCAATCCTGCTTTCCATGAAAGATCAAAACACTTTGAAATTGATGTTCACTTCATCGGGAAAAAATTGCAAGAGGTGTTATAAATGCAAAAAGATTGGCTCTTCAAACCAAACTAGCGACATTCTCACAAAAACCTCCTGCTTATCGAGATAAATTCTTGTGCGAAAAATTGATATTGTTTGATATGTTTGCTCATCGATTAAGGGGAATGTTAAATTTTGGGGTATTAATCAGTAGCAAACATGTCATTCTATCAATTGCTAATGGCTTTCAAGTTATGTTCATCTGTGCTTATTACATGGGTTGATCGTGGTCAAAGCATAAATGGTTTAAAGTTCCAAGATGTTCATTTCTTTGAAGGCTTTCTCATTTCTGCGATGAGTCATTTATAGCCGTTAGAGGGTCTCGTGTATCTTTATCTCCTATTTAATAAGTCCCTTAATCTAGGGTTAGAGAAAACTGTGTGTGTAGTCATTGTCTCACATTCTCTTCTTTCTGATCATTACATTGATCTTGTCTTCTCTTTGTATGTGTATGATTACTGTCTCATTGACATTAATCTAACCTTGTAACACTTTGGATACTATTGTTGATTTAATCTAAGCCGACTATTGAGGCTTAGGTTTGAATAAAGGTTCTATTGTTCATCTTGTGCTGCTGATACTTTCGTACAATACTTGTACCACAAGCATTAGAGAGTTGTACATTAGGTTTGAAAATTTAAGAAAGTCAATTTTAAGGGCTTGTGCAATATAGGTTTGTATCATGTGCTTTAAGGTAGGTACATTGAGGTTTATAATGTGATTTTATGTAAACATTAAGCTTTATGCATTAAGGACTTGTACCCATGCTTAAAAGACTTGTACTCTAGATATAAAATGTTGTACTTTACTATTTATGAAAAATCATAGTTATAATAAATTAGGATTTCATGTAAACTCAAATAAATGGTTAACGTTTAACTTGAAAGTTTAATAATTGTACTTTAACGTAATAACGTTAAGTAGTAAATAAAAGTTAAAAACTTTTATAGTTTAACATATAAAGATTTTTATGTTTATTAAAGATGTGAGTTTCATCACATTGGCTAGTTGTTGTGATCAAATAAGTGGATATCGTTTCTTAAAAAACAAATTGGACGTAGAAAATGGATAAGTATTCTTTCGTTAGAATATTATATTAGTTTATGTTGGAATCACTCCTAAACCTTAATTCAAGTGTTAGTTTCTCATATGTAATAGGTAGCTTATTATGGCCTTTATGTTTGTTTAAGGTCTAGCTTATGTAGAAGGCCCATAAGCTTAGGCCCATGTCCAATAAGGAAAAGGGAAGGAGTGAGAGTGTTGCCCTAGCTCCTTGCCTATAAATAGCCTTGTATAACCCTCACTTGAGGGTTGGTTGTTCAATTTATTCCTTTCACTCACTCTCTACGCATAACCGGTTCTATTGCTTTGTGTGTGTGTTTGGTTTATTGTTCAATCGCCTTTATATCTTTCTAGTAAGCTTGTGTTGTAAAACTAGTGACCTAACAGTGGTATCAGAGCCTACTAGTTGGGTGAATCGTTATTGCTTTTGAAGTGGGTTTTTTTTGGTCCTACGCGTAAGGCTAACGTGATACTTTGGTTCGCTTAAAAACTCGTTTTTTACACTTTTTAATCCTAGATTCTTGTACTTTCAATGTTTTAAGGTGTTAAAATAACTGTTTTTGGCAAAAACTTTCAAACTTTATGCGTGGATCATAGTTTTTAAGCTTGTTTTGTTAGTGGGTGTCGTTTCTACGCAGAACTGCTTAGCCGTTTTGGTTCATCAAGTTTCATACTTTTGTGTTATTTTGGTGATATTGAAGCTATTCCATAACAAAAATCAGGTTTAGAAAGAACTTTGGGCAAAATCATTTTTACGAGTAAATCTACGCGTATCAAAACCCTAGTTTTACGCGTAACTTTACCCTTGGTTTGATCTTCAGTTTTGTGGTTTACTCCGTGTTTTCTTGCTTGGATAAGCATGAAAATACGTCGACTTTGGATATCTTTTGCACTGTGATAGTGTAAAACATCATTTGGGCAAAACCCTAAACTTACGCATAAGCATAAAGCTTACGCGTAGAAATCCTACGCATAAGATTCATCTTACGCCTAAGCCTAGTCTTACGCATAAGGTAATCCTACGCCTAAGTTTCTACGCCTAACTTTGTGTCTACGCATAACTTTAGTGTCTTTTCCCTACTTACGCGGAAGCTGAACCTACGCGTAACTCTTGATTGTTACGCGTAACTTTGGTGTTTTTTACGCTTAAGTGCTACTTGGCTTTATTGTGTTCTACGCCTAAGGATACTTCATTAACATCGTTTCATTCGACTACAAAGATCCATCAACACAAGTTATAAAAAAAAAAAAAAAAAAAAAAAATTTAACTGTGAAATTTAATTTTTCGAGGAGTCTAAACGTTCAATTTTTACGCGATATTCAAATTTTGGTTTAATGTGAAAATTTTGGTCAAAATTCAAATTTTGGGCCCAAATTTAAATTTTTCGAGTAAAATTTGGCGTCAAAATTGTCATAACTCAAATTTTTCTTACAACCTTAGAATTGAATTTTATAGTGAATTTCAAATTTTGAGAGTCAAAATTTTCTAAATTATTTTGGAGGAAATTGCAATTCACTATATCGACCTTCCGTGTGCTATATCGACTTTGCACCTTTTCTTCTCTTTGATTCTTCAAATAGGAGTGAAATGGATTACGATCATAAAGATCCATTTGTGGCATTGAAAAAGGATACATGGCTCGCTCGGCATTGAAGCATCGGACATCATCAAATTCCCGATATCCCGCAATCGTGCAAGGTGAAAGAGTTGATGTACATGCAAGGAATGCTCAAATGGACGTTGAGAATGTTGTGATTCTCGCAACGCTTTCACGGACAATGAGGTTGTAGCATTAGAAAAGCGAGGATGACGAAGCAGATCCGGAGAAGATATCATACTTAACTACGACACCGAGCCCAACCGTGACGAAGAACAAATGGTTGAGGAAGATATCTTACCCACCTATGACACCGATACGTAATGTATGGTCGAGGTACAATCTACTATTGATCATATTCTCGATTGCAAATGCGACACAACATACCGAGCAACCTAAATTTAGTAATGAAGGAGAGGTTGACCAGATGTGTTACACAATGTCCGCACAACTATCTCATGTCCGAGCCCTTACTTGCAAACAATTCAACTGAAACGTCAAATCAAACTCTTGAATCAAATCATTCTTCTCAAAAGACCATTGCTCGGTTTCATAAATATTTTCAAAACTAGAGGCACATTGCATCTCTTGAACTTAAATTACAAAACAAATCTTTTCTTCGTAACACAATGGTGAGTATTCTAATGAACAAAGTAATCGTGTGGATACATTAGTAAAAGAAAATGAGCATTTAAAGGCTCAAATTCAAGCAAAGGGCTTGCACATGTTGCTTTACAAAACAAACCGAGAAGATTAACCGACAAGAGTGTGGATACTAATTTTGCTAAACCAACAATCATGGGAAATCGTCTCTAAAACCTTTCGAAAACAATCGTACTTAGACAACCAACCGCATTTAAATCAACGCTCAAAATCTTCAAAACCACTGCTTCCCTCCCAAGTTGTTGAGAATAATCATTTGATAAAACAATCCTCCACATTCCCGGCCTAAGAATAATGCTTCATTTACATTAAACATGTTTCATTAAACTGTTTTCATTATACTGCTTCATTATACCTATACATGTGGCTACTCCGGCAAATCTAGGATTAGTTCGAACACTGTGTCTAAACCGAGCATTAAAATTAAAAATTCATATGATTCAAATGACGCATACAAGAACTATGATCTAGAAAAGGCTAGGTAAAGGGAACTTCTTCAAAAGGATGGAATCTTAGGTTCACGACCTAGTGTATCACCTTCGAGTGTATTACTGAACACTACCTGTAGTAGCAAACCAAAACCTAAGTTTCAACATCCCCTAGATCTAACCTTAGATGGATACCAACGGGTAGGATTTTCAAAATTGTTAGTCTTAGGTGGATTCCTACAAGTAAGATACTAAGTAGTTGCACCAAAATAAGTGGGATACCAACAACATCCATCCCTGAGGCAGGAAAGGAAATCATCAAAATAGCATGTTCAGGTGTCAAGAAGATAATTGACACTACATCTTTATGCTTCTAACATCCGTACCCGCTACACTGGGGATCCATGTTTTCTCTTCTTGCCCCTTCTATTTTTCTATGCAGTACAATGACAATGGCTCCTACCGCAATACAACAGGGACCCGCTTTCTCACCGTAAAAATATCATTGCTTGCTCGTAAAAACAATTTGCTCCACCATTGTACTTAATCGTCATGAATTGGAAACATTGCTTGCTCCTCCGGTTACTGATTCGCCAAAAGTCGTGCTTCAAATGTATCGAATGTTTCACCAGACAACCGATAATACTCTAATTTCGTGATACACCGAATCTACAACAACAACCGAATCTTCTATAATAGAAGATCAAACTGCTTCCTACAACAATGTCACAACTGATGATCAACATTATGAACAGAGAAGTTTTATCAGCAGTTGACCCTCTCGAAATATTTTTTGGTACTTCACACTTGTTCGATCAATTGGACATACATGGTTTCGCTGTCTCCTTATACATGGTTTCGTTGTCTTCAATTCATCATCAACATACGTGGTGTATGATTATGAATCATTGAAAACATCGAGGGGGAGAGAGTGTGTAGGTGGTCATTACTCCTTGTTCTTCTACATGCTTCTTTGCGAAAACCCAATGCCTTCTTGAATTTCTTCAATTAGAGGGAAGAAATAAGACGATCTGTGGCTCAAACGTCTCACTTTGGTGTTATCGTCTGAATTTCACGGGTGATCCTGTGTGAAGTTACCCAAATATGATGTTATGACGCCTCACACACGGTCTTGGTATCGAGTTATTGCTTATTCACGTGATTAGTATTCGAAAGACCACAACATTCGTGGAAAGTCGTATCATTTCGCCTTTCGTGGTTTGTTTGGTGTAATGCGCCTACATACGTGAGAAGATCTTGTTGATTTCGGCATGTTACCCTCGAACGGATCTTCCGCAATTAGTCGATTTTCTTTGTGTGGTTTATCGATCATTTACAAATTCCACGCGCATCGAAACCTTCAAAAGTTAGAGGAAATGTAGACTTCATCAAAGTTTCAAATCGCTAAAGACAGTTGTCGGTTGGGGAAGTCGATTTTGAAACTTATTCATGATGGCTTCGAGTATAACAGCTTGGAACCCGTCACAACCGCTTAAACTTCCTCAACCCCATCATCACCGAACAAAGCCCCCACTCACTCGTCAACAAATGGAAAGGTTATTTGCTCCTCCGCTCAAAGTGACGATATTGATGTTTGTGCTCCGGTGTATCCATTGCACAACCCGATAATACTCTTATACCGATACACTGCTACAACAACTCATCGTTGAAGAAGCACCGCCATTGACTCCACCACAACAGTTGAACAAACCGCTTCCAACAAAGATGAACCGGTGATGATGTTCTTAATGAAGTACCCACACCGCAGATTTTGATCCAAATGCGTTTTTAACCCGCTTGCTAATGACATCACTTGCACGATGTCGCGGAATCATCAACAAACCATTTGAATCCTCGAATCGCACAATGTATACCAACATCAACCTCTACACATCGATGGACAAAAGACCATCCTCGGCAAATATTATTGGCAACCCGAATCAACCACCATTACGAGACAACGTCTTCACACGATGGTGAACATTGCATTTATGCACTCACCGTCTGCCAACTGAGCCTAAAAACATTAAAGACGCAATGACAAAAGACAACCGGATTGAATCCATGCAAGAAGAACTCAACCAATTCAAACGTCTTGAAGTATGGAATCGGTTGAAAGACCAACAGGGTCTACGTCATTGGTCTCAAATGGATTTGGAAAACAAGTTGGATGTCAAGGAACATAATCCAAACAAGTCACGCCTAGTTGCTAAGGGTTATCGTCGGGAAGAGGAATAGACTTTGAAGAATCTTTTGCTCCGGTTGCTCGTCTTGAGGTCGTTCGGATATTTCTCGTTCATGCTCATATGAATATGACGGTATTTCGGATGGATGTCAAAACCGCTTTCTCAACGGACAACCGAAAAACGGTTTATGTCGACCAACCGTAAGGATTCGTTGATCCCGAGTTCCCGAACCATGTCTACAAACCGAACAAAGCTCTTTACGGTCTCAAACAAGCTCCTCGCATGGTACGATAAGCTATCATCTTTCCTCATTGCTAATTATTTCACAAAGGTTCGGTCGACCCTACTCTTTTTATACAATATCACGGGCACATATCTTAATTGTTCAAATTTACGTGGATGACATCATTTTGGGTCTACACATAAAAAGTACTCAATCGCTTTTGCAAAACTAATGAAGAAAAATTTTGAAATGTCCATGATGGGTGAACTTACGCTCTTTCTAGGACTACAAGTTCATCAATCACCCGTGGTATTTTCTTGAGTCACCCAAATATGCCCTTGAATTATTAAACAAATTTGAATGAAAACCCGTGACACTTATGCCACACCAATGACTCATACCAAGAAGCTAGACGATTTACATGGAAACTTGTCGACCCCAAAAATACCATAGTATTATTGGGTCTCTCATGTATCTAACACCAGCGTGACTGATATTGTCTTTGACGATATCTTTGCTCCCGCTATCGTCGCGACCAACCGAAACCCACCTCTCGAGGCTAAAAGAATCCTCGGATACATCAAGGAACCATTAACTTGGGGATCCGTATCCGAAGGATTCGGTTTTGAACTAATCGCTTTTAGACGTCGACCACGCAGGATGCTTAGATTCACGGAAAAGTACTTGAGTACTACAATTTCTTGGTGATAAACTGTGTCCCGGCAATCAAAGAAGTAGGATTGTACATCGTCATCAACCAAAGGTAATATGTAGCCATGTCCGCGTGTTGTGCTCAAGTCATCCGGATGAGAACACAACTCAAAGACTATGGTTACGTGATTTGATGTATCCTCGATGTATCGCGACAATCGGAGTGCCATTGCGATCTCGCAACCCGCCTCAAGACTCAAATCAAAGCACATCGATCTTCGCTATCATTTCATCAAGGATCATGTGGAGCAGTGCAGTTGAATTATACTTAGTGCAGAATACCAATTGGCGATCTACTCACCAAAGCCTTGCCTCCCGCTAGGTTTAATGAGTTGGTCCACCGGATTGGTATGCGGTGTTTGACTCAAGAGGAACTAGATGACCTCTTAAAACAGTCTTAAAAACCTGTCAAACACCAAAATCTCTTTTGTAAATAATTTTTCAAAAACAAAATACAAAAATATAAAATCTGATAAAACAACCAAAAATATTCTTCTATCTATATTTCTTCAAACATGGCAAGTACATTTCTTCCGTCAACACTCAAATCTTTCAAAATTCAGTATTTTTTTGATCAAGTGTTGAGGGGGAGAAAATAAATACTTAACTGTTTCAAAATATCTGTGTACTTGCATGTTATCCTATCCCGATTGTTTCTTTCTATCAATGGTGGTAAATTTTGTGGCTCATTAACACTCCTTGGACTAAAATTTATAACCTTTCATCATTTTATTAAGTCGAGGGGGAGTGTAGTCAATGTTATTTCCTAAAATATTTTATTTGGTAACCAAAATGGAAGTTAAAAGGCTTTGAATGAAAATGGAAAAGGTGGAGGGACCAAAACTGCCAAAAGGTTAAAGTCATTTTAATAAAAACACCCCACCTAACATTTCACTTCACATTTATTACTCTTAACCAAACAAATCCTACGCACAAAATTCGTTCTTCAAATCTGTGTTTCTGATCATCAATTTGTAAGTTGTTTCATAATCTTAACGTGTTTACAAACATTGGTTTTGATTCTTACACGAATCCAACGGTCAAATTTTTGCATATGATTGATTTGGTGTTCTACGCATAAGCGTATGAACACCTAATCAAGAATGGGTGTTTGTGATTAAAAAAGATAGTGTCAAAATGCTTTAATAACATTAGTGATACCTTTTCTATCCTCAAAACGAACCCAGATTCACGAATTGAGTGATTTTGGAAATTAGGGTTTTCTCGTGGTTTTGGGTATTTTCAAATGTGAATGTTTTTGGTCAAAAAGATTGTTGAGTGATGTTGTTATCATGATGAATTAATGTTATCTAAGCTCTATAAGAACCCAGAAACACTAATTGATTGTGAATTAGAAATTAGGGTTTAATGTTCTTGAGATTTGGGTACTTTTGATTCACTGCAAATTAGGTGTTAAAACTTGGTCATTACACTCTCACAACATCTTAGACTTACCAGAAACACTTTGGTGCATATCCTATGGCTAGATTTCATACGCGTAAATTTTGAACTTTAGGGTTTTAGGCTACGCGTAAGTTTTTCTACGCCTAACTGCTTGAATGAGTGATTATGATTAAATCTGTTATAGAATGAGTGTTAGTGTCAAAATTGATGTTATGATGATTTTATTTCGTGCTTGCTACTCGTAAAACTCGTAATCAAGGTCATTGAAACTCACGCATAAGGATCACCTTACGCGTAGAAAGTTATCGTGTAAGAGTAATCTTACGCGTAAGGTTCTACAATGGGACTAAGCGTATCCCGTGAAGGATATGCGTAAACAATGACTCTCACGATAAGGTCTACTCTTACGAGTAAGCCTTACGCGAAGATTTTATACGCCCACGCCAGAAGCTCCACGCATAAGGTCCCTTTGTCCCACGCGTAATATTTCTTACGCGTAGTAAGGATCCCACGCATAAGCTTGCGCTCACGCCAGATACTTCTCCTGCTTACGCATAAGCTACTATTCCTACGCATAAGCCATGATCAAACCTTCGTTATGAATTGTTACGCATGCAAACATGTAAATAAATAAATCATATTATCACGAAACCAATAATGTCAATAATAAACCTTAAACGTTTGATATGTTGTGAACTATAAGTGATAACATAAACTTTAAAACTTAAAGTTAATTAACTCACAAAACGTTTCACGACGTCATCGGACTATTGGACAAACAAGTGAATTAGGACTCGTAACAATCATTGACACTGTATATTCAATAATTAGACAATAAAAACCTTCTGTTGACTAACATTATGTCTTCGATATGTTGGTTCTTTTGGCTAATGTTATTTCGTGATCACGACATGGTCGGTCAAATGAATGTAGATGCACCAAGTTCTCACAATTGTCGACATCTTCTAATGGCTATCCAAGAAAGATTGGAAAGAACAACCTTAGGGTTGACTTTGAAACCCTCACATGCTCGTAATCTTCTTGTCTCATTGTTTGTGGATATTCTAAAGAATCATCCCTACCGAACATGCTCTCACACTCTGCTACAGCACGAGATCTACATTCAACAATTCGAATTCAATGCAAAGGATCAAGGGTCAAAGTGCGTTGATCGTGACTCTCAATCACAAACAAGTCACCATCACTCATGCGCACTTACGGGTTGTTCTTCTCATTCCGTAAATCGTGCCAACCGACTTCTATGCCACACCCATCGAGGAGACAGTTCTACAATTCTTGATTGATATTGGCTACGATGAAGCTTCAGAACTGCCTCTAAGCATTCTCATGTGGAGCTTAAGAACATTCCTCAACCGTGGAGAACCTCTACATCATCATCACCAAATCGGTCTCGGTCATGACAAGTGGCTATGAGCATCCCAAGCTCATGGAGTCAGAATCTTCGGTCATTAATCAACAAGAAGGACATCGAAATTGAAACTCTTATATGGGATGAAATGATGACGCTTCTTAAAAGCTTGGCTCAAAGATTCCTATGTCGATACACAAAACTGTTGATCTAGAGAGTACTTGGACTTCATCCCGATATCCCCAAGAGGCTCAATGACCCCGACAATCACGACATGTTGATCGAGACTATCATATCTCGCCGAAATCAAGGAATCGTCAACAAAGAAACAGGTGTTTGTGTTACCTAATCACCCATCGATCGACGAAATCAAGAAGCTTGAAACGCATAAAAGGTATCGGTAGTCTGTAAGAGAAGGCAAAGTTGGTCATCTCGATGAAAAGCCTTCGAACACCCACTTGGAGAACCGAAGAGGAAGTCTGAAGTGCAAGATGGCACGAGAGTCAAGGAAGGTCCCAAAGAGGAAACCTACTCCAAAGAAGAAAGTTCCTCTCGTGAAGTCGTTCCTATTCCTACACTTGAACCACTAAGAAAGCTACGGACTTAAAGCTCAAGATACACAATCGATGAGGAGGTCCACTACTCGAATCTGCAACCCAACCACCTCCTCAAGAGCAAAACCTCCTAGTCCTCCAAATGACCTAGGAAAAGAGAAGACTCTGTGCTTGTGCCATATGAAGAAAGCTCGAAAGTGATGAAGAGTAACTGGATTTATCATACGGAAGAAGTTTAAAATTGTTAGACACCTTCAAAATGCTAAAGAATTTGAACAAGATCAAATGCGTGGCCCGGGTCGAGTGGTGGTGTCCACTCTTCACCAATTCACGATGCGGTTAATCAACCCGATAAGGAACTGGTGCCACCACTCTTGTGCAAAAGCAAAAGCTTGTGGAGGAATCTATTGATTATAACATTGAGGAACCGAGAAAGGACAAGTCCGAGAAAGAAAAGATCGATGAAGAAGCCCGAGCTCGACGGAAGTAAAAGCTAACCGGACAAGATAACGAAGAGAATTATGATGATTATCTTCTCAATAATCCAATTCGCTCCAAGGAGGATACTTCTACACCTCCAAAGGACCCCGAGCCTCCTCATGTCTCCTCATCATCAAATTCATCATCTCATTCTTCACCACCACCATCTAAAAGATCAACCAAATCAACATCCAAATCGGTGAAGAAGCCAACTCGATCTTGGATTTCTCATACTCATAAAAGAATTGTGAAAGTCGTCAAACAAGTCGAAAGAAAGACATGCTCTACTACAGAAGATGAATTTCTTTCTTGATCAAATCGATTTTTCATGACGAGAATGACGAGATGAAAGTCGAAGGCAGATGTCCGAAGCTCATGAAAGATGATCTTCAAGGAAAATGGACGAAATGATTAAAGGTTACACTCACAATTACCTCCTTGACATTGTTCCAAAAGTTACAAAGGAGTTGTTCACCAAACAACTCTATCTCGAATCTACTTCACCGCCAAGCGCACTATGAAATCAACACCGATGCACGTGAACATCAATCCGCTTGATCCCATAATATTCTCATATCTTGAGTTAGTTGAGCGGTGGTAGCTCAACCGTCCAAACGATCCGCAACACTTGCCTCTCACGAAGGTAAATTGCTTGAAGCATTGCCGGAATATCAACTCAAAACAACATGCCGAGAAGAAGTCGAAGGCCAAAGCGCCCACACGACGATGAAGATAAGGATCGGGATAAGAATGACGAGCATAAACGTCAAGAAGTCTTGTGAATCATCTTCTATGCAACCTCCACCCAAACGGACTCCAAAGACAACAAAGGTCACCTCCTCGTTCTTCTCTGATAAACCTCGAGATTCTTCCGAATTGCCACCCTAGACTCGTAAAACCGGTGATCACTTTGAGTATACGGGTGGTGACGATGAGGAGGTCCGTGAGCCCCTACAACAACCCACCTCTCCCAAACAAGTTCGAAACCGTAATCCTCATCTAGGTCTAAACAAAAGAAGAAGAAGGCGCCCATGGTTGACGCCGATCATGGCTAGATGACGATAAAACAGAGGAATTTGAATGGTTCTCTACACTTGTTAACTCAACTCCCTACCCCGTCAAGGTCAAGATCCGTAGACGGTAATACATTGGAGCATGCTAAGATACTTGCAAGAAAATTCCGAGTAAAGAAGATGACGAAATGAGTTGAGGCGAATTAAGAATGAAGCTTTTCAACTGTTAAAAGATAGCTCGGAAAGTGCCATCGAGGTCGAATATCACCTTGAAAACATTGCTCGAGCTATGTCTAAAACATGGATTGGCTCAACCCGTAAGCAAACATCGACTTCACCAAACGGGATAACCCTCCATATTCCACCGATCGGTCTAAACCTCTACCAACAATTGGCCAACCGATGAACCTAGGATTCCATTCGGATATTTCTTCAACAAAGACTTGGAATTTCTTCTACACGTGGCGATGACTCAAGGAAATACGCTACATCTTTGACACTTCCATTCCCAAAGACCATATACTCAAACCGCATAGCTATCGAGGAAAGAGCTAATCACTTGTTCTCCAACAAAGTGGAAGCATACGACCGAGATGCAATGTACGGATTCATCATTGGCGGGCACGTCAAGAATCTACTACGTGTCGCCAGTTCGAAGTCTCAACATGCGGTGTTCAAGATTAAGGATATCGTTGCCATCAAACACGTTGATCTTTCGACCAAATGGGACTACACTTTTCTCAAGAAGATTGTGGTCAAAAGGCAAGATGAACGGATTATGCATTCTCTCAAGTCGACTTTGAGAATTTGTCTATCAACGACATTGAAGACATGTACTTTACCAAAGCATGTGGTCGCATGAGACAATTTTCAATCAAGTACAACGTGAATTCATCAAGTCATTGCTCATCTTCATCGACACATAGTCATCAAAGAACGTGTAGAAGATCTCCACTTGCGGTTGAATCATATCGGACCGTGTTAACTTCACTCCACCTCGCCTGATCTTCCCGATATCAACCACTCTCACAATATACACTCATCATCATACCATTCGGCGTCATTTACCGCAGTGAACTTCAACGAAATTGCTTAATGGCGTGTAGTGATCTTCACAAGTTTGGGGATCACACTTTGAAGATGGTTAGGGACGGATTGGCTTATAGGTTGAAGGATATACGTCAAAAGATTGGATCTCCTAAGCGATGGAATTCTCGTGATCGAAGGGATGTGAGGAGGATCATCAAAATGATTGATGAAAGGTTGTATAGAAGGATCGCCTCGTAACATTGGAAAGCTTTGTTGGTGGTCGACCAGTGATTAACATCACCGCTATCAACGCATGCATTGCACTCCCGCAACATCACCGACTTCCTAGTACCCCTTGAACCGCTTCTTTCATTATAAATTTGGATGTGTGATTTAATATGTCCATGGCTTGTGCACACATTACGATGTACAACCCGTAATTGTCAAGAAAGGACCACGTGGTACGCTTGATGCCACAATCCTTATAAAAGGAGCGAAAGCTTCTTACTTTTGAGTAAAACCTATCAAACCTTTCATCTTTCAAGGTCTTGCTCAAAAGAACAAGTACTTCCCATATGATTTTCAAAACCTCAACCGCTTATATCACTTGTTGAGGGGAGTATTTGAATTAAAACTTTGTTCACAAATTGTTCATAGTGGTCATCTTCCCAACACTCGAAATGGTCATATTTATTTCAACTTTTCAAAAATAACATTTATATATGCCATTTTGAGGGGAGAAAATTTTGTGATAAGAAATATGTTGTGATATTGCTATTGAATCATCGTGTGTAAAGACTTAACCCATGAATTGACGGGATCTCGAACAGTCTTATATTGAAAAGATTTGTCTTCCAAAGACTTATCCAAGTAAATTGTACCTATTCGAGAAGCTCTTGATAGACATGAACTTTGACGGGTTTGACAACCTTCGAGGTTTGTCCACACCTTCAAGGTAGTTATTAGAGCTAGTTGTCACCTAAAAGTCGACAATGTACCTCTTTAACTATGCAACGTAACCGTGTCCCTCGGGAATTGTCTATCTTGAGTCAATCAATTCAAAAGTGCGAGCTCTTTCCTCACCGTGCGATTTCCGTAAAAGTCTTACGCACATGTGGAGGGGAGTATTTCGAAAATCTAAAACTCTTGAAGTGTTCAAACATGTTTTCATTCACAAACACTTTGAGAGATTTTCTTGAAAATTGGTTTTTATGGCAACATAGGTTAGTCATGGAGTTATAAGGTGACTAAGGTTTGGAATAACCGTCCTATGATCCGCCAGAGTCGAGGGATCTACCCAAGGACATCACAAATAGCTAGTACTTAGAAGTCCTTAGGTACGATTATAAAAGGAGAAAATGAGAATCGGAGAAAGAAGGAGTTGAAGAATTAAAAAGAAATGCAAAGAAAAGGGTGAAAAGAAATAGCCCTCCAAATTATTCAACTTAGAGCGGACAATCGGTTCAATTCATATGCTACTTGGTTGTCACTTAGTTTCACCGGTATTGAAGATTAAAAGTCGTCATGAACCCAAAGGACGCATGCACTAAACCTTCTTAGCCACTCAAGCTTCTCTCAACGTAAGCTTGTTTCATTCTCACGGGAACCCTCGTAAACTATTGGCTTTCTCTTAGAGATCGCGGTATTGAAGAAGGAGACCCTCTCCTAGTCTCCGCTCAGAAAACCAAAACGCACTATTGAGTCTAGAGCCACGAGATTCATCAAAAGATCTCTTAGGAACACTTGACATTTCATCACTTGATGTTCAACAATAAGAACATCGGTGGTACGTTATCGAGTCCTTCACGGATCTTAGCAATCATCAAGAACATTTATGAGAGGTTCACAACTGTGATCCTCGGTGATTGAATGGAAACTCCTGCTAGGGTCAACATCAAACAACCCCGACAACAGTCACTTGGTAACTCCCGTGGATTACGCTTAGTGTGTCTCAAACGGTCTACGATCGTGAGGTGGTGCTTGGTGTACCTCGGCGACTCATCGAGAATCAGATGTACTTTGGTACATCGCGTTATCTCACTTGTGGGACTCCAGTTCAGGAACGGCCTTTGTGAGAATTAGAGTTGTGTTTTCATACTATGTTGTTAACACTCTCGAAGTTCAAACTTGTAAGTGCCGGAATCCGCTTATTACTAACCGTTTTCATGTTTTCTTCTAATGGAAGCTCCGGAGCGGGATGATCGTGCAGATTCTTCTCATGCTCACGCCAACCTCATCACTAATGGAAGTTCTATCCAAAAGCAACACAACAGTCAGAATGATTCTTCGTCAAATCAAAGAATCTACAAAGTTAAAGACTTAAAGAACTTCATCAAGATCAATTCCAACGTCAAAGAGCGTGTGAGCATGTTGAAGAATGACGTGGAGACACCATGAAAACAAGCGCACTGAGGCGCACTTGATGCGCATAACAACATACTATCACTTTCATCACAAAGAACAATGATCAAAGAACAAAGTTAAAGATGACGCCAAAGCATAACTGCTCAAAGAAAACTATCTCTACACCGGGAGATTGTTCGAATCAAGGCAATTCTTCTCACAAGAAAGAAGAATGTCAGAAGACGTCAAAGCTACTATTACATCAACGCCTTCACCGTTTTTCATCACCAACACTTGAGGGGGACATTGTTGGAATCACTCTTAAACCTTAATTCAAGTGTTAGTTTCTCATATGTAATAGGTAGCTTATTATGGCCTTTATGTTTGTTTAAGGTCTAGCTTATGTAGAAGGCCCATAATCTTAGGCCCATGTCCAATAAGGAAAAAGGAAGGAGTGGGAGTGTTGCCCTAGCTCCTTGCCTATAAATAGTCTTGTATAACCCTCACTTGAGGGTTGGTTGTTCAATTTATTCCTTTCACTCACTCTCTACGAATAACCGGTTCTATTGCTTTGTGTGTGTGTGTTTTGTTTATTGTTCAATCGCCTTTATCTCTTTCTAGTAAGCTTGTGTTGTAAAAATAGTGACCTAACAGTTTAATACGAGGTGAAATTTACCGGTGGTTACATCATGGTAGGGAATTCGATAATGAAGTGCAATTTGAAGCCTTTTGTGACGCTAATGGTATTACTCACAACTTCTCGGCTCCACGCACTCCACAATCGAATGGGGTAGTAGAAAGAAAGAATAGAACCCTACAAGAAATGAGTCAAACCATGCTTAATGAACAATCCATACCTCAAAAGTTTTGGTGTAATGCCGTTGATACTTCAACGTACATACTCAATCGAGTCTTAATTAGACCAATCTTAGGTAAAACTCCATATGAGTTACTCCGAGGCAAAAAGCCTACGTTAAATCACTTTAGAGTGTTTGAAAGCAAATGTTTTATTTTTAACACTAAAGATTACCTTACAAAATTTGATCCTAAATCAACCGAAGGTATCTTTCTAGGTTACTCTCCAAATAGCAAAGCTTACGTCATATTAAACAAAGAAACAATGAAGGTAGAAGAGTCATTAAATATAAAATTTGATGAAAGTCCACCCAAACCCTCTCCACCTCTTGTCGATGACGAGATTATAGAAAGTGAAGCTATAGTAATAAAGAAAAAGATAAATGAAGAAGAAGAACCTTTAAATGATGAAGTCATAAACATTAAAGAGTCCAAAGATCACCCCGTAGATAAAGTCATAGGAAAGCTAAACGAACGAACATTAAGGTCTTAAGTTCAAAACCAAAGTAGCTTGTTTTGTTTCGTTTCAACCATAGAACCTAGGAATACACAAGAAGCCATAAAAGATGAAAGTTGGGTAATGGCTATGCAAGAAGAACTAAATCAATTCGTTTCTAATGATGTTTGGACACTTGTCCCTCCACCTAGTAATCAAACCATAATAGGAACCAAATGGGTTTATAAAAACAAATTAGATGCAAACAGAGTAGTGTCTAGGAACAAGGCTAGACTCGTTGCCCAAGGGTATAACTAACAAGAAGGAATATACTTTGATGAGACCTATGCCCTCGTGGATAGATTAGAGTCTATAAGAATACTTCTTGCGTATGCTTGTGCTAATGATCTAAAGCTTTATCAAATGGATGTCAAAAGCGCTTTTCTAAATGGTTTCATTAATGAAGAAGTATATGTAGCTCAACCTCCGGGCTTCATCGATTTTGAAAAACCCAAACATGTTTATAAATTAAAGAAAGCCCTTGACTGTCTTAAACAAGCTCCAAAAGCTTGGTATGATAGACTCAAGTCATTTTTAATTAAACACAACTACACCATGGGTTAGTTGACAACACACTTTTTACTAAAAAAAGAGAGTCACATATAATCATAGTGAAAATATATGTAGATGATAATATATTCGGATCCACTTGTCAAGACATGTGTGATGATTTCTCTAAAATCATGCATGACGAGTTCGAAATGAGTATGATGGGAGAACATAGTTTCTTTCTTGGTCTACAAATCAAACAAGTAGAAGATGGTATCTTCTTTAATCAATCTAAATACATAAAGGAGATGTTAAAGAAATTCGCTCTAGAAGAGTCGAAACCAATTAGAACACCAATGTCATCCGACACCAAACTCACAAAAGATGAAGACGGCGAATCCGTCGATAATACTAAATATCGTGGCATGATAGGTAGTCTTCTCTACCTCACGGCAAGTAGGCCGATATCATGTTTAGTGTTTGCGTATGTGCTAGGTTTCAAGAAGACCCTAAAACATCACACCTAGAAGCCGTAAAAAGGACATTTAGATACATTAAGGGTACAACACAATTAGGATTATGGTATCCTAAAGGCACGGGAGTAGAAACAATTGTATATGCAGATTCTGACCATGCAGGTGATTACGTTGATAGAAAAAGTACAAGTGGTGTATGTACTTTCATGGGATGTTATTTAACATCTTGGTTTTCTAAGAAACAAACGGCACTAGCAATATCAACAACCGAAGCCGAGTACGTTTCCGCCGACAAAGTATGCCAACAAGCACTATGGATGAAACAAGCGTTAGTCGACTACGACATTCATCTAAGCAACATAGCCATCCTATGTGACAACAAAGGTGCCATTGACTTAAGCAAGAATCCGGTATTGCATTCTCGCACAAAGCATATAGAGATTCGTCATCACTTCTTAAGAGACAATGTTCAAAAGAGGAACATCTCTATTGAGAAGGTAGCATCCGAAGATAACATAGCCGACATCCTCACCAAACCGTTGAAGCGGGAAAAATTCAACCTACTTCGTCTTGGTGTTTGTCTAATGGAACAAACGTCGTAACTTATTTGACTCTACAAGGTATGTAAACACTAGCCTTCTTCTTTTTGAGTCTAGGATCTTTATTTCACGCACAACTCACAAACAATACGGGAATTTTCAAAACCCAAGATAAGTTTTCCACTTATAGCTTTCTTATTTTTTTTAACAAGTTGCAAACACATAACTACACACACATTTTCAAAGAGAACCTCTTTTCAAAATGTTTTTTAAAAGGATGATACCTTCCCGTATCAATTTCACAAAAGCAATTTCCACGTCTAGGGAAAATCGCTTTTTCATATTAATACAAAGTAAAAACCCGTTTTCATTGCATCTCATGCCTTATAAATGCTAAAGGAAATACATAACTAATATGTATTTTCGGGTACATTCATTTAAGCAACAATGAATTAGGAGCATTGATAAACACTAAATTACGTACTTAAGTACTAAATATGTGTTTTTGGGTTATCTCAATAGGATGCTTTTTTACTTCTAGTTTATTTTTCTTTTTTTTCTTAGGGGTCGAGATAAGCGCAACTCCAAATAGTTTGCATATAGGCACACACTAGGCAAAAATGTTTCCAAAAGGAAAATTTTGTCTTTGCTCGAATCACTGACCCACGGATCCCGACTTTCATGCCGGATGGATCCCTCAAGGAAGGATCCGTGGGATCCGTGAGACAGAAGCTGTTTTTTACCTTCTATTTTTCTCACTTTGGATGAAAAATCCACATTTGTTTTATTTTTGGGAGTATGCTCTTTAATGCTTGTATTCTCATGATCACATGCCTTAAATTCATATCTAATAATTAGATTATAATCCACATTTTGGGCCAAGCATTCATTACAATGCTTTGTTTTTCTATATATAGAACTCCCAAAATGCTTGCATAATCCATCTCATCCTCACATACAAAATACACCATGTCATCCACAAACCCTTTAGATGAATCACCTAGTGCAAACAATCATCTCCATGAAACCCAAACCTTTGTACTTCCACCTTCCAAAATACCAAAATCAAACTCTAGGATATCCGCACGGATTAACATCCGATCTTGTTGCTTAGGAAAACCATCATCATATGGCTCATCACCATCAACTAACTCACCACAAGATTCTTCTATTATAGCACCTCCTTCATCACTAACGAGTACACCAACTTCATCACCAAATCATTCACCATCGAAAATCACTCTTTTGGAACTCCTTACGACTCCAACAAGATCTCAACAACCAAAGCAAAAAGAATTAGCCTTTTTGACACCTCCAACTTCTCCAAACACAATATTCAATGATCTTGAAACATCACCACCTTTAGCTCTCATTAAACTATAAGAACATCTAGGTTCTTTCCCACCACCACTTCAAATCATTCCGGACTTTGATCCGTATTTTCCTATTTTTCCACCACAACTTCCGCAACTCACAAATCAATACAAACCGGAAGATTTCCGTACTTATTACCCACATCACCTACATTGTGAACATTGCCAATCCAAATAGAAGTTAGGGAAGAAATGCGATTCACACTCAACCTCATCCTTGATCGCATCAGTATCATTACTCATCCATAACCTTATGCAAGCATGGAAGGAATCATTACTACTATTTTCTATATTTAGTACTTTTTCTTTTGAGGTCATTTTCAGGAACAAGTCTTGTTTTTATTTTTACATGCTTGTAGGTGGCATAAATACCACTACAATTTGTTGTTTTATTACAAGGCCTTGTTTACATACCTTGGCTCCCAATCTTGATTCTCGGCAATCACAAGATTATTTAAGCATGTTACTAACATTTCTCTTTGTAGGATTTTTTTATTTTTCTTCACTTGACGCCCCAAACTCGGGGGAGCTACCGTCAAGGGGGAGTTAGCGATACGTGGACTAATTTTTCCACACTTTTATTTCTTCCAAGGGTTAGCTTTTTGTTTCGACAAAAAGGGGGAGAAGAAGTAAAACTTAGGGGCTTTCAAAACTTACATCTATTCTTAAGTTTTACTCATCATAACATTATGTTTTGTCATCAACAAAAAGGGGGAGATTGTAAATACAAATAAACCGTAAAAATGTTTATTGTTGGATCGATGTACTCTAACCAAACTAACTTTAATAGCTTGTTTAAGGTTTAACAACCTCGGATAAATCCTAACTTATTAACAATGAAACACTGAATAATCTTTATTAAGTATGCGGAATTTACTTAACAAATCTAAGAAGAATAACTTTTATTATTAACTCTAAATCTGCTTATTATGCAGATACTTCAACAACTCTAAGAATATCGATTTTCTATAAAACTCTAAATAATAACTTGTAAGCAATCGTGCCTCTAATGCCAATCTAGGGGTCCTTTTATAGACTCAAGGATAACCCTAGTCGGTTTACAAATTGTATCCTTGTACGACAAGTAATCTAATATAGAATATTCTAGAATTACAAGACTTTCTATAAATGAATAAAACAGTTCTTTAATCTTGCAGTACTTTGACTTTGTATGCAGTACTTTGACTTTATCTTTAGCAGTACTTTGACTCTTTGACTTTTTCCAGTTCTTTGTCATTCTGCAGTACTTTGTTAAACTTCAGCACTTTAACTGTTCAGCACTTTCATATCCCAACAATCCTCCCCTAACTTGAATTCTACTTGTTTGACTTCAAGTTCCTTTGTAATTATCTTTATCGACTTCATCTTTAAGACAGATTGTGTCTCTGTCTTTGGATTGTATCTTTGTAGTTTCGTGCTTAATCAAAATATCTTTAGAAATATTCTTTACTGACATCATCCAAAGAAGCTCCATCTTTTAGCAACACAACATATGACAATCAGTGCATTAATTCGCTTTAAGTTGCAAACTATTCTCATCACTTCCAGGTGTGTTAACTCCTGTGAGAGGTGAATCATTGAAAATTTAATGGATTTTAATCTCTTTACCAAAGCCATTAACTTTGGAGTAGCCGAATGTTTTGGTGTATAAGACCATGGTACATTGATAACCATATCATTTTTAGCAAATCATCAGCTATCAACAGATTTGTTTTGTCTTTACCAAAAGCTGTACCCTTATGGACTAGTTAGTTCTTTTATCTAATGGTGAACTAATTACCAATAATGGTTTTTCCACAGCCTTTACCACAAGCCATTTTCCTGTGGGCTAGCCAACTCTTAACATTAACTGATATGGTGAGTTGATTACCATACAACTTATTAGCAAGTTGTCAACTAAAAACGGATTTGAGATATCTTTACCAGAGCCGTTTGCTCATGGATTAGCCAATCCTTTTGTAACCATGGTGGATTGATAACCTATTGATGTTACCATCTCAAAACCATTTATTCAACCTTTGTTTCAAAATATTTGTTACTTAACAAAGGTTTCTTCAAAATCATTTAATCGGTTAAAAGTCGCAAGCGATACTTTGATTAAAGTATCTTGTTTGATCGCGATACTTTGAATAAAGTACTGTTTTATCAAAAAATAATTTATTCAATAAAAATTCATACCAGTTATTCATCATCATCAGCAATAGTAGTCCAGTTGATAAACAGATTGATGACCATACACGCAGTTTCATTATCCTCTTCAACTTCCATTCCATGCTCTAACATCTTCCTCATAAGCTCAACTGTAAGAGGGTATCTTCTATCTGCAAACATGTGAATCATTGTTCCATTTTCTAGCTTTAGAACATATACATCAGATTCTTCAAAGAATCTCCAGCAAACAATTTCACAGTTCTCTTGATTCTTCCAAATTTCATCACTGCTCTGTTCTTCAGTTTCCCATGCAGTTGTGAGATCTCCAAGTAAAACTAAACCAATTCCTTCTGATGGATGATGTTCAAAGTAATCTTTCACCACATGATATAAATAGAATAGATCTACTCTATCTATGATGTGCAATAAATCCCATAGCCTGTTGAACATTCTCAAGCTTTCATCTTCTCTCGAAACATCGATAGCTTCCATCTTTAGATTCCACAACTTCAAAAGCAATAATCGAGATCATTCATCTTCATATCAAGATCTTCTTTGGAATATTCAAAATCTTCTATTACGAGATAATTTCTTAGTTCATCCCTAGTTTGAGATCTTAACTCAACTTTTCTTTCTTTGAAAACTCAGATATCTTCAACTTCGCTTTCCTTTTTCTTTTAAACTTTTCTTTCTTTACTCGCTTGGGTCAAGTAGCTTCATCTTTATAATCTTTGATGCTTGCAACATCCTTCTTATAAGCCTCTGTCTCAAAGATCATATTATCTTTTCATATCAACATAATTCAACCGCAATCCTTTATATCCTCGACCTTTCAAATAAGCCATCAGTGCATTCCTTTCTTTAGCAAGATTTGGTCTTCTAGGTATAAAATAAACAGGAGTAGGTGACTGTAATGGTTCAGCATCTTCAGCATTTAATTCTTCTTGTAATTTCCTAGCTGCTTCTTCATTCATTACCTTTTCAGTCAATACTTCAGCATTAAGTTCTTCTTGCACTTTTCTAGCTGCAGCCTCATTCCTAGCAACTTCAATTGCTCTAAGATCTGCCAAAGTTAGCTTTTTCTTCTTAGTTTCTATCAACTTTCCTTTACCTTTATCCTTTAGATCAATAACAGGTTGAGAAACTCTTGGTTGTTCCTCTTCTTGTACTCCTGGAATAGTAACACCCCTTGGCTTTGATAAATCATGCAATATTTCAGCAATAGTTTCATCATCACTTGCAGTTCTTACAGGTTTGGGTGTATCAGCTTCTTCTGGTATGGCGGTTGTTGAAGGACCAGCTTGTTCTTCATGAATAACAGATTGAAGGACCATCTTCCTCTTCAAAATCTAATACTCTTGGAGTAATTAACTCTTGTCGAAGGTTCCTTGAAAAGCAAGACTTTGTTGTTCAATACCTTGATCTTGATCCTTTCTTCTTGAAGACTTTCAATGATAACATGCTCTTGATGACCTTGAGGTTCTTTTCCTTAACATCATCTTCTTTCAAATTCTTTTCTTCTAAATTGCTCCCAAATTGGACGTAAGATGGTTTATGAACCTTTGTGCCTTTGGTTTTCTTCTTAAATTCCTAACTGGTCGTCCTTGTTTCCTTTGAGATTTGACCCATAGATTTATGATGTTGAACCAATGGCGGACAAAATTTTTAATCTTCTAAATTTAAGCCTCAATCGCTTAATCTCAGAGCACGATCTTCAAACGATTTCTTCAACCTTGTCAATTCCTTTGTTAAAGCATAGTTGTTGAGAACTTGACCCTCGGGCTCCATAGAGACTGTATCTCCTTTAGATGGTGAGTGTGCTTCTTGATGAGAAGCATGTCTGATATACTGTGGAGATTGTGGAGGTGTAACGCAATATGCTCTTGAACTTCAAGACGGGAAGTAGTACCTTGTGATGCAAGACATTGTGATTCAAGATTTTGTGATGCGGTACCACGAGAAGTAGTACCTTGTAGAAGCGATGCTTTCTGCAGCCTTCATCACGAATAGCCCGAACAACCTCCATCATTGAAGCGGTTAATGGAGTGTGTCTTCCAGTGAATAAATCACTTTTCCTCTCCATAAACGTAAAAGCTTTGCTTGTTGTACACAACCGGTAATAAACTTGTAGGTTTAGGTACATCGACAAGTTTTTGTTTAAGAAAACTTGTATAAACCTAGGATACATCAACCATTTGGATCCATGTTAAATATGTGAGAGCATCCCATCAAGAATTAGCCTTGAAAAATTAAAAATACGATTAGTAGCTAACCCAACAATAGCAGATGCTATATTTGACCCAAACTGCTCCCATGCAGTACTTTTAGCACTTATGCAAGAAGCAACACATGAACCAAAACTTCCAATGAGGACAAAATAAGGGCTTCACGAATGTTTGTTACATTAAGGAACCTTCATAACCAATGTCCCTAAATGTATCCCAAATCGCTTGTTTATCAAAGCGAATAGCCCTTCTTCATCATTAAACAATAAGTCTTCTCGAATAGAGGCTTCAGTAATCTTCACAGTTCTTCCAAAGAATCGTTGATCGAACATAAAATTCATTATTCTCCATATTATCCCTAGCATTAGCCCAAAATTCTTGAATCCAGGTTCAATTATATCCGCTCCATTAAAAGAGCATAAGCGATTGGCGACCAAGAAGACAATCAATTATATCATGAAAAGCCTCATTAGATTCAGTCTTGTCTAAATTCGCCACCATGTTGTGCTTGGAAACGATATTACGATTCGCCATTGTTGATTATGTGAGCACAATAAGAGATATACTCGAATAATAAAGAGGTGGTGAGAGAAATATGGAAAAGATATGAGAATATCAAGATGAGAGGGAAAATCGGAGTAGTTATTTATAGGTGAGATTTGAAAATCACACCCATAATAACAAAGTTACCGTTATTAATAATTACCCTCAATATTAGCGTTGGACAAGATGCTTTAATAAGACAACCAAGACTTTCCACGTGTGCGATTTTCCCAAGCAAGATTTTCCAAGCAAGATTTCATAAAAATAGTACTTTTCCAAATTCCTCTGTATAAGCTAAGTATACATAAATATCCTCCCTCAAGCAATGCACAGACTATACAAATACTAAATAGTCCTCCCTTAAATGTAGCTCAAGAGTTAATCATGCCAATGCTCACCACCAAGTGATTGAATCTTGAAACATCAAAGCCTTTGGTGAGTAAGTCACCACATTATCATCCGTGTGAACTTTGACCACATTTATGAGTCTGTGCTCATAACAATCTCTGATAAAGTGATGCCTAATCTGAATGTGCTTGGTCTTGGAATGGTAAACTGGATTCTTCACAATACAAATAGTACTCTCATTATCAATATTGATAGGAGTATTCTTGAAATTGAACCCATAATCCAAGAGTTGATTCTGCATCCACAAAACTTGTCCACAACGACTTACAGCCTACATATTCAACTTCAAGAGAGGATGTTGCCGCAATTGTTTGTTTCTTACATTGCCGGAGACTAATCTTCTTCCAAGATATTGGCATCCACCGCTTGTTGATCTTTTATCATAGTTATCACCGCATAATCACTATCTCAAAAGCTTCCAAGTGAAAAGGTGAATCCTTAGGATACCACAACCCCAACTTAGGTTGTTGTTTCAAATAACTAAAATCCTCTTAATTGCATTCATATGAGAGATCTTTGGTGAGACTTGATATCTTGCACATAAACACACAAAGAAACATGATATCGTGCCTTGATGCGATGAGATACATAAGACAACCAATCATTGATCTGTATAACTTGACTTCAACAGTTGTCCATCTTCATCTTTGCCCAATGAGTTGATTGATTTAATAGGTGTATTTATGGCTTCATAGCATCAAAGCGAACTTCTTAAGTATGTCGATACATACTTGTCTTGACTAATAAAAATAGCTTCCTTTGACCGCTTAACTTGAAGTCCCAAAAGAAAGTTAACTCACCCATTGAACTCATCTCGAAATTCTTTACGCATCGCCTACTCAAACTCCTTAACCATAGACTGTTTGGTAGCTCAAAGATGATATCATCAACATAGACTTGAACTAACATGATATCCTTCTTGTCTCTCTTGATGAACAAAGTCTTGTCAATAGCTCCCTCCCGTAATCATGTTGTAATAAGAATGTGGAGAGCTTCTCATACCAAGCTCTAGGTGCACGATGAAGGCCATAAAGAGCCTTAACCACCTTGTAGACTTTGTTAGGATGTTTAGGATCTTCAAAACCGGAGGTCGCTTTTACATAAATTTCTTCTTATGGTGCCATAGAAAGGCACTCTTGACATCCATCCGTAAACTTGAAATCCCATATATGAAGTAAATGCAAGAAATATCCGAATAGCTTCAATCCTTGCTACAGGAGCAAATACTTCATCATAATCTACTCCTTCTTCCTGTCTGTGGCCTTGAGCTACTAACCTTGCCTTGTTCTTAATGACATTGCCTCTTTCATCTCTCTTGACTCTAAAAACCCATCTGGTTCCAATAACTCTCTTCCCATCTGGAAGATCACATAATACCCAAACTTTTTGAAGTTTAAATTGAAGAAGTTCTTCCTGCATAGCTTCAACCCAACTCTCTTTAGTCAATGCTTGAGCAATATTCTTGGGTTCTTCTTGAGAGATAAAGCAAGTGAACAGGCATGTCTGATGATCCTTGTGATTTAATCTGTTTTGTTTATAAAGAAAGCTAAGTAAAGCATTATGAGGGGTAGAGAAACCCTTAGCTTTATTTCTTGTAAGCACTCCTTGAGAAGAAGGTCCAATGATTTGACCAGTAGGATGATCTTTATGAACCTTTAAAGTAGGAGTCTGTGGAACTTCATAAATATCATCCAAGTTAGTATAATCAGCACCTTCATTGGAATTTGTGAAAATACCTTCATCATCATACTCATCATCAGTATCTTCCAAACCAGGCATGGTAGGATCATCTAAATCATCCAAATCATGTAATCGGTGCGGCGAAGACTTTGTTCGAAAATCTTGTCCAAGATCTTGTGAGAATACTCAACGCCTTGTTCTTTTCTTTGCTTCTTCATAAGCTCTTCTTTGTTCATCAGAATAAGAATGTGCCATTACATCTTGAAAAAGCATCTAATTAAGTGTCTCTTGAATAGCTTGATCCTCGTGAGATAGTGAAGATTTTGGATCATCAAGACTTTGCTTTGGTGCATCGATTACTTTGCTTTGGAGCATCGATTTTGCTTTGGTTCTTAATCGTGAACATCATCGGTCTAATGTGAACTCCATGAACAACATACCTGTAAATCTTCTCCATTGTACACATGTTGATTTTCTTCTCTGACAGGTACATAGTTCATAGAAGGAGTCAAAACTTCAAGATCAAACATCCAATCAGGACCTTTACCCTTCTGATTCTCTTGATCTTCTAAAAACTCAACATGAAGACAATCTTGAACCTTCTTAGTGACTCTATTGTACACTCTAAATCCTTTGCTGTTGGTACAATAGCCCAATAAATATCCTTCTTCTGACTTGCCATCAAACTTACCTAGATTATCAATTGTGTTTAAAATAGTGAGAGGGCATCCAAAAGGCTTCATAAAATGAATGTTGGGTTTGTTGCCCATCAGCAACTCATAAGGTGTCTTCATCGTGGTTTGAATTCTTGATACTCATTAAGTACATAACAAGCGGTACTTACAACTTGACCCGAATTGAATAGGTAGTTGTGAATCTGCTAGCATTGTTCGGGCCGCTTCAATCAAAGTCCTATTCTTCCTCTCTCAACACCATTCTCTTGTGGTGTTCTTGCAATCTTGAACTCCTCTTTATTCCTTTGTTAGCACAAAATTCATAAGCTTGTTCTTGAATTCATCCCATTATCACATCTAATACCTCGACCTTGAGTCTCAATTGGTTTTCAAGTGCTATTATTAGAGTCCGAATAGCATCAAAAGTATCATCTTTAAATCCTAAGAAAAATACCCAACTGAATCTCACGCAATCATCTCGTAACAACCAAGCGAGACTTTTCTTGTTTAAACTTGCCACGAGACAGTCCAAACAGATCCATATGTACACTCCAATGGTTCTCTAATTGTTCTCTCCTCAAGCTTCTTCCATGAAGCTTTGTTTGTTACCCTTCTTGCATGCTAAGCATGAGTGATCATTCTTGTAAGTCTTTGAAGGTAAACCTCTAACTAAATTTCCTTTGACCAGTTTGTTGATATTCTTGAAATTTACATGGCCCAATCTTCTATGCCACTGATGTGCTTCTTCAGTTGTTGCTTTTGCCACTAAACAGTGGCTCTCCTATAAGAGTGAAGACTCTTCATGTCCGGACTATACACATCATTGGTTCTTGGTACTCGAGTACTACCAAGTTATCATCAACGAGCTTGAATTCGAGAGGAAAGGATGAGACATTCGTGTCGATGAATAACATAGGGTGCTTTTATCACGATTTGAGAGACCGACAATAAGTTGAATTTAAGCTCCTTCACATATCTAACATTCTCAAAATCAATACGCCCGCTTTAATGGTTTTTTCGGTAATTCTTCCTCCATTGGGATCATTCCCAAATGCAACTCTTCCTCCTCTAATAGATCTAAAATCGACATGTAATCTCCTTGTCTCTGTCATGCTTCCAGAGCAACCACTATCTACAATCAAATGATCTTTAAGCTCCTATTCGGGTTGCCTGCACAAAAATATAGAGAGTTAGATTCTTTTAGGAACCCAAGCCATTCTTGACTTGTGTTCCTTTGTGGAGTTACAAACTCAAATTCTTTGAGTATGTAATTCCACTATTTTTAAAACATGATCCAAAATTATCTTTTGATTTTTAGCATGTGGATTTTCAAAACTTTCGGATTTTCAACGAACTTTCTTTTGCAAATTCATTCTCCTTTTCTTGTATTATAAAACATCGATTCACTTTTTGTTAAAAGTCTTGTTTGTCCTCAGTGATGCTTTCTCTCTTAACCCATTCGGTTTAACACTTGGTTCTGTGATCTAGATCCCATATGTGAATTGTAGTACCTTCTAGGTTGATAGTAATGAGATCTCCTAGGATTCCTGTTCCAAGTGGTATTCGCAGACCTTGGTTTGGTGAGCGATGCTTTGAGAAGGTACTACTTGTGAAGGTACTTGTGGTTTTGAAAAAGTCTTCTTTGGTGAGGTACCTATGATCCGGTGAGAAGTTACTATGATTGACCCTATTATAATTATTCCGTCGGTTTGTTCTCTCTAGGTTTCGGTTGATGGACTGTTCTTTGAAATTTCCTAAGGTATTGAGTGATGTTCACAATCCTTGATTAGATGAGTAGGACTATAACATACAAAACACGCTTCTTCACCCATACTCCCAAAGTGACTTCTTCTATGTCTATGACCAAAACTATTGTGCCTTCTAGGTGAATGATTAAACTGTTTTGACCAAAATTATCCCAAAATGGTTTAGCGATCTTGTTTTGAAAAGATTTTCTTAAAGGTATCTGCTTGTGGAGCGATACTTTGAGTAGAAGGTACCGCTTGACTTTGAAAATTTGTTTCAACAGTTTCTTTTGGGGTTTCAGACCTAGATTGACCAATAAGTTTTTTTTCTAAACTCTAGACTGTCTACTCCAAATCGAGAAACATCAGGCCTAAGGGGTTGATGAATTCCAGTGGGATGGGGAACTGCATGATAATCAATGTCTTTCTTAAACTCAGGAGGTGTGTCACTAATTGAATCCTCATTACTAGATGTGTCTACATATTTAATGAGTTCATCATCACTAGTGGTTATATCCTCTAGGTCATCACCAGATTGATTCTCTTCTATGTTACCAAAGTCCATACCAAAGCCTAATCCAGTTCTAATATATGCTCTTCTCTATTTTTGAACATAAGTAACATGTGATGCACTGCATTCTTTCAGGGCATCAAACTTTGCTAACAACTCATCTCTTTCCTTAGTTAATTTCTCTATTTCAGCAATTTTACAATTTAGTTTCCATTCACTTAGTTTTGACTGATAATCTTGTTGTTCATATTTTTCAGCCCAAGCCATTTCATTATTTTCATGTGTTAATATTTTGGCTTCCATTAACTCTAAGGTTATTTGATAACTTGCTACCTCAGACCTAGCTTTAACACAATTATCTCTTTCAATCACATAACTATTTAGAAGTTTTTGATAGAAATCATGACAATTTGAGCATACCTCAGAGATAGGGGGTGAACTTGGTGAAGTAGCTACCATTTCAAGTAGAACATGATCATCTTCACACTCCAAGCTCTAATAAAATCATCCTAGACAATCTCTGGATTCCAAAGCAGCATATTCAGGTTCCTCATCAAAAGCAGTGCTCCAATCTAATTCTTCCACTGATTCTGCAACTGCTTCTTCCACTGCTACCATACAGTAAGTCACTGGTTCATCATCAAACTCTTCACTCTAGCCAACTTCTGACAAATTCTCTTGAGCAACCAAAGCCTTTGTTTTAGTAATTGGAATTTCTTTTAGCTCAAGCTTTGGTTTCTTAGATGTCATGTTTGCTTGATACTTAGCAAACCTGCACTCCCTTGCAAAGTGTCCAGTCTTTTGACAATTGAAGCATTCAATTTTGGATTTGTCAAAAGTTATTCCCTGTTTTGGTTTGAAATCAATGCTTTTTCCTGTCTTCTTCATATACCTTTTGATCCTAGCAGTGATCATAGCATGCCACCTGATATCAATTTCTTCAAATGCATCTTCTTCAATCTGTGCTAGATCTTCTTCATAAGTGACAGGTAAACTAGCTTGCTGTGCAAAGAAGGAGCACACAACTTCATCTGAGTGCATAGTAGTAGTTGGTGTGACTTGCTGAGCATGGGTGGGAGCAGCATACGAGACAATACTTTGAGTCACAGTACTTTGAGTAGGAGAAGCAATACTTTTGGTGGAAGTCCTGCCCCTCTTTCCAGATGATAGAAAAGCAATAATGTGAGACTTAGAACTTGTTTGACCATTCATCTCATGCTCATACACCTTGAGATGGTTGTAGAGATCATCAAAGTCCATGACATCCAAACCAGGTTGTCCTCGATCATTGTAGCAATCACATGCCATGTAGATGGCAAACTCATAGAAACTTGATTAACATCTTCAATCGATACTTACGCCTTGTATAACTCCAACATGTTGAGGAGATTTTGAAACCTATCATATGCAGCATCAAGACTCTCTCTTTCACCAACTGTGAAAGTTTCAAACTGTTGCTTTAGTAGATTTCTGTGCATCTTCTTAGAAGCTTCATTCCCTCCAAATCTAGTCTTGAGAGCAGCCCAGAGTTGCTTTGCATCTTTAGCATCATGGAATTTCAGTAGATGTCCATCAGGTATAGCAGACAAGAGAATGTTAAGAGCTTTCTCTTGATTCCTTATGGTAGCTGCTGGTAAGACATCTTTGGGTGGTTTAGGTTGTCCAGCAATCTCTACAGGTTCTGGAACTACTTCATTGCCATTGACAATTACATTCCACAAAGCATGGTCTGTAATGGCAATGTACTGCCTCATCTTCATGCACCATAGGTCATATTCTCCCTTCTTGATGATTGGAATTCTGAGTGAGGTGATTGATGGTGGTGGAACAGCTTCGGTCGACATCTTTGGGTTTTGTTGTAGTAGGTTTTAGGGTTTCTTCTTAGTCAGAGTTTCCACACAAGCTCTGATAGCACTTGTTGGATCAATGTACTCTAACCAAACTAACTTTAATAGCTTGTTTAAGGTTTAACAACCTCGGATAAATCCTAAGTTATTAACAATGAAACACTGAATAATCTTTATTAGGTATGCGGAATTTACTTAACAAATCTAAGAAGAATAACTTTTATTATTAACTCTAAATCTGCTTATTATGCAGATACTTCAACAACTCTAAGAATATCGATTTTCTATAAAACTCTAAATAATAACTTGTAAGCAATCATGCCTCTAATGCCAATCTAGGGGTCCTTTTATAGACTCAAGGATAACCCTAGTCGGTTTACAAATTGTATCCTTGTACGACAAGTAATCTAATATAGAATATTCTAGAATTACAAGACTTTCTATAAGCGAATAAAAGCAGTTCTTTAATCTTGCAAGACTTTGACTTTGTATGCGATGACTTTGACTTTATCTTTAGCGATGCTTTGACTCTTTGACTTTTCCAGTTCTTTGTCATTCTGCGGTACTTTGTTAATCTTGACACTTTAACTGCTCAAGACTTTCATATCCCAACAATCATCCCCTAACTTGAATTCTACTTGTTTGACTTCAAGTTCCTTTGTAATTTATCTTTATCGACTTCATCTTTAAGAATGATTGTGTCTACTGTCTTTGGATTGTATCTTTGTAGTTTCGTGCTTAATCAAAATATCTTTAGAAATATTCTTTTCTGACATCATCCAATAAGCTCCATCTTTTAGCAACACAACAACATATGACAATCAGCCATTAATTCGATTTAAGTTGCAAACTATTCTCATCACTTCGGTGTGTTAACTCCTGTGAGAGGTGAATCATTGAAAATTTAAAGGATTTTAATCTCTTTACCAAAGCCATTAACTTTGGAGTAGCGAATGTTTTGGTGTATAAGACCATGGTACATTGATAACCATATCATTTTAGCAAATCATCATTATCAACATTTGTTTTGTCTTTACCAAAAGTTGTACCCTTATGGACTAGTTAGTTCTTTTATCTAATGGTGAACTAATTACCAATAATGGTTTTCCACGCCCTTTACCACAAGCCATTTTCCGTGGGCTAGCCAACTCTTAACATTAATCGATATGGTGAGTTGATTACCATACAACTTATTAGCAAGTTGTCAACTAAAAGCGATTTGAGATATCTTTACGAGCCGTTTGCTCATGGATTAGCCAATCCTTTTGTAACCATGGTGGATTGATAACCTATTGATGTTACCATCTCAAAACCATTTATTCAACCTTTGTTTCAAAATATTTGTTACTTAACAAAAGGTTTCTTCAAAAATCATTTAATCGGTTAAAAGTCGCAAGCGATTTTGATTAAAATCTTGTTTGATCAGTGATACTTTGAATAAAGTCTTGTTTTATCAAAAATAATTTATTCAATAAAAATTCATACCGCTTATTCATCATCATCGGCAATAGTAGTCCGGTTGATAAATGTTGATGACCATACACGCAGCTTCATTATCCTCTTCAACTTCCATTCCATGCTCTAACATCTTCCTCATAAGCTCAACTGTAAGAGGTATCTTCTATCTCGCAAACATGTGAATCATTGTTCCATTTTCCACTTTAGAACATATACACCGATTCTTCAAAGAATCTCCGATAAACAATTTCACGTTCTCTTGATTCTTCCAAATTTCATCATCGCTCGTTCTTGATTTCCCATGCGGTTGTGAGATCTCCAAGTAAAACTAAACCAATTCCTTCCGATGGATGATGTTCAAAGTAATCTTTCACCACATGATATAAATAGAATAGATCTACTCTATCTATGATGTGCAATAAATCCCATAGCTCATTGAACATTCTCAAGCTTTCATCTTCTCTATGAAACATCGGATAGCTTCCATCTTTAGATTCCACAACTTCAAAAGCAATAATCGAGATCATTCATCTTCATATCAAGATCTTCTTTGGAATATTCAAAATCGCTATTCGAGATAATTTCTTAGTTCATCCCTAGTTTCGGATCTTAACTCAACTTTTTCTTTCTTTGAAAACCGATATCTTCAACTTGCTTTTCCTTTTTCTTTTAAACTTTTCTTTCTTTCTACTTGATCCAAGTAGCTTCATCTTTATAATCTTTGATGCTTGCAACATCCTTCTTATAAGCCTCTGTCTCAAAGATCATATAATCTTTTCATATCAACATAATTCAACTTCTACAATCCTTTATATCCTCGACCTTTCAAATAAGCCATCAAGACATTCCTTTCTTTAGCAAGATTTGGTCTTCTAGGTATAAAAGAAACAGAGTAGGTGGTTGTAATGGTTCAAAGATCTTGAAGATTTAATTCTTCTTGTAATTTCCTAGTCGCTTCTTCATTCATTACCTTTTCACTCAATACTTCAGCATTAAGTTCTTCTTGCACTTTTCTAGCTGCAGCCTCATTCCTAGCAACTTCAATTGCTCTAAGATCTGCCAAAGTTATCTTTTTCTTCTTAGTTTCTATCAACTTTCCTTTACCTTTATCCTTTAGATCAATAACAGGTTGAGAAACTCTTGGTTGTTCCTCTTCTTGTACTCCCGAATAGTAACACCCTGGCTTTGATAAATCATGCAATATTTCAAAGAATAGTTTCATCATCACTTGCGCCTTCTTACGAGTTTGGGTGTATCGACTTCTTCCGGTATGGCGCTTGTTGAAGGACCACTTGTTCTTCATGAATAACATTGAAGGACCATCTTCCTCTTCAAAATCTAATACTCTTGGAGTAATTAACTCTTGTCTGAAGGTTCCTTGAAAAGCGATACTTTGTTGTTCAAGACCTTGATCTTGATCCTTTCTTCTTGATTACTTTCAATGATAACATGCTCTTGATGACCTTGAGGTTCTTTTTCCTTAACATCATCTTCTTTCAAATTCTTTTCTTCTAAATTGCTCCCAAATTGGACGAAGATGGTTTATGAACCTTTGTGCCTTTGGTTTTCTTCTTAAATTCCCTAACAGTCGTCCTTGTTTCCTTTGAGATTTGACCCATAGATCGATGATGTTGAACCAATGGCGGACAAAATTTTTAATCTTCTAAATTTAAGCTTCAATCGCTTAATCTAGAGTCTGATCTTCAAACGATTTCTTCAACCTTGTCAATTCCTTTGTTAAAGCATAGTTGTTGAGAACTTGACCCTCGGGCTCCATAGAGACCGATCTCCTTCAGATGGTGAGTGTGCTTCTTGATGAGAAGCATGTACAGATACTTGTGGAGATTGTGGAGGTGTAATCGCAATATGCTCTTGAACTTGAAGACTGGGAAGCGGTACCTTGTGATGCAAGACATTGTGATTCAAGATTTGTGATGCGGTACCACGAAGTAGTACCTTGTAGAAGCGTTTTCTTCTTCATTACTTTCTGCAACTTCATCACGAATAGCCCGAACAACCTCCATCATTGAAGCGAGTTAATGGAGTGTGTCTTCCAAAGAATAAATCACTTTTCCTCTCCATAAGCGTAAAAGCTTTGCTTGTCGTATACAACCGGTAATAAACTTGTAGGTTTAGGTACATCGACAAGTTTTTGTTTAAGAAAACTTGTATAAACCTAGGATACATCAACCATTTGGATCCATGTTAAATATGTGAGAGCATCCCATCAAGAATTAGCCTTGAAAATTAAAAATACGATTAGTAGCTAACCCAACAATAGCGGATGCTATATTTGACCTAAATCGCTCCCATGCAAGACTTTTAGCACTTATGCGGTGAAGCAACACATGAACCAAAAACTTCCAATGAGGACAAAATAAGGGCTTCACGAATGTTTGTTCATTAAGGAACCTTCATAACCAATGTCCCTAAATGTATCCCAAATCGGTTGTTTATCAAAGCGAATAGCCCTTCTTCATCATTAAACAATAAGTCTTCTCGAATAGAGGCTTCAGTAATCTTCACGCTTCTTCCAAAGAATCGTTGATCGAACATAAAATTCATCATTCTCCATATTATCCCTAGCATTAGCCCAAAATTCTTGAATCCAGGTTCAATTATATCCGCTCCATTAAAAGAGCATAAGCGATTGGCGACCCGAGAAGATAATCAATTATATCATGAAAAGCCTCATTAGATTCAGTCTTGTCTAAATTCGCCACCATGTTGTGCTTGGAAACAGATACGATTCGCCATTGTTGATTATGTGAGCACAATAAGAGATATACTCGAATAATAAAGAGGTGGTGAGAGAAATATGGAAAGATATGAGAATATCAAGATGAGAGGAAAATCGGAGTAGTTATTTATAGGTGAGATTTGAAAATCACACCCATAATAACAAAGTTACCGTTAGTAATAATTACCCCTCAATATTACCGTTGGAACAAGCTTTAATAAGACAACCAAGATTTCCACGTGTGCGATCTTTCCCAAGCAAGACTTTCCAAGCGGTACTTTCATAAAAATAGTACTTTTCCAAATTCCTCTGTATAAGCTAAGTATACATAAATATCCTCCTCAAGCAATGCACGTGACTATACAAATACTAAATAGTCCTCCCCTTAAATGTAGCTCAAGAGTTAATCATGCCAATGCTCACCACCAAGTGATTGAATCTTGAAACATCAAAGCCTTTGGTGAGTAAGTCACCACATTATCATCCGTGTGAACTTTGACCACATTTATGAGTCTCGTGCTCATAACAATCTCGATAAAGTGATGCCTAATCTGAATGTGCTTGGTCTTGGAATGGTAAACTGGATTCTTCACAATACAAATAGTACTCTCATTATCAATATTGATAGGAGTATTCTTGAAATTGAACCCATAATCCAAGAGTTGATTACGCATCCACAAAACTTGTCCACAACAGCTTACAGCTACATATTCAACTTGATGAGGATGTTCTTTGCAATTGTTTGTTTCTTACATTGCCGAGACTAATCTTCTTCCAAGATATTGGCATCCACCAGTTGTTGATCTTTTATCATAATTATCACCGCATAATCACTATCGAAAAAGCTTCCAAGTGAAAAGGTGAATCCTTAGGATACACAACCCCAACTTAGGTTGTTGTTTCAAATAACTAAAAATCCTCTTAACGCATTCATATGAGAGATCTTTGGTGAGACTTGATATCTTGCACATAAACACACAAAGAAACATGATATCGAGCCTTGATGCGATGAGATACATAAGACAACCAATCATTGATCAGTATAACTTGACTTCAACAGTTGTCCATCTTCATCTTTGCCCAATGAGTTGATTGATTTAATAGGTGTATTTACCGCTTCATAGCATCAAAGCGAACTTCTTAAGTATGTCGATACATACTTGTCTTGACCGATAAAATAGCTTCCTTTGATCGCTTAACTTGAAGTCCCAAAAGAAAGTTAACTCACCCATTGAACTCATCTGAAATTCTTTCTCGCATCACCGCTCAAACTCCTTAACCATAGACTGCTTGGTAGCTCCAAAGATGATATCATCAACATAGACTTGAACTAACATGATATCCTTCTTGTCTCTCTGATGAACAAAGTCTTGTCAATAGCTCCCTCACGTAATCATGTTGTAATAAGAATGTGGAGAGCTTCTCATACCAAGCTCTAGGTGCTGATGAAGGCCATAAAGAGCCTTAACCACCTTGTAGACTTTGTTAGGATGTTTAGGATCTTCAAAACCGGAGGTCGTTTTACATAAATTTCTTACATTATAGTGCCATAGAAAGGCACTCTTGACATCCATCCGTAAACTTGAAATCCCATATATGAAGCAAATGCAAGAAATATCCGAATAGCTTCAATCCTTGCTACAGGAGCAAATACTTCATCATAATCTACTCCTTCTTCCTGTCTGTAGCCTTGAGCTACTAACCTTGCCTTGTTCTTAATGACATTGCCTCTTTCATCTCTCTTGACTCTAAAAACCCATCTGGTTCCAATAACTCTCTTCCCATCTGGAAGATCACATAATACCCAAACTTTTTGAAGTTTAAATTGAAGAAGTTCTTCCTGCATAGCTTCAACCCAACTCTCTTCATTCTAACTCACCCCTCTTCTTACTAAATCCCTCAAACACTCTCATTCTCTTCTAACATATAGATCACTTGATCTAGAGAGTTGTTCTTCTTTCTTTCTATTGTGATCCTCATATGGGTCCTTCTCTAAGGCGAGATAACGAGCATTCTACAAGTCATCAAGCAAGGGTCCTTGATTGATTTGTCACTCCATAGATTTACATGGCGAAGATATTGTATTTGATATTTCACATATTTGTTGTGTAATATTCGTGTTGGTTTGGTCCACCGTGTTACGGACTCGGTATCTAGCTTTGTACCGGAAAAAGGTGTAAGCAAAGTTGTGAAGGCTTCTCCGCCAAGTGAAGGAGTTTGTTGACATAGTGCTTGAACTCTCGAGTAGGTGACTCGGGGAGTGGAGTAGGGCAAGGAAGGTGTCCTTGTAGCCGAACCACTATACATCAGTTGTGTCATTTCTATCCCTTTGCTTTACTTTATATACTTGCTTTATCATTAGATCTATACTTTATCTACATCCATAAGATCTCACATATTAACGAATCTAAAGTTTTTGAAACTAACTTAAAATCGGCAAAACTATTCAACCCTCCCCCCTTCTAGTTTTCCACACTAGCATTGCCCCCGATGGGATCGAAGATTTTGTAGTTTATTGCGATGCTTCACACCAAGGATTAGGAGCCGTACTCATGCAACGAGAAAAGGTCATGGCTTATGCTTCACGACAACTCAAGAAACATGAAAAAAACTACAATACTCATGACTTGGAGTTAGGAGCAGTAGTATTTGCACTCAAAATATGGAGACACTATCTATACGGTACTAGATGTACTGTGTTTACCGACCACAAAAGTCTCCAACACATTCTCGATCAAAAGGAATTAAACATGAGGCAACGACGATGGTTGGAACTACTGAGTGATTATGATTGCGACATTCGCTATCATCCGGGAAAAGCCAACGTAGTAGCAGATGCCCTGAGCCGGAAGGAAAGGGTTAAACCTCTACGAGTTCGAGCCTTAGTCCTAACCATCAACTCAAATTTCCCTGCTCAAATACTCAATGCTCAAGCCGAAGCGTTGTAACAACAAGACATTGAGAAGGAGAAATTGGACGACATGATACAGAAGAAATTTGAAACCCGTTCCGACAGAACTTTATGCTTCCAAAGACGAAGTTGGTTACCACTTTATGGTGGCTTACGAGATTTAATCATGCTTGAATCCCACAAATCCAAATATTCCGTACATCCAGGATCTGATAAGATGTATCATGATCTAAAACTACTCTATAGGTGGCCAAACATGAAAGCTGACATTGCCACCTATGTCAGTTAATGCCTTACTTGTTCCAAAGTGAAGGCTGAACACCAAAAACCGTCCAGTCTCTTACAACAACCCGAGATTCCGATATGGAAATGGGAACGAATCACAATGGATTTTATCACTAAACTCCCAAAGACATCCAACGGTTATGACTCCATTTGGGTCATAGTGGATCGTCTCACAAAGTTCGCACACTTTATACCAATCAAAGAGACTTACAAGATGGATCAGCTGACTCGACTTTACGTCAAGGAAATAGTCTCAAAATATGGTGCACCGATCTCTATCATATATCTGACCGAGATGGTCGATTTACCTCAAACTTCTGGCAGTCACTCCAAGACGCCTTCGGAACAAACCTAGACATGAGTACAACGTATCATCCTCAAACCGATGGTCAGAGTGAACGAACCATTCAAACGTTGGAAGACATGCTTCGAGCTTGTATAATCGACTTTTGAAAAGGATGGGATAACCATTTACCATTGGTCGAATTCTCCTACAATAACAGTTATCACGCGAGTATCAAGGCAGCACCCTTTGAAGCACTTTACGGTCGAAAGTGTCGATCGCTGTCTGCTGGGCGAAGTGGGAGATGTTCAACTCATCGGTCGTAACTTATTCGTGAAACAACGAGAGAAAATCATACAAGTCAAAAATCAGTTACAAAAAACAAGAGATAGTGTAACACCTCCAAAATTTCACAGCGGAAGCGTTCGGGTCATGGGGTGCTACTAAATCAATATACACAACACAAGGTAATAAAGAATGGAAATTTTATTCCATTTTCAAAGTATAGATTAATTTATGAAATAGTTTTACATCATTGTTTCAAAGTGCGGAAGTAACGCCCATAAAAATATTTGTTGTCCCATTAAAAGTTGTATTAAAATGTTTGGAAACACTTTGGATGCCAGTCTTCAACGAATGTCTTTGCCATTGCCCACGCCAATAAGTAAACACGAGAAAACATGCTAAAATGTCAACACAAAGGTTGGTGAGTTCATAGGTTTAAGTAATCAAGTTTTCAAGTTGGACCACGATTGCACATATAGCATCTCCGTGAATGACACTATATGCAAAAGGCTATTACGCTAGTACCAAGTTCATGCGACGAAACTACGACGGTGTGCATGCATCTAGAAGCATGATAAATAAAAGCCCGGCAAGTGTATTTCCGAGACACTCAATCAATACGATATGATATCGCCCGACGTTTGCCTATCCGGTCAAACTCGAGCGGGTGTCATCCCAATAGATCTATTCATAACAATCGCGCCTCCCCAAAGGGAACTAACGGTAGTATAGTTGGGATTCAAAGTTGTTTCACGTAATAGTGTTTTCAGTTTCATGTCCGAAAAGAGTTTTGCATGTTTCTCACCTCAAAGTTTTATAAAGCAAGTAATAAAAGTAAAAATGGGGCTATAAACGCACCTTAGCAGTTCGATGAATAAAGCACAAAGAGATCGAGTGACAAGTGGCTCTAACACGCAACCTAAATTAGTATGGGGGTTCTTAGTTTACAGTTTTGCGTACTCACGACTCAAAGTGTGTGAATAAATTTAAGTGTTTTACAAGTGGTTGTGTTTAATGTTGCTTGTGTGGCAGAGTTTATGTTTAAAATGTTTAGAAGGGCTTGTAAGTATTTTTTATTAGTTTTGAAAACATATTAAAAGTTTAAGGAAAGTTTGCTAAAAGACATGAAGTGGAGGGTGAAAAGCACAATTGGTGAAACTTGTATCGAAAAAGAAAATAAAAGAAATACCATTCATGGAATCAAACACAGAACCCTTGTTTGATCGCCCACACCTCATCCAATGAGCTAGGCCTTGCTTGTTGTTTTACTTTACAAATTACATATAGTTATCAAGTGTCTAACTGCTTATAATTTTTTGTTTAACTCTTCCTCGATTATAGTGTATGTATACATGCACATGTTGGTTCTGTAGAGTTTTCCAAAGTACATCTTCTCTAAATATTTCAAAATATGCTAGGTTTATGTTATAGCTTATTCATGAGCTTACTAGTAAAAGTATATATTAAGATTTTTCCACACAAGCTTTTACGATACATTATGTTTGTTTAGTTCCGATTTTATACGTGACATGTGTGAAATGAAAACGAGTTTAGAAGTTTAAAGCACTTCGCAAATATTACAAAGAAACTAAGTATGAGACTCCAAGCTACTTAACGTATTGAAATAGATCGAGGAACTTACGACACCAAAAGTGGTGGTGAGGAAAACGATTTGTAGGATTCGAACGGGGCCAAGTGAACTCGAACCTTCAAGATGGTAACCCGTAACGTACTAAACCCGTAAGACTCTAGGAACTTGAAAACCAACCCAAAGACTTGCCTTCTCTCCTCTCCCCTTTGTCCCTCGTTACACAGTAGAAGAAATGAAAGACAAGAGCTTGTGTTTGAGTTTGAGGGTTGCAAGAAAATGCTTAAGGGTGGGTGGCTTTTTATAGCTAAACAAGAGCATTGTCTCTCTAATATTTTAAGTGTGACTTGCATGGTTTCAAGAATGAGATGGGTTGTGTGTTGAGCTTGCACGACAAATCAGCCAAGAAGAAGGGGGAATGGCACGTTTTGTGTGGTGTCTTTGTCAAATGAATAAGATGGTTCAAGCATGCTTGAGGTTGAGTCACTATCAAAGTAGGCATGGTAGTATTAGGTCCTTTAGGTTAAAAGTGATTCAAGGTTAGGGTAGCTAGAGTTAGGCTTGTATAAAATAGGTATAAGGATGACTAGGTTTGTCTCCTATATCACATACATATGCACGTTTTGTTATTTGACCAAGGTTTTGATTTTGTTTTGTGTTGTGACTATGCCTTGGTGTTCGCTGCTGGGGTCATAGAACCAAGAAAAAAAGAAAAGCCATTGGTTTGTCTTGACCTTGTTGTTCATATACATGCACATGATGTACAAAAGGTTGTGATTTATTTTTGCACACATGCTCACAGAAACATATAAATAAAGAATTTACCTTGCCAACATTTGTGTTAGAATGTAAAAATATAGGGGCGCTTGGTCCGTGGTTTGTCTCACATGCACGCATGAAAAATAAATAGGGTGGCCAAAATCTTGTTTTGAATTTTGGTTGGGTCTCGCTATTGTTCATAGAAATATGAGACATATGTGCCAACTTTTACTTGTACAAAACATGATACCAAAAATACATAAAGGGTACGCTAGCTTGAGTAAGAATCGAGTGGGCTTGACTCAAGGAAAAGACTTATGTTGGGTTGGATGCAACGAGAGTCCAAGTGCAAGAGGAAGAGATGGATCGGGTTGGGCTTGAGGCCCGGTTCTAAAGAAATATAAAATGTTTATATATATTTATTTTATATAATTTTTATTATCAAGGTCGAGGTGAAAAATATCCCGTGACTTGTCGTGTTTAAAGTTCGAAACGAAGAAGAAAAAAAAAATATGGCCGTGAAAATCGGTAGGGAAATTTACGAGTTGTTATAGATAGACAAAAGAGTTATGCCGATGTACGACGCAAACCTTTGGAATTCCAAGTTGGAGACAAGGTTATGCTAAAAGTCTCACCTTGGAAAGGTGTCATACGATTCGGTAAACCTGGAAAACTAAACCCAAGATACATAGGTCCATTCAAAATCCTCGCTAGGGTTGGTCCAGTGGCGTATAAACTTGAGCTCCCATCGGAACTCAGTAATGTACATCCCACTTTTCATGTATCCAACCTAAAGAAATGTTTATCCGATGAATCGTTTGTTATTCCAATCGATGAACTCAAACTCAGCAACGATCTACACTTCATTGAACAACCTGTAGAGATCATGGACCGAGAGGTTAAACAACTAAAACAAAGTCGAATACCAATTGTCAAAGTTCGCTAGAACTCTCAACATGGTCCAGAATTTACATGGGAACGAGAAGACCAAATGCGTCGAAAGTACCCTAACCTTTTTGAAGGAGCATCACCATCAAGTAACAATTAAATCACGAGGACGTGATTTCTCCAACGGGGGGAGACTGTAACCACCCGCATTTTTAGGTTACTTTTCATTTTCGAGAATTTACTATTCACTTTTACTATTCACATTTACTATTCACTTTCACTATTCATCCGTAAAATTTTTATTTCACATTCTCGTAAGATAAATTATTTTTGTAATATCACGAGAATTCGACAATCGTTAGATCATCTTCATAAAAGTTATTAAGAAAACATCGTTATAAAGTTTCATTTTGGTGGTTTTACGTTTAAACATCACGCATATAACTAAAATCAACTCTCATAATTTTTCTCACATCGATAAATTTATAGATCACTCATAATTAATTTGAGAATTTTAAGATTTCATTTTAATGTTACCAAATAAACCTCTGTAAATGCGAAACTAAACTTACGTTTTAAACAATTCTACTTACATCCGGACTTAACGATTCTGACTTGTATTTCTAATAAGTTTTTGACACTTTTACATTTTTGGAAAAGTCAAACATATTCCCTCCTCCTTTGACCAAAAAGAAATTAACCTTGTACGTTCTACATTTTTGCTTAAATCACAGAACTTTTAGACTTCACGTATAATCGTAAAGTTATCCAGCGTATGACTAAAACCATATTTTGACATCTCATATCACTTTTATACTAATTTTAGTATACTCTAAATAAATTCACGGTCGTTTACGAAATTTTGTTCTTTTCGATAAGCTGCAATTACGCGTTTTGACCGTATTTCGACTTTAAGCAACGTTTTGCACCCAATGAGACTTATCACCCATTTTATATTTTTAGATGGAATATAATGATGAGTCTCATCATTCCTGCAAGTTTCGTATTTTTACGATACCCGGTTTTACGTTTTATGGCTTAACGACTTACGGTTGGCATTTAACGGAACCAAAACTTACTCTAAACTCATGATATTATCAAGACTTGTCACCTAGGCCTTGTCACACATATGTGACAGCCTCTTAGGGTATGAATCACCATGGTGGTGGCTTGATCCTAAGCATGCATCATTTAGATCATTACATGTGTCCTAACTTAACCATGGTTAATATTTAACCCAATATATGGTTAACCAAACTTACCCTCCTATAAATAGCAAGTGAAATACATCCTAAAGACCTTCACAAACTGATTTGGGTCGTTCATACACTAAAACATTCATATCTTCCATCATTTGATCTATAAACTCCAAGTTTATGCAAGGAAGTTCCAAAGATCAAGCTACTACATCAAATCTCTAGCAAGTTTAAGTGATCTTCTTGAGTTTAAATCCACTCAAGTCACTTAGTACTTCATCACCAACTCTTTAAAGATTGCAAGGTTGCCAAGGTGTGGAAAGCTAGCTCAATCCAAAGTCTTAAGTGATCAATCAAAGTCATATCCTTACTAAGTTACTCCTTTCTTAAGTGAAAGCCAATAGTTGTAAGCAACTTATCACCACCATCATCTCATCTTTATTATTCATAATCTTAACTATTACATGCTATATATATAGTTACTATGTTGATTCATGATGTACATATACTCAATCACATGTTTTAATTTACATATTGTCATAAAAGTAACAAACTAGTAAACTAGTCATATTCTACACATTTGAGACCATTAAAATCAGTAACATATGGACTTTCTAACTTACATACTATGGCAGACAAGATAAAAATATAGACATAGCAACTTGAATCACCCGAAACGGACAAACGAGTCAAAAGTTATAGTCAAAAGAAGTTAGCGAAACTAAAACGCCAAAACTGCCATATTGAAACTGTTTTGGGTCTGGTCGTGTAAAAAGTGGTACTTCTGGTCCGAATCATCAAAAAGTTAAAACACGAAAGTTGTCCGGAACAACGTTTTCCTTTAGTTGTGAAGAAGCTCGGACCTTGAAAACGCATAAACAGGCCATTATCTTTCAAAAACAGAAACTTCCCTTTATATGGTCTCACAACTAAGGTCAAGGATGAGTCTCAAGACCATGGTAGTCAAGACCAAAGTCACGGCAAGGCCATGGCTAAAGCCTCAAGGCTTGTTTACCCAAGACCGTTAACTAAGGTAATCATATTTATGAAACGAGGAGAACTTGTAAAAACATGATAAACTTATTTATATAACAATCTTCACTCAAAACATATATTGTATCTACTAAGTGCTACAATAGTAGGGAGCTTCATGTGAGGGGTTTCATTTGAGTAAAACGTGTCGACGAGTTCTTTGGATTTATGATTTAAAGTGTCCTAGCTCCTCGAGCGTTCTTGCATGACCTCGAATTATGATGGCCCGAGCGGTAGTACGATATCTATAAAATAAATACGTTTTCTCATATTAAAGATCTTTCTATAAACATCAAATGATAATTGACTACATCATGATCAACATAGAAATACATATAGCATGGTTTATGTTTTCCTAAAAACATTATTCCAAACTTAAGTCGCAACATTTCATTTTTAGGTTGCACGTAGAAGTTTTCGACTTATCCATCACATCCGTTAAAGTACTTAATATCATCAAATCTCGGTGAGGTCATAGCCCCACTTTCTATTACTTAATTGTTTTACAAACCCTTGGGGGAGATACATGCTTTATTTTAAACCGAACACATTGCTTTCAAACTGTATGCTTATCTGATTGTTTTATTAGCACTAAGTTACCGCATTTGCCAAACATAAGTCCCTAAATCATGAATCATTAATCACTATGTGAGAGTGGGAACGAATATTGTGAATATATCTATTGGGATTGACGAATCCCGTTTGTGTTGGCCCCGTTAAAGGAAAACAAACGCACTATATTTGAGTAACATTAGGTAAAAATGGCAATTTTACCTATTAGGGCACGTACCAACAGTTTCTCCAATTAAATTTGGAATACGTTAATGCCTTGATTGCATGATGCTTAGTCTAATAATAACTGTTTTGTTTTCAAAACCTTGGTGTGAGTCAAATTAACTCACACTACCAACATAATGTGTTCAACCATCAAAAAAACTCTATGAATTTCACTCAACCTTTGTGTTGACTGTTTTAAGCATGTATTTCAGGTCCATAATGTCGGAAGCTGGCACGGAAGGACAAGGACAAGATCATGAAGGCTATAAATAATTTATCATTCACAAAACATCAAAAACTTTATATTGATGTGTTTTGTAATCAATGGAACCAACTATGACCTATTTTGTAAACTCTGATATATTTGAATAATAAAGCCTTTTTAAAACGACTCTTTTAGAGATCGTTTTTTATTATTATGACTGTTGTGCCATCAAGTAATACCCAGTTTGAATTCCGTTGAATTCATGAATTGGGGGTGTTACATCATGGGTATTCTTTTAGATACAATGTATCTAATGAGTACAATGTATCTAGTCAAGTGGGTATGGGTCAATACCATGGGTTATAGATAAGATCCATGGGTTGTGATTTTTACCCATCCTAATAAACTATTACAACAAATGATTTATTACAACAATTTGTATTAAATGGCTATATGTAAATGCTTTACAAAAATAACATGTATCCTTATAATTGTACTTAAGATAACATTATATTTGTTATCAACAAAACACAAAGAGACCGCAAAATATTAATAAACGTTTTTACGGTTTATTTGTATTAACAATCTCCCCCTTTTTGTTGATGACAAAATATAATGTTATAATGAGTAAAACTTAAGAATAGATGTATGTTTTGAAAGCCCCTAAGTTTTACTTCTTCTCCCCCTTTTTGTCGAAACAAAAAGTTAACCCATCGAAGAAATAAAAGTGTGGAAAAAGAGTCCACGTATCGCTTACTCCCCCTTGATGGTAGCTCCCCCTAGTTTGGGGCATCAAGTGAAGAAAAAAAATCATACAAAGAGAAAGGTTAGTAACATGCTTAAATAATCTTGTGATTGACGAGAATCAAGATTGGGAGCCAAGGTATGTAAACAAGGCCTTGTTATAAAACAACAAAGTGTAGTGGTATTTATGCCACCTACAAGCATGTAAAAATAAGAACAAGACTTGTTCTTTAAAATGACTCAAAAGAAAAGTACTAAAAATAGAAAATAGTAATAATGATTCCATCCATGCTTGCATAAGGTTATGGATGGAGGTTTTGATGAGTAATGGTATTGATGCGATCAAGGATGAGGTTGAGTATGAATCGCATTTCTTCCCTAACTTCTATTGCAATTTCCCAAGTGGATTGGCAATGTTCACAATGTAAGTGATGTGGGTAATGAGTGCGGAAGTTTTCCGGGTTGTTTTGATTTGTGAGTTGCGGAAGATGTGGTGGAAAAATAGGAAAATACGGATCAAAGTCCGGAATGTTTGGTAGTGGAAAAGAACCTAGATGTTCTTGTAGCTGAATGGGAGCTAATGGTGGTGATGTTTCAAGGTCATTGAATATTGTGTTTGGAGAAGTGGGAGGTGTCAACAAGGCTATTTCTTTTTGTTTTGGTTTTTGAGATCTTGTTGGAGTCGTAAGGAGTTCCAAAAGAGTAACTTTAGGTGATGAAGTTGGTGTACTTGTTGGTGATGAAGGAGGTGCTATAATGGAAGCATCTTGTGGTGAGTTATTTGATGGTGATGAGCCATTTGATGATAGTTTTGCTAAGCAACAAGGCCGGATTTCATGAAGAGGATTGTTTGTACTAGGTGATTCATCTACGTTGTAAGATCTTTTGGATGGCATGGTGTTGTTTGTTTGTGAAGATGAGATGAATATGCAAGCATTTTGGGAGTCCTATATATAGAAAAATAATGCATTGTAATGAATGCTTGACCCAAAATGTGGATTAAAATCTAATGATTAGATATGAATTTAAGGCATGTGATCATGAGAACACAAGCATTAAAGAACATACTCCAAAAAAGAAAAGATATTGGAGTTTTCATCCAAATTTGAGAAAAATAGAAGATAAAACTAGCTTCTGCCTCACGGATCCCACGCATCCTTCCCTTGAGGGATCCGTCCAGAATTAAGGCTGGGATCCGTGGGACTGGTGATTCAGGCAGCACCAAATTTTCCTTTTGGAAACATTTTTGCCTAGTGTTTGCCTATATGCAAACTATTTGGAGTTACGGTTATCTCGACTCCTAAATAAGAAAAGAAAAATAAACTAGAAGTGAAAAAGCATACTATTATGTGAGACAACCCGAGTGCTCTTAATTCATTGTTGCTTAAATGAATGTACCTGAAAACACATATTAGTTATGTGTTCTCTTTAGCATTCAAAAGACATGAGATGCAATGAAACGGGTTTTTACTTTGTATTAATAATCAAAAAGCGATTTGTCCTAGACGTGAGAAATTGCTTTTGTGAAATTGATACGGGAAGAGGTATCATTTTTAGAAAACGTTTCAAAAAGACGTTTCTATGTGGGAATAAAAATCATATTATCCTTTGAAAAGAAGATGTGTATGTAATTATATGTTTGCAACTTGTACTTATTTTTGAAAGAAAATAAGAAAAACTATGAGTTAAAAGTGAAAAACTTATCTTGGGTTTTGAAAATTCCCGTATTATTTGTGAGTTATGCGTAAACTAGAGATCCTAGACTCAGAAAGAAGAAGGCTAGTGTTTACATACCTTGTAGAGTAAAAAGAAATAAATTACGACGTTTGTTCCATGAGACCAAGACCAAGCCGAAGTAGGTTGAATTGTTCCCGCTTCAACGGTTTGGTGAGGACGTCGGCTATGTTGTCTTCGGGCGCTACCTTCTCAATAGATATGTTCCCCTTTTGAACATTGTCTCTTAAGAAGTGATGACGAATCTCTATATGCTTTGTGCGAGAATGTAATACCGGATTCTTGCTTAGATCTATGGCACCCTTGTTGTCACATAGAATGGCTATGTCACTTAGATGAATGTCGTGGTCAACTAACACTTGTTTCATCCATAGTGCTTGTTGGCATGCTTTGCCGGCGGAGACGTATTCGGCTTCGGTTGTTGATATTGCTAATGCCGTTTGATTCTTTGAAAACCAAGATGTTAAACAGCATCCCATAAAAGTACGTACCCCACTTGTACTTTTTCGGTCAACATAATCACCTGCATAGTTAAAATCTGCATATACAATTGTTTCTACTCCCGTGCCCTTAGGATACCATAATACTAATTGTGTTGTACCCTTAATGTATCTAAATATTCTTTTTACGGCTTCTAGGTGTGATGTTTTAGGGTCTTCTTGAAACCTAGCACATAGACAAACACTAAACATGATATCCGGCCTACTAGCCGTGAGGTAGAGAAGACTACCAATCATGCCACGATATTTAGTATTATCGACGGATTCGCCATCTTCATCTTTTGTGAGTTTGGTGTCGATGACATTGGTGTCCTAATTGGTTTCAATCTTCTAGACCGAATTTCTTTAACATCTCTTTTATGTATTTAGATTGATTAAAGAAGATACCATCTTCTACTTGTTTGATTTGTAGACCAAGAAAGAAACTAAGTTCTCCCATCATACTCATCTCGAACTCGTCATGCATGATTTTAGAGAAATCATCACACATGTCTTGACAAGTGGATCCGAATATAATATCATCTACATATATTTGAACTATGATTATATGTGACTCTCTTTTCTTAGTAAAAAAGTGTGTTGTCAACTAACCTCATGGTATAGTTGTGTTTGATTAAAATGACTTGAGTCTATCATACCAAGCTTTTGGAGCTTGTTTAAGACCGTAAAGGGATTTCTTTAACTTATACACATGTTTAGGTTTTCAAAATCGATGAAGCCCGGAGGTTGAGCTACATATACTTCTTCATTAATAAAACCATTTAGAAAAGCACTTTTGACATCCATTTGATAAAGCTTTAGATCATTAGCACAAGCATAAGCAAGAAGTATTCTTATAGACTCTAATCTAGCCACGGGGGCATAGGTCTCATCAAAGTCTATTCCTTCTTGTTGGTTATACCCTTGGGCAACGAGTCTAGCCTTGTTATCTAACTTTTTTTTATAAACCCATTTGGTTCCTATAATGGTTTGATTACTAGGTGGAGGGACAAGTGTCCAAACATCATTAGAAACAAATTGATTTAATTCTTCTTGCATAACCATTACCCAACTTTCATCTTTTATGACTTCTTGTGTATTCTTATGTTCTATGGTTGAAACAAAACAAAATAGGCTACTTTGGTTTTGAACTTGAGACCTTAAGGTTCTTTCGTTTAACTTTCCTATGACCTTATCTACGGGGTGATCTTTGGACTCTTTAATATTTATGAGTTCATTATTTGAAGATTCTTCTTCTTCATTTATCTTTTTCTTTATTACAATAGCTTCACTTTCTAAAATCTCGTCATCGACAAGAGGTGGAGAGGGTTTTGGTGGACTTTCATCAAATTTTACATTTAATGACTCTTCTACCTTCATTGTTTCTTTATTTAGTATGACGTAAGCTTTGCTATTAGGGGAGTAACCTAGAAAGATACCTTCCGTTGATTTAGGATCAAATTTTGTAAGGTAATCTTTAGTGTTAAGAAGAAAGAATTTGCTACCAAAGACTCTAAAGTGATCTAACGTAGGCTTTTTGCCTCGAAGTAACTCGTATGGAGTTTTGCCTAAGATTGGTCCAATTAAGACTCGATAAAGTATGTACGTTGAAGTATCAACGACATTGCACCAAAACTTTTGAGGTATGGATTGCTCATTAAGCATGGTGCGACTCATTTCTTGTAGGGTTCTATTCTTTCTTTCAACTACCCCATTCGATTGTGGAGTGCGCGGAGCCGAGTAGTTGTGAGTAATACCATTAGCGTCACAAAAGGCTCCAAATTGCAATTCATTATCGAATTCCCTACCATGACCCGTTCTAATAGACACTATAGGACTTCCTAGTTGTCTTTGGATTTTCTTGCTTAATATTTCAAAATAATTAAACGTTTTAGTTTTGTTGTTGGAATCACTCCTAAACCATAATCAAGTGTTAGTAATTAATATGTAATAGTTAGCTTTATTATGGCCTTTATGTTTGTTATTAGCCTTAAGCTTATGTAGAAGGCCCATGAGCTTAGGCCCAAGCCCATTAAAGAAAGGATGGAAACTAGGAGTGTTGCCCTAGCTTTCCTCCTATAAATACTCTTGTAAACCTTCATTTGAAGGTTGGTTGTTCAAGTTTTCTTTCACTCACTCTCCTACGCATAAACCGTATTACTATTATCATGTGTGTGTGTTTGTTTACTTGTCCAATCGCCTTATCTCTTTCTTATAAGCTTGTGTTTGTAAAACTAGTGACCTAACAGTGGTAACAATCGCCTAATAGTTGAGTGAACGTATTGTTTGAAGTGAGTTTTGGTCTCACGCCTAACTTATGATACCTCACCTTTGGCTTGATCAAAACGTATTTTTACACTTTTGAATCCAAGATTCTTGTACTTTCAAAGTTTTAAGGTGTTAAAATACTTGTTTTTGGCAAAAGTTTCAAACTTTATGCGTGGATAGTTGTTTTCATCGAGTTTTTGAACGTGGGTGTAGTTCTACGCGTAATCAAGTATAGAGGCTTTGGTTCATCAAGTTTCACACTTTTGTGTATTTTGGTGTTATTGAAGCTATTTTATCACACAAAACTGGTTTAGAAACACTTTTGGACGTAATCAAAGTTACGAGCATTTCTACGTAGTAAAACCCTAAAACTACGCGTAAGTGCTTCCTTGGTTTGATCTTCATTTTAGTGGTTTATTCCGTGTTTTCTTACTTGGATAAGTCCGAAAATACGTCGACTTTGGATATCTTTTGCCTTTGTGATAGTGTAAAAGATCATTTGAGCAAAACCCTAAAATTACGCATAAGCATAAACTTACGCGTAGAAATCCTACACCTAAGATTTTCTTAAGCCTAAGCCTAGTCTTACGACAAGAAAATCCTCGCCTAACTTTCACGCCTAACTTTAGTGCTTTTCCTACTACGCGTAAGCTAAATCCTGGCGTAACTCCTTGTTGTTACGTAACTTTGGTGTTTATACGCATAAGTCTTGGTTCTTGTCTTTTCTCGCCTAAGGACACTTCATCAACAAAGGTTCATTCGACTACAAAGATCCATTTTACCAACACAAGTTTTCAACATGTCTCAACCACCATACTCTAACTATTTCCCTTACACTTATCCTCAACGACAACAACAACTATGTCCACAACATCAACAATGGAATCAACAACAAGCAATTTATCAACAACAATTTAATCAACAACATACTCCACAACTTGGTGCAATTCCCCCACCACAAATGGTTCAAACACTGCCAAGTCTTCAAGTTCAACCCTACACAAATGAATTCAATCAACATCCACAAGGAACACTATGAAGGAACCCACTTGGTTTGCAAAGATGTGTGAAGCTTTAAGCGACCAACAATCAATTCATGAAGTCAATCACTTGATAGACCTCCAATGCTCACTCCGAAACTACGATCAATGGGTGATTAGGTTCTTTAGGTTTTGTGATCCGAAGAAGCCACATGGAAAGTTCTTAAAGAAGGTTATCTTGGAAGGTCCATTTGAGATGCCTCTCGTCATTGTGCCCGGAGATCCTAATGTTGTTCCACCAAGAGATGAACAAACCAACATTGCTCAAGCGGATCTAAATGCAATGTAACTTCTACACTATGAAGTCGATGAGCTTGCAATGCAATATATCCTTTTAGGATTACCTAACCCAATTCTTCAAAGTGTTGATGCTCAAAAGACGCAAAGGAAATGTGGGACCATATTTATCTTCTTATGGAAGGATCAAGACTCAATCGGAGGATTTGGAATCCAAAATTTACTTGGCTTATGAACACTTCATGATTGAATCGGGAGAGACACTAGAGTCTTATCATCATTGATTTTCGAGACATCATCAATGATTTGGATAAACACAACATCATCATGCCAAGAATTGCGGTGAATACTAAGTTCTGAGTAGTCTTGGTCCCGAATGGGAGAAGTATGTCATTTTCTCCGTCGGCGAAGAATATGCATCATTCTACATATGGATTGTTGTATGATTACTTGAAGCCTCATGAGAAGGAAGTTGATCGGGAAAGGATTCTCCGTGCTCAAATTGCTCCACCTACACATCCGGAAAATCAACAACTTGCCTTATATGCTCAACAAAGTTATCCTCCTCAACAAGCAACTCAACCAAGCGCCTCGGTCACACCAAACGATCCATCACAAAGAATCTCAACAAAATCAATTGGTTCCTTACAACAACAACAATGATCAAGCACTTCATAGTCAAACTAATGAGGAATCCGATCCGTTCGAAGCATTGCAACAAGGATTTGTTATGATTGCTAATGCTTTTAGCCGTTATACCAACAAATCCAACAATCGTATTCGTTACTCATCCAATACACGAAATCGGTTTGTTGAACAATGGACGAGTTGAAGTTCGTAATCGTGGTTATGGTCGTCAAATGGGAGGTGGTCAAGGGTTTAATGCTATGGGAAGGAATAACAACGAGCTCAAGTGGTGGAACAGAAATGCTCGAATGGATTGAATGGTCTTGATGCTACAACCGCAATGAGAAGGACACTGGCTAATGCATGCCCAAAGCCAAGGACTAGGGGCGTGCTTATTTCAAAGAGGCTCTTCCGTTGGCTCTTAAGGATGAAGTGGTGGATCTCTCACAAACAAAGAACGAGCTTTATGGCGTATGCACTCATATGATGACATGGAGGACTTGCAGCCAATGCAATTGTTATGTTGATGGCTAATATGCATGAGTTACACATGAGTGAAACAGCCCAATAGTATGACATCGATGGCTTGTCTCGTACCCGAACAAACCATCATCATATCTCGAACTAATATCTCCACCAATATCTCGAATCCAAGACGGCTCGGTCGCTCAAAATGAGTCATCTACATCTCATTCGACGATTTTCAAATAAACCTCAGTAGTTACATTTGACGATCAAGATGACCTTATGGTTTCCTTTGATAATCAAATTGACTCGTGGTTGTACTTGAGGATCTAAATAATGATCATGTTGTGACTCACATTGAACAAGCCGAATCTGTTGCCTCATCCAGTTTTGCTCGTTTAATTCGGACCATCAAATCAAAACGGAGGAATGTTATGCATTAAACAAAGTCTTAAAAGTAAAATGCACTGTTAACCAAGGATTTTGAATGTTTACAAAAGCAACTCAACTCTTTCAAAACTCAAGAAAACGTGAAAAGGTTTTGAAGCGACCTTCACTAAATCTCATCAAAGCGAAAAGTACTTAGAGAGACGGATCGTGATCTAGCCGCTCAAGAACTGAAACATAAACACAAAAAGCAAATTAACGCCTCACCTTGGAAAATCAAAAGCTAAGGCTAAGTTGTTAACTTGTCAAAAGCAGTTCTCTGCATACAAAAGCATTCAACGAATCGGGTAGATGACCTTCTTGAAGAAATTATCGACACAACGAAAACTTAAAGAGTTTAAAACTGTTGTTTATAAACATGGTGAGTCGAAGAATCGCTATTGAAAAGTTTACTTTGAAACCCGATCCAAAAGGATATGGACCAAATCTTGCGATTACAAACCAAAGCTTTCAACCAAAACATTCAAACAAAATCACAAGTTTCCAAAGCATAATATAAAATTGATAATTACATTATGAGTGTTGTTGAATATCATCGTCAAGAGGAATTAGATGCGAAGACGAGTCGATCAAAATTAAAAATGTTGTTTACAACAAACCTTTTAATTATTCAAACCGTCACTTTTGTCACACCAACGGATTCTTCTAACACACCAAGGGTTATCTTCAAAACACCGAGTCTTCTAATGTTAATCCCAACCGATTATGCACAAATTTATGGTCCTTTACCTTCCATCGATGAAGTAAACTCAAAACACGAAAATCGCAAAATTCTTAGATATTTTGATATTTTCATGGTCGACCTCAAAATTTTACAACATGAGATAGAATATCGCTCGAATCAAATTTAATCACTTTAAATCGCCTCTAGCGAGAACAAAGAGACATTTTTCGAAAAATCTTTTACCTAATGTTAAAAATTTGAAAAATTGTGCATTAGCTTGGGAAAAGGATTTTCATAAGGAACTTGAGTCATGAAGGTCGTTTTAGAAAAGCAAACATCTATTTCTAATACTAAACGTAAAAAGAAACTATTGAGAAAAGATGTTGATCGACTCTTGGAAGATGTTATCCGTCTTGATATCCATAATGTTGTGTTATTCTATTCTTTGCCACATGCATCCGATTCTATCTCTGCGATAATGTTGACTCTGTGGTAATCTGTGAGAATCTTGATAATGTGCTTCGGATCGAGTCTTTAAAAGCTGAAAATAAACGATTACTTAACGAACTTTACAATGCAAAACGTCGTCTTCATTGGTGTGAAAAGATATTCACAACCATCAACTTAGTTTTCAAAAGAAAATCGCTCGATTGAGTGCAAAATCTTCCGATCCTAAAATTGAGCAACTGGATGATCAAAACGTGTCTTTGAAAAATCAAATCTCTAAATATGAACAAGAACTTGTAACAGTTAAACAGAATATGGTGTCATATTTGATTTACTCAATAAGACTCGACATGAAGCATCAAACGAACTTGATCACTATCTTGCTCACACTAGAGAAGTCATGAATTTTGCCGGTAATATTCGCTTTGAAAATCAAGATTTGATTCACACTATCTCTAAGTTAAGAGAAATGTTAGGAAAGTATGAACAACTTCCGCCAACCATCATTAAGAGATTAGCACCAAGAACACTTAGTAATCGTGCACCTAGAATCCTACTTCTAAATCACAAGTTGCTAACGTGCTTCCTTCTCTTGAAACAGAATAGTTGCGTCTTTTCCAAACGTCCGCACTTCACGCCTAGAGCACTCAATCAAGAATAGGAAGTTGCGACCTAAGAAAAGATCAATAAGGAATGCTAAAGTAGAAGCACACCTAGGACTATGAATAAGACTCACGTTGCTTCCACTATAGATGTTGCGTCGGCAAATGTAATAGAAATAGAGATGTAATGAATGCTAAACCTTTAAGCACTTTTGATATTCATCGATGCACCTTGTGTTATTTGTCGTAAAAGTATGAATTCGATTGTCATGACAAATGTGTTGCTAAAGCTATAATCTCGTTTACGGAATCCTAAGAATCGAATTCCTCTAGGCCCACTAATCATTCTAAGTCCGTGCTTGGTAGACCGCCTTCTTTAGATTCTAAGGCAAACATTGTTTGTCATCAGTAGCCCCAGTTTCACCTCCTAAGAATGTAGTACCACCTAGTGCATTCACTAAGACTAAAGCAAAGAGTAGTTATAGATGGCGAAATGGATATATAACACACTAGGATTTAAATGGATGCCTAAAATTATTAGTATGTGTATATCTAATATACCGCTTGAACCCTCTAACATCTCGGGTTCCACATCTACCTCTATTCCATCCGTGTCGCCTATGTGTAATGCGGTGATACGGATCATTCTCTGGATTGTTGATAGCGGTCGTTCCCGACACATGACAGCAATCTTAAATCATTATCAAACTTTATTGCAAAGTTCATTGGCACCGTCGGTTCGGGAATGATCACTTCGCAGCTATCATGGGCTATGGAGATTATATCAATGGGAACATCGAAATCAGCAGGGTTTACTATGTGGAAGGCCTCGGTCATAACTGCTTTCGAGGGTCGGTTTTGTGATGGAGATTTGGAGGTTGCTTTCGGGAGAAAACTTGTTTCATTCGTGATCTACAAGGAAATAACCTTATGTCCGCTCGCGTAATTCTAGTCTCTACACTATCTCTATACAAGACATGGTTGCTTCATCTCCCATCCGCTTACTTTCAAAGGCAACATCAACAAAATCACGGCTATGGTACCGTCGTCTCTCACATCTAAACTTTCAAACCATCACCAACCTTGCTCGACACAAACTAGTTGAAGGTCTCCCACGATTCCGGTATTCAAAAGATCACCTTTGCTCACTGTGAACAAGGGAAAAGCACTCGTGCTCATTTTCCTTCAAAGGTGGAACAAAGCTCTCAAAGATGTGCTTCATCTTCTTCACATGGATTTGTGTGGCCCGATGCGCGTGCAAACGATCAATGGCAAACGCTACATCTTAGTAATTGTTGATGATTACTCACGCTGGACTTGGGTATACTTTCTTCAAAGCAAAGACCAAGCTCCACAAATGATCATCACCTTTCTCACAAAAATCTGAGTTCGATTCGCAACACCGTCGGGCTAATCGAATGCATGAGGTACCGAATTTGTAAACCAAACCATTTGTGAATTTTATGAGAAAGTGGAATTCAAGATCAAACATCTATTGCACGTACACCAAAACAAAATGGAATTGTTGAAAGATCTAAACCGAACGTTAGTGGAAGCTACAAGAACAATGTTAATCAATGCTAAACTTCCAGACACTTGGGCGAAGCCGATTCATCGCATGCTATACTCAAACCGTTCTATGATCACAAAACGCCACAACAAAACACCTTTCGATCTTGTCCACAACCACAAACCGAATCTCAAACACTTTCATATATTTGGATCCCTTTGCTATCCGAATAATGATCGTGATGATTTTGGAAAACTCAAAGCCAAAGTCGACATTGGAGTCTTTATTGGATATTGTGAGAATTCTAAAGGTTACCGGATCCGAATCATCGCACAAAACAGTGATGGAAACGATTCATGCTCATTTGATGAACTCACGGAAATGGCTTCGAGTATAACAACTTAGAACCCGGTCACAACCGCTTAAACTTCCTCAAACCCCATCATCACCGAACAAAGCCCCACTAACTCGTCAACAAATGGAAAGGTTATTTTCTCCTCTGCTCGTGACGATATTGATGAACGTGCTCGGTGTATCCACTGCTCACCGCACAACCCGATAATATTCCTATACCGATACACTGCTACAACAACTCTCGTTGAAGATGCACCTACACCGCTGACTCCAATACAACAGCTTGAACGCACCGCCCAACAATAATGAACCGGTGATGATATTCAATGATGTACCCCACCGCAGATTTTGATCCAAATGCGTTCTTCAACCCGTTTGCTAATGAGATCGCTGCACGGATGTCGCGAATCTTCAACAAACCATTTGAATCCATAGAATTTGCACAATGTATACCAACATCAACCTCTACACATCGATGGACAAAAGACCATCCTCGGCTAATATTATTGGCAACCCAAATCAACCAACGTTACGAGACAACGTCTTCACACGATGGTGAACATTGCATTTATGCACTCACCGTCGCTAACTGAGCCTAAAAACATTAAAGACGCAATGACAAAAGACAACTGGATTGAATCCATGCAGAAGAACTCAACCAATTCAAACGCCTTGAAGTATGGGAATCGGTTGAAAGACCAACAGGGTCTACGTCATTGGTCTAAAATGGATTTGGAAAAGCAAATTGATGTCAAGGAACGCCATCCCAAACAAGTCACGCCTAGTTGCTAAGGGTTATCGCGGGAAGAGGAATAGACTTTGAAGAATCTTTTGCTCGTTGCTCGCCTTGAGGTCGTTCGGATATTTCTCGCGTCATGCTCATATGAATATGACGGTCTTTCAAATGGATGTCAAAACTGCGTTTCAACGGACAACCGAAGAAACGGTTTATGTCGACCAACCCGAAGGATTCGTTGATCCAGAGTGCCCAACCATGTCTACAAACCGAACAAAGCTCTTTATGGTCTCAAACAAGCCCCTGCATGGTACGATAAGCTATCATCTCTCTCATCGCTAATAATTTCACCAAAGGCTCGGTTGACCCAACTCTTTTATATAATATCACGGGCACATATCTTAATTGTTCAAATTTACGTGGATGACATCATTTTGGGTCGACACATAAAAAGTTTTCAACCGCTTTTGCAAAACTAATGAAGAAAAATTTTGAAGTGTCCATGATGGGTGAACTTACGCTCTTTCTAGGACGCAAGTTCATCAATCACCCCATGGTATTTTCTTGAGTCACCCAAATATGCCCTTGAATTGTTAAACAAATTTGGAATGAAAACTGTGATACTTATGCCACACCAATGACTCATACCAAGAAGCTAGACGCGATTTACATGGGAAATTAGTTGACCCTACCAAATACCAAGTATTATTGGGTCTCTCATGTATCTAACGAATTAGTAGACTGATATTGTCTTTGCCGCTTATCTATGCTCCGTTATCGATCGCGACCAACCGAAACCCACCTCTCGAGGCTAAAAGAATCCTCCGATACATCAAGGGAACCATTAACTTGGGATCCGTATCCTAAGGATTCGGTTTTGAACTAATCACTTTTTCGACGCCGATCACGCAGGATGCTTAGACTCAAGGAAAAGTACTTGAGAGCTCTACAATTTCTTGGTGATAAACCGGTGTCTTGGCAATCAAAGAAGCGAGGATTGTACATCGTCATCAACTAAAGCGAGATATGTAGCCATGTCCGCGTGTTGTGCTCAAGTCATATGGATGAGAACACAACTCAAAGACTATGGTTACGTATTTGATGTAATCCCGATGTATCGCGACAATCGGAGTGCCATTGCGATCTCGTGCAACTCGATTCAAGACTCGAAATCAAAGCACATCGATCTTCACTATCATTTCATCAAAGACCACGTGGAACAGCAGTACCGTTGAATTATACTTTGTGGGTACGAATACCAATTGGCGCATCTTCTCACCAAAGCCTTGCCTCCCGCTAGGTTTAATGAGCTGATCCACCGGATTGGTATGAGGTGTTTGACTCAAGAAGAATTGGATGACCTCTTAAAACAGTCTTAAAAACCTGTCAAACACCAAAACTCTCTTTTGTAAATAATTTTTTTGAAAAACAAAATACAAAAATATAAAACCTAATAAAAACAAAAATATTCTTCTAATCTATAATTTTTCAACATGGCAAGTACATTTCTTCCTTCAACACTATAATCTTTCAAAATTCAGTATTTTTACGATCGAGTGTTGAGGGGGAGAAAATTTTCACTTAACTGTTTCAAAACATCTGTGTACTTGCATGTTATCAAATCCTGGTTGGTTATTTTATCAATGGTGGGAAACTTTTCTGGTTAAATGAAACTCCTCGGACTAAAATTTATAACCTTTCATCATTTACCTAAGTCGAGGGGGAGTGTCGTCAAGTTTCTTTCTAAAAATCTTTGTTTGGTAACCAAAATGGAAGTTAAATGGCTTTGTTTGAAAAAGGAAAAGGTGGAGGGACCAAATCTGTCAAAATGTTAAAGTCATTTTAATAAAAACACCTCCCACCTACTTATTCACTTCACATTTAATACACTCAACCTAACTAATCTACGCGTAGAATTCATTCAAGAAATAAGTTCTTTTGATCATCATTTTGTAAGTTGTTTCGTGATTACAACATGTTTTTAAGTAATGGTTTTGAATTTCTCAAAAAACCAACGGTTAAAACATTCTATAATCGAGTTTTTGTGGACTACGCGTATGTGTATGAACACCCAATCATGAATTGGTGTTTTTGGTTAAATGGATAGTTTCAAAATGTGTCTAATACATCAATGATATCATTTTAACCATCAAAATCCACCCAGAAACACAAACTGATGAATTTTGAAAACTAGGGTTCTTGAGTCGAATTGGGTTTTTTCAAATGTGAAGAGTCTTGGTCAAAAATATTGTTGTGTTATGCTTGTGTGATGTTGAATTGATGATATCCTTGCCTTATAACCACCCAGAAACCCTAATTGATTCAGAATTAGGATTTAGGGTTTAAAGTTCTAAAGTTTGCGTATTTTTGATTCGTCTCGAACTAGATGTTAATACTTGGTTTAAAGACTCTCACAACACTCTTAAACTACCAGAAAAAGTATGGTGCAAATCCTATGGTTAAAATTCATACGCGTAATTCATAACCCTTAGGGTTTTGACCTACGCGTATGACTTTCTACGCATAAATGTTAAATGTGTTTTCATGCCATGATTTGATGTTAAAATGAATATAAGTGTTAAGATTGATGTTATGATGTTTTATTTCGTGCTTGCTACTCGTGAAACTCGAATCAAGGTCATTGAATCTCACGAAGGATTACCTTACACGCGTAGGAAGTTATGCGTAAGAGAAATCCTCGCGTAACTACTACGCATAAGGTTCTACAATGGGACTACGCGTATCCCGTGAAGCATATGCGTAACAAAGTGACTCTACGCATAAGGTCTACTCTTACGAGTAAGCTTTACGCGTATGGTCTTTATACGCCTCGCCGTGGCCGCACGCATAAGGCCCCTTCCTACACGTAACTTGTCTTATGCGTGAGTTAGGATCCCACGCGTAAGCTTTCGCTCACGCTGTATGTCATTCTCACTTACGCTAACTTTGTCAAAACTACGCTTAAGCCTTGATTGACCTTCATTATGAATTGTTACGTGTACAAACTTGTAAATAAACTAATCATAACGTCACGAATCCAATAATGTCACTAATAAACTTAATCGTTTGATATGGTGTGAACAATAAGTGATAACATAAACTTTAAAACTTAAAGTTAACTAACTCACGACACATTTCACGACATCATTAGACTATTGGACAAACAAGTGACTTAGGACTCGTGACAATCATTGACACTGTACATTCAATAACTAGACAATAAAACCTTCTGTTGACTAACATTATGTCTTTCGATATGTTGGTTCTTTTGGCTAATGTTATTTCAGATCACGACATGGCTGAACAAATGAATGTGGATGCATCAGAAGTTCTTACAATTGCTGATATCTTTCTAGAAGGTTATCCGAGAAAGCTTGGAAAGAACAACCTTAGGGTTGACTTTGACACCCTCACATGCTCGTAATCTTCTTGTCTCATTGTAGTGGATATTCTCGTGAATCATCCCTACCGTAACATGCTCTCACACTCGCCACCGCTCCGCAGGTCTACATTCAACAATTCGGGATTCTATGCAGGATCATCGGTCAAAATGTCTTGTGAATGCGACTCTTAATCACAAACAAGTCACTATCACTCCCGATGACTTACGAGTTGTTCTCATCATTCCGGACATCGCTCCAACCGACTTCTTTGCTACCTCTCTCAAGAGACCGTCCCGCAATTCTTGATAGATATTGGTTATGATGAATCTACAGAATCATTACTAAGCACTCTCACGTGGAGTCAAGAATATTCCTCAACCATGGAGGACACTCTATATGATCATCACCAAATCGGTCTCGGTCGTGACGGTGGCTATGAGCATCCCAAGCTCATGGAATCGCAAATTTTCCGTCGTTGATCAACAAGAAGGACATTATAATTGAAGCATCTGCTATGGGAAGATATGATGTTGTTTCATAAGAAGCTTGGCTCCAAAATTCCTATGTCGATACACCAAACTGTTGATCCAGAGCTCTTGGACTTCATCCCGAAATCCCGTGAGACTCAATGACCCGTATAATCATGACATCTTGATCGAGCCCATACTATCTCGTCGTAATCAAAGAATCATCTACGAAGAAACAGGTGTTTGAGTTGCCCGATCACCTTCTTACAAAGGAAATCAAAAGCTAGAAACGCATAAAAGGTATCGGGTAGCCGTAAAAGAAGGAAAAGTTGGCCATCTTGATGAAAAGGCTTCGGGACACCTACTCGGAGAACCGTAAGAGGAAGTGCCGGAAGTGCGAAGTTCGAAAGTCATAGGAAGTTTCCCAAGAGGAATCCTCCTCGTAAAAGGACTGCCTCTAAGGAAGCTACCGCCATCCCAATCCCTAAACCCGAACCTCAAAGAAAGATTTTGGACGAAAGCTCAAGGTACCGACACGTATGAAGAGATTACCTACTCAAACCGCAAAGGATGACAATCTTCAAGACCAAAACCTCCAAGTCGCAAGTCGATAAAGGAAAAGGAAGACTCTGCACTTGTGCCCTTTGATGAAAGCTCAAGAAGAAGAAGAGCTCTTGGATCAATCCTACAGAAGAAGTTTAAATTAGTTAGACACATTCAAAAGGTCAAGAATTTGCAAAGACCAAATGGGTGGCCCCGAGGATCAAGTGGTCTTGCCCACCTCACCGATCCCGATGCGGTTAATCGACCCGATAAGGGATCCGTGCCACCTCTTGTGCAACAACAAACGCTTGTGGAGGAGTCTCACGATTATAACATTGAGGAACCAGAACAGGATAAGACTGAGAAAGAGAAATCTGATGAAGAAGCTAAGGCTCAGAAGGAAGAAAAGGCTAAATCTGGACAAGATGACGAAGAGAATTATGATGATTATCTTCTCAAAAGTCCAACTCGTTCCAAGGAGGATACTTCTGCACCTCCTAAGGACCCCGAGTCTCCTCATGTCTCATCCTCATCGGATTCTTCTTCTCATTCATCACCACCACCATCAAAGAGATCAACCAAATCATCATCCAAATCAGTAAAGAAACCACCTCGTTCTTGGATATCTCATGCTCATAAACGAATTGGGAATGTTGTCAAACAAATCAGAAAGAAACACATTCTCCAAAAGAAGTTGAATTTCTTTGCTGATCACATACAACATCTGTATGACGAGCATGAAAAGATGAAAGAAGAAAGGAAGTTTATTAAGGAATTCATGAAAAGTCATCGCCAAGAGGAACTGAACGAAATGATCGAAGGTTACACTAACAAGTACCTTCAGGATATCGTTCCTAAAGTCACAAAGGAGATGTTTACCAGACAACTATATCCGAATCTTATGCAGATAGCCAAGAAAACTATTAGATCCACACCTTTAACCGTCACAATCAATCCATCCGATCTCAGTAGTTTTCTCGGATAACTAATTGGTGGCCAAGCTTGTCACACAAATGTCTACACGATCCGGGACATTTACTCGAGGAAGGAAAGTCGTTTCAAGCATTGTTGGACTACCAACTCAAAGAAGCATGTAGATTCAAGAAGAAAAGTCTAAACGCCCTAGAGACGATGAAGACAAGGATCGGGATAAGCATGATAAAGCTAAACGTCGGAAGAAGTCCGGTGAATCATCTTCTATGTTACCTCCTCTCCAACGGAATCCTACTCAACAAAGGTCTCCTCCTCGTTCTTCTACGAGATAAACCTCGGGACGATTCCGAGTTACCACCCCGACTCGAAAAACCGGTGATTACTTTGAGTATACGGGTGGTGACGATGAAGAGGTCCTTGAGCCCCTACAACAACCCACCTCTCCCAAACAAGTTCGAAACCGTAATCATCATCTAGGCCTTCAAAAGAAGAAGAAGAAGACGCCTCAGACTGACGTCATATCTTGGCTAGATGACGACAAAACTGAAGAATTTGAATGGTTTTCTACTCTTGTTAACAACACTCCCTACCCCGAAGAAGGTCAGAATTTGGTAGACGGTAATACATTGGAGCATGCAAAACTTTTGCAAGCAAAGTTCTAGGTGAAGAAGATGACGAAATCCGAGTTGAGGCGAATCAAGAATGAAGCTTTTCAACTGTGGAAAGATAGCTCCGAAAGTGCCATCGAGGTCGAATATCACCTTGAGAACATTGCTCGAGCTATGTCTAACAACATGGATTGGCTCAACCCAGAAGCAAACATCGACTTCACCAAACGGGACAACCCTCCATACTACACCGATGGTCAAAACCTCTACCAACAATTGGCCAACCAGATGAACCAAGGATTCCATTCAGATATTTCTTCAACAAAGACCGGAATTTCTTCTACATGGTGGCGATGGTTCAAGGAAATACGCTACATCGTTGACACTTCCATTCCCAGCAGACTATATACTCGAATCGATAGCCATTGAGGAACGTGCCAAACACTTGTTCTCGACAAAGTGGAAGCATACGACCGAGATGCAATGTACGGATTCATCATTGGCGGAACGCCGACGAATCTACTACCGGTCGTCAGTTCGTAAGTCTCAACATGCGTGTTCAAGACTAAGGATATCGTGGCCATCAAACATGTTGTTCGTCATCTAAGTGGGACTACACCTTCCTTAAGAATATCGTGGTCAAACGACAAGATGAAAGGGACTATGCTTTCTCTGAAGCTGACTTTGAGAATTTGTCTATCAACGACATTGAAGACATGTATCTTGCTAAAGTACAAGGTTGCATGAGGCAATTTTAAACCAAAGTACAACGTGAATTCATCAAGTCACTGCTCATCTTCATCAGACGCATAGTCATCAAGGAACGCGTAGGAGATCTCCAACTGGCTGTTGAATCTTATCAGACTCGTGTCAACTTCACACCACCTCAGCTAGATCTTCCCGACATCAACCAGCTCTCACAATATACACTCATCAGCAAACCTTTCGGCGTTGTTTACCGTAGTGAACTACAAAGAAATTTCTTAATAGCGTGTAGTGAACTTCACAAGTTTGGAGATCACACTTTGAAGATGGTTAGGGACGGATTGGCATATAGGTTGAAGGACATACATCAAAAGATTGGGTCTCATAAGCGATGGAATTCTCGGGATCGCAGGATGTGAGGAGAATCATCAAGATGATTGATGAAAGGTTGTTTCAAGGATCGCTTTAGAACGTTGGAAAGATTTTTGGTGGTCGACCCAGATCAACATCACCGCTATCAACGCCTTTTCACACTCCCGGCGACATCATCGGACTTCACGGTACCCCTTGAATTGTTTCTTTCATTATACATTTGGATGTGTGATTATATTTGTCCATGGCTTGTGCACACATAACAATGTACAACCCGTTCTTGTCAAGAAAGGACCCGTGGTACACTTGATTGCCACAATCCTTATAAAAGGAGCGAAAGCTTCTTATTTTTGAGTAAAACCTATCAAACCTTTCATTTTCAAGGTTTTGCTCAAAAGACAAGTACTTCCCATATGATTTTCAAAACCTCAACCGCTTATATCACTAGTTGAGGGGAGTATTTGATGTAAACTTTGTTCACAAATTGTTCATAGTGGTCATCTTCCGCAACACTCGAAATGGTCATATTTATTGTCAACTTTTCAAAATAACATTTGATATGCCATTTTGAGGGGAGAAAATTGTGTGATAAGAAATATGTTGTGCAAAATGCAAATGAATCTGTACTTGAGACTTAACCAACGAATTGACGGTACTAAAGCGTTAGTAACTCGAAAAGACTTGTCTGGACGGTAATAATTTCAAGCTAGTTCGCTAGTAATGTAAACGTGTCTTGCAAAGGACTTGTCCAAGTAGAAAGTACCATTCGAGATACTCTTGGTAGACATGAACTCGACGGTATGACAACCTTTCGAGGTTTGTCTACACCTTCAAGGTAGTTATTAGAGCTAGTTGTCACCTAAAAGTCGACAATGTAACTCTTTAACTATGCAACGTAACCGTGTCTCGCGGGGATTGTCTATTACCAGTGGATCAATTCAAAATGTGTGCGCTCCTTCCTCACTGTGCATTTAAACCATTAAAAACTCTTAAGCACATATGGAGGGGGAGTATTTATGCAAAATCCTATCTCTCACAGTGGTTCAAACATGCTTTTCATTAACAAACCCTTTGAGAGATTCTTTACAACTGTGGTTTTAATGGCAACATAGGTTAGTCATGGAGTTATAAGGTGACTAAGGTTAGGAATAACCGTCTTATGATCCGCCAGAGCCGGAGGGATCTACCCAAGGACATCACAAATAGTTAATACTTAGAAGTCCTTAGGTACGATTATAAAAGGAGAAAATGAGAATCGGAGAAAGAAGGAGTCAAGAATCAAAAGAAATGCAAAGAAAAGGGTGAAAAAATAGCCCTCAGTTATTCAACTTAGGCGCATACACGGGTTCAATTCATATACTCTTGGTTGTCACTTAGTGACACCGGTATTGAAGATTAAAAGTCGTCATGGACCCGAAGGACGATGCACTAAACCTTCTTAGCCACTCAAGTTTCTCTCAACAGAAGCTTGTTTCATTCTCACAGAGAACCCTACGTAAACTATTGGCTTTCTCTTAGAGATCGTTGGTATTGAAGAAGGAGACCCTCTCCCTAGTCTCCGCTCAGGAAAACCAAAACGCACTATTGAGTCTAGAGCCACGAGATTCATCAAAAGATCTCTTAGGAACACTTGACATTTTATCACTTGACGATCACCAAATAAGATTATCAGTGGTTCATATCGAGTCCTTCACAGATCTTAACAATCTGTCTAGAACATTTATGAGAGGTTCATGATTCACAATAAAAGGCTTAGGGGTTATGTGTATGGATGAAACCTCAATATCGATATCAAAAATAATCACGAAGATAGATTCAAAATTCCTTTAGGAAAAATAATATCAAACCAAATCCCGTGTGTGATCGTTGATACGGATTAGTCAACCCCAATCGTTTCCCAACGAGGCATGAATTGCCAACGTCGTTATTGGTTTGGAATTTAATGCTCGATGTTTTGGATTTGTGATTTTGATTTTATTAAACTACGGAAATAGGGAAAGTAATTAAGGGAATCTATTCTACGGGAAATCCTAAATGCGTAATTAACTAAAGCGTAATTAACGAAACGTTTTCTTAATTAATTGCAATAAAAGCTATTTAATTCCTAAATGGGAAAATTGAAAAATTATTTTTTGGAACTTTTTCTTAATTAATTGCAATAAAAGCTATTTAAAAATGACTAAAAACTATTCTAAATAGAGAAAAATAGCAAACAGTGACCAAAAATTATGAAAAACTCAGGAAAATTCTAAATTATTATTCTAGTTCTATGAAAAATATAAAATATGATGCTTATGTGTAAGATCTGAGAGCTGCAGTGTAAACTAATACCAAATAAGCACTTGAAAATAAGCAAACTAGCAAAATAAGCCACCACACTGTTACAGAAGCTAAATTATACTATAACTACTCTAAAAACTAATTATAGCTACTCCTAACACCTAATAAGCAATCTACCAAGATTAAGCTAACTGATTGTTTCTTCCCAAACAGGTTTAGACCCTCCTGTTTGAGCTTATTCACTGACTTATCAGAAGAGCTTAAGTGAAAAACAGATTTGTGGTCTTCAAGACCACCAAGCAAACTACAACCGGACAAAATATGAGACCCTAATAAGTCAGATAGCACCTTGTGCAAAGGCGCAAGGTCCGAGAAAAACGAGTTTTGACATTGTTTTGACTTTTGAAAACAGTTGGAAGTTTGACATTTTTGAGATTTAATTGCAAATTAAGGACTGGTAATGATATAATATTATGAAATGAAAACAATGCAAGCTCACTTATCAAATTATACACCTATATGATAGATTATAGCAACTGATTCCAACAGTAATGCAAATAAGATCAGTTTCAAAGTAATTTTGACTTTCAAAGTTCTATAGTGCAATTAGATTACTTATTTGAGCCTTATTACCCTTATCAAACTTATGTAATGATTTTAAACACAAACTAAACCACAAACTCACTATAATCAACTGATCCAAACACTCCTAAATTGATAGAAATGCAATCTACTCTAACTAAATCATAATGACAAGCTCATCCTAACATCAAAACAGATCCAATGCATTAAAACAAAGCTAATATGACAGCAACAATCAATACTATAACATATCTAATAGAAATAATAACTGCTACTTTTTATTAAGCTAGAAATGAGATTAAGATCACACTTACAAGAAGTCCAGCCAAATTTGAGCATTATAACAGTAACAAACCAGTGTAAAACACCAAACAAAAACCCAATCCAGCAACTAGATCAACCTAATTCCATCTCTGAACCAAATGAGAACACCAGTTGACTTTTGTTGACCAAGAAGCTTTTGTTGTGTATTGATTGCAATGAAACAGTGAAGGCACGATACTAAAGCTATCTCAAGCTTAAATGAGCTTATTCCATTATTCAAAACAGCTTATTGAATACTTAAAATCAGAAATGCAAGATTAAACTTAAAACTTGGAAATTTGATTAAAACTGAAAAAGGATTACAATGGATTGAGGTTACAATAAAAGCTTTAAGAAAACATTTATAAACTACTGAAATACAAGAAACAATAAGCTAAATTGAAACTAAGGAATTGCACGAATACAATGTGAGCCAAGAGGGTCTATTTATAGCCTTCAAGAGCCTTGGGATCCTTGATAGAAGAGCCTAGAACCCTTATCCTTTTCCTTAGCCTATCCAAGTCACTTCCTCCAATCATAGTGCTCCAATTCACATGGTGAGGTGTTGCGTCCAATAGGAGAGCTCCAATTAGCCACGTGTGAAGCTTATCCTGACATGTCAGCTACTCTCGAATGATCCAAAGAAGATGCTAGTACGATGTTGGGTGATTGGGTTGTGGGTAAAAACGGGCGTGTTTGGGATTGGGGAAGACAGGTACTGTAGGGCGCATTTGGGATTGTTTATTATATTTCAAGAGGGTTTGACCGGGTAAGGGTTGTTTGACTTGGGTAAAAGGAACGGGTAAAGTGGGTAACGGGTTGGCGGGTTATAATAAATGGTTTGGATGGGTTTGGTTTAATGGATTGGACCGGATCTTTTGATATTGGGCCGTGGGTTGTGTTTATTGGATTTGGATTAAATTTGTAACCTTTTAACACATCAAGGACCCAATGTGTATAAGATGAAACTTCAGGGACCACACATGTAAATTCTGAAAATATCTTTGAAGGATCATTTTTGTCATACTTAAATAGACCAAGGCTGAATTTGCAACTTTTGATTCTTCAAGGGTCAATTCTGCCAAATGCTCAAACTTGAGGGGCCATTCTTGACATTTCTTCAAACTTGATTATATCTTCCAAAAATCATCCTCGGAGAATAAAATCTTCATAAATGCACAATTTTGATCTTCCGGCTCAGCTAAAGCTCTCTTAATCTCTCGTGCTCGGATTTACGTCTGAATTGGTTCCTTTTTGTGTGTTTTTACATATCCGTATCTGCACATGCATAAACTCAAGAAAACCACAAATATTAGCAATAAATGGCTTTTTCTTGGTTATTTTGGGTTTTATTTGACAAAGAAATGATATGTGTTTTTGCACATATCAAAATACCCCAGACGAAACCATTGTCGTGTCCTCACGCAATGCAATCAACTCACGCTTCTAAAACCAAGGATTTCAATCTCTTTCTACTAAACCTATGAAGAAGTAGCAAAGATTCCTCAAAAGAGATTAAGAAAGCCTTAATTCTAAAACGCCTCGTTTACCTTTTAATTCACATGTATAGATATAACGATTAAGCACATTCCGGTTATGAATGACGGTTTGTTGAGCTTTCATGTCGATCAATAACTCCAACATTTTTCAAACGACACGTTAGGATCACGGAGTAGAAAACACAACACGTGAAGTGACCATACGGATAGAATACATCGTCCCCGATTTTCACAAGTCCCAAACTAAGCGTAAAATCGAAATCATTGTTACATACGACTCTAGATGCTAACACTACCCATGGAAGTTACTTGTGTAATTACCTTTTGCTCCCATTTTCCTATTTTCCTCTAGAATTTTTTATTTTTGTGAGAAATGAATTTCTTCAAATTTCTCGTTTCGATAGGTTTTTATTCCGATAAAGATATAAAGCTAAGTCGATAATTAGTTATCCGTCTTCTCTCGAGAACCATTGTTCCAAAAATGAGGTCCACATCAAGGAATTTTTATTCACTTATATTTTTGACTTTTTCATTTTTTCATTTTCATCACTTTTCATCAATTTTTTTTTTCACTTATACTTTTGACTTTTTCATTATTCATCATCATTTTTTTTTTTTTAAGAGCACTTATTCTTTTTATTTATATGAGCTATGAACTACGGAGCTTCACGGGGTAATTCCAAGACTATAGGCTTCATGAAATGAGGATCCCGGCTGGCTAGGCTAAGACCTCACTCAATCCCGGCTAAAGATCCAAGGGTCCGATCTCGACACCGCAGCTCATAACTTTTCTTATTACTTTTCACTTATTACTTGCTTATTTATTACGGATCCTTGATGTGTACCCAATTTTTAAAACAAAGATTCTTTTAAGAAGATAAAGAACTAACTATCACCAAAAACTCAACATCTCTAATTATTATTTAACAGATATGGGGTGAAACAATTTTGTGGGAACAAAAAGCCATAAGTACCTTCGATGGGCTCTAAAGAGAACCAACTACTCCACGCTTAGCATCTAAACTCATAAGTAACTCTATCATTTCTCGATCTCCGCAAATTTAAAATCCCAAATAATGAGATCCGCGGATGCTTAGCCGATAATTTTTAGATTATCTATGGTTAAGGGAACAAGCTAGAGCTCAACATGCCCGGTCAAGTCAGAATTCTATTCCTACTCTCACCAACGGAAAGTCAACAAGGTGTCAAAACATATATTAACTTAGCAAATGCTTCGTCTAATGAAATCAAGTTATGCATATTTAAAGTCAATCAGGGAAACTTGCAAAATCTTGGCCTTGTGAGCTAGAATTCGCATTTTATAGCTTCTTGTCAAAAAGACTTGACAAAAGCTTAAAAAAAAATTAAATTTTTCACATTTTTGCACAATTTTTTATTTTCTAAGGAAAAACGGGGTTGCGAGAGTATACGACGAAAAACAAGCAAGTGCGGTCAAATCAAATCGAAGATTACCCACCCCAGACTAAAACGAAACATTGTCCTCAATGTTTAAAGCAAGGGTAACACGAAATATAAAAGCCGTTTATGAAGTATGCTCAAAGATAAACGTTAGTCGATAAGATTTCGGATATAGGATTTCCATCAGCATCGATCATGAAACTCGAGTGGAGAAAAGACAAACTTCTAGCACGAGAGTCTTCATATCGGGAACATCCTAAACACAACATCACAAACAACCAAACACGAGAAATCAAGAGGCGCACCCTTCGGCCACTTATTAGAAAATAGAAAGAAGATAGAGATAAGCATGGGGTGCCTCCCACTAAGCGCCATCTTGTTTTTGGTTACCGAGTCGCTAGCCCGACTCGATCCCAATTCAATTGTCCTTAGGGAAAGTTTGGAGATCCGGACAACCATAGATGGATGTCCTCCAAAATAATGTTTCACACGATGACCATTCACCTTGAAATTTGGGCCATCGGTGAGAAAGCTCCACCGTTCCATACGGGAAAACTTGAGCGATGGTGAATGGTCCTGACCAACGGGTTTTGAGTTTGCCCGAGAATATCTTCAATCGAGAGTTAAAGAGGAGAACTTGATCACCAACGTTGAAAACGCGGTTGTTGATTTTAGCATCATGAATCCTCTTAGTCTTCTCTTTGAAAATCAAAGAATTCTCGTAGGCCTGATCCCTAAGCTCATTTAATTCATTTAATTGAACTTTTCGGTGATCACCCGCGGTCTTAAGATCAAAGTTAGCATGTTTCAAGGCCCAGAATGCCTTATGCTCGAGCTCGATGGGCAAGTGACAAGCTTTTCCATACACCAACTTAAATGGGGTGCACCCGATAGGTGTCTTGTATGCGGTGCGGAAAGCCCATAATGCATCATCTAACTTATCGGCCCATGAAGCTCGATTTTCTCCTACGGTCCTTTCTAAAATCCTTTTCAAACCACGATTCGAGACCTCAACTTGTCCGCTCGTTTGCGGATGATACGCGGTAGAAAGACGATGGGTAACTCCATATTTAGCCATAACTTTAGCGAATTGTTCATTACAGAAATGGGTACCACGATCACTGATGATAGCACGAGGTGCTCCGAATCGGGAAAACAAATTCTTCAAGAACTTAACAACCACTCGGGCGTCATTGGTGGGGAGCGCCTTCGCTTCAACCCATTTAGACAAGTAGTCGACGGCCACGAGGATATACTTATTACCCTAGATGATGGAAATGGTCCCATAAAATCGATGCCCCATACGTCAAAAATCTCACAAACTTGAATATCATTTGTGGCATTTCATCCTTTGTGAAATTTTCCTTGACGTTGGCAAGAATCACAAGATTTGACTAAATCATGAGCATCTCGATATATGGTAGGCTAATAAAATCCGGAATCAAAAACCTTCTTAGCGGTGTAGCTTGCACCATGATGGCCACCAGTGGGTCCGTTATGGCAAGCATTGAGAATATCAAGGGCCTCTTGGCCATGAACACACCGCCGGATTACTTGATCCGCACAAATCCTAAACAAGTAGGGATCGTCCCAGAAATAATGCCTAACATCTTTGAAAAACTTTTTCTTTTGTTGGGACGACATCCCTTTCACGATAAAATTTCCCGCATGGTAATTTGCAAAGTCGGCAAACCATTGGGTGTTCGGGTCATTCTTAGAAATCATCCCAAGTGTCTCAAGAGGAAATGTTTCCGTGATCTCCTTTTTCTCAAGCACACTTTGATGGGGATTCTCAAGTCTAGAAAGATGATCGGCAGCTAGGTTCTCCGCTCCTTTTTTGTCAAGAATAGTAACATCAAACTCTTGAAGGAGGAGAACCCACCGAAGTAATCGTGGCTTAGCATCTTGCTTTGCCAAAAGATACTTAAGGCGTAATGGTCGGTATACACTATGGTCTTCGACAAGACAAGGTAGGGTCGAAATTTCTCAAAAGCATAAACAACGCCAATAATTCCTTTTCAAGAGTCGTGTAATTGTGTTGGGCCTCGCACAATGTCTTACTCGCATAGTGTATGGGTTGAAAATGTTTCGATTTACGTTGCCCCAAGACTGCCCCAATTGCGTAATCACTTGCATCACACATAAGCTCAAAGGGCAAATCCCAGTCGGGGACAATTAAGATCGGAGCCTCAGTTAATTTCTTTTTAAGAATATTAAACGCTTCAACACATTCATTGGTGAAGATAAACGGATCATCCTTTTCAAGGAGATGGGTCAGAGGGCGGGCTATCTTAGAGAAATCTTTGATGAAACGGCGATAGAAACCGGCATGACCCAAAAAACTCCGAATACCTTTGACGGTAGTGGGATGAGGGAGTTTAGCTATAACGTCGACTTTAGCTCGGTCGACCTCAATCCCAGATTTTGAAATCTTATGGCCGAGGACAATGCTCTCTCGAACCATGAAATGGCACTTCTCCCAATTCAAGACCAAATTGGTGTCTTCACACCGTTTGAGCATGTGGTCTAGATGAGAGAGGCAAGAAGTGAAAGAGTCTCCATAAACCGAGAAATCATCCATAAAAACTTCCATAGACTTTTCGATCATGTCATGAAAAATAGCCATCATGCACCTTTGGAACGTACCGGGAGCATTGCATAGCCCAAAAGGCATGCGTCGGTAAGCAAAAGTTCCATAAGGGCATGTGAAAGTGGTTTTCTCCTGATCCTTCGGATCGATCGGGATTTGAAAATAACCGGAGAAACCATCGAGAAAGCAATATAACTCATTTCCCGCTAAACGTTCGAGCATCTGATCCATAAAAGGTAGCGGGAAATGGTCCTTACGTGTAGCATCATTCAACTTTCGATAATCAATACACACCCTCCATCCGGTGACGAGGCGTGTGGAAATCAACTCATTTTCTTCGTTGGTAACGACGGTCATCCCTCCCTTCTTTGGGACACAATGGACAGGGCTAACCCATGAGCTATCGAGATTGGATAAATGATTCCGCATCAAGGAGTTTCGAACTTCCTTTTGATAACGTCATGAATTTTGGATTAACCCTACGTTGTTGTTGAATAACGGGTTTGCAATCGTCCTCCATTAAGATCTTTTGAGTACAAAACGAGGGTTTATGCCCTTGATATCGAAATTTGCCAGCGATGGCACTCTTATGTTTTCAAGAATATCCAAAGTGCGGTTTCTCCTCATCTTTTAAGTTTTTAGCAATGATGACGGAAATTTGTTCGGTTCTTCAAGAAAAGCGTATTCAAGATGAGGAGGTAAATCCTTGAGCTCGGGCTCTGAAGGTTTTTCGTTAGACGTTTGTACTTCTTTAATTTCTTCAATCGTGATCTCTTTCGGAGGGAGTAATGGTAATGGATCTTCATTCAACAATTTCTCAAGATAAAGAATATCTCCCTCCGAATCATAAACTCCATCATCAATTCCCGGTGGAATCGATTCATCAATAGCAAGAAACTGATCGATCTCTTCCAAAAGGAAATCACCTCCCTTAAACAGAGTGAGAGAGGGGGAAGAGTCGGCAATGATTGGTTCAGAAGGTGAATCAGAAGAAGTAGAATTTTTAGCAAAACCGAGAACTTCTTGAGCGTACTCCTCACAAGAAACATCAATAACGTCGACTCGATTGATGGAAGCATCGTCGAAATTTGAGGAGTACCTCGTCGTTTGATTAATGTTAAATGTGACGGCTTCTTGATTAACTCGTAACGTAATCTCTCCTTCGAACACATCAATTAGGGCACGACCGGTCCTTAAGAAACATCTCCCAAGAATAATAGGTACTCGAGGGTCGGCATCAAAATCTACCACAACAAAATCCGCGGGAAAATAGAACTCCCCCACTTTGACAAAGACATCCTCGGCTATATCCTTTGGACGGGTCGTAGAACGATCGGCTAGCTCGAGGGTCATACATGTTGGGGTAAGTGGGGGCAATGAAAGCTTTTCGTAGATTGAGTTTGGCATCAAATTAATACTTGCGCCAAGATCGGCCAAGGCGGAGCATTGAACAATTCCTTGAAAATCACACGGAATGAGGAATTTTCCGGGGTCACCTAACTTTTCGGGAAGTTTCTTGAGGATAACCGCCGAACAATTCTCATTCAGAGATGTCGTAGCAAGCTCATATAGTTTCTCCTTGTTCGTAAGCAATCCTTTAATCGTAGAAGCAAGTTTGGGCATCAAGAGAAGGGCATCCGCAAAACTGATCTCCACATTCAAGTCTTTGAAGATTTGGAAAAATGTTTCCATTTGATGATTCGACTTTTCACGAAGAGTTTGATCTTTAAGACGAGACGGATATGGGATAGACGGTTTCGGATTAGCTTTCTTCACATTAACGGGAGCATCTTCGGGCTCAGAATCTTGGACAACCGTGGGTTGGACATTCACAGTACTCCCCTTATTAGTAGGAAGCACCGGGTCCTTTGTCACCCCGGTCTCACGGTCTACCACACGAGAAGAAGAAGAAGTGGTAGGAACCGTAGGTCCATCGTAAGCAACACCACTTCGGGTAGTGATCGCTTTCATGTCACCTCTCGGGTTAGGAATCATGTTACTTGGAAGAGAACCGGAACCCGAGGGTTGAGAATAAGAAGTAGACGGTTGATTGGCTTGAAAGAAACTAGCCATCATATTCCTTATTTCAGTCATCTGCTTGTTACCCGTAGCTTCAATTTCCTTTTTGAAATCCGTCCTCATGCCGTTAATTTGAGTTTGCAAATTTTTAATGGTGTTGTCGGAGCTCTTCATGTAAGACAGAAACTCGTTGTTTGGAACAGCTTGATGAGGTGGTTGATATTGTTGTTGAGGGGGTTGTTGATAAACTTGAGGTGGAGGAGCTTGGTAGTTTTGATTACGATGATTGAGATTGGCTCCTCGGTTTTGATTATAAGATTGGTTTGAATAACGGTTTTGGTTTTGTTGAGGAATGGGTGCAAAACAGGGTGGTCCCATTTGGTTGGCACGGTATCCTTGGTTTTGATTTTGCACCGGATTAGCAGAGGCTACGGAAGCATTTCGGAGATCGCCATCGGTGGCTTGACAATTATAGTACGGATGAGGACCACCGCAAATAACACATGTTTCAGTAACAGCTTTGACGGGTTCGGATTTATGAATCTTAAACTCTCTCATCATAGAATTAATAGCATCGGTCGATCCACTCAACTCACTCCTCCGAATGTAGTTGTCGTTCATAGTGATCTTAGCAACAAGGTCGGTTTCTAGACGAAGAAACTTTGACTTATTTTCGATAATCGTTCTAATATCGGTGGGCATACGACTCAAGATATTACCACCGGCGGCCGCGTTAAGCGAATCTTGATCGGACGGAGTAAGAGCATTATAGAACGTATCAATCTGATGAAGATCGGTAAAACCATGATTTGGGCATTTTCGCAAAAGTTCTTTAAATCTATCCCATGCTTCTCCAAAACTTTCGTCAAATTTTTGTTGAAAATTTATGATTTGATTTCGTAACATTGTTATTTTTGACGGAGGAAAGAATTGGTTCACAAATTTCTTAGAAAGATCTTCCCATGTTGTAATCGAATGAGGGGGTTCTTTTTCTAGCCAAGTCCGGGCTGCCCCCTCAAGGGAAAATGGAAACAATCTCAACTTAATCGACTCATGAGAGACGCCCCGAAAGTTAATTGTAGAAGCAACTTGATTAAACCAACGTAGGTGTGCATGGGGCGCCTCATGATCTAAACCACAAAAAGGTTTATTAGACACCAATTGTATTAAATTTGTTTTAGTTCAAAATTTTCGGTGTTAATTGGTGGAAGTACGATAGCATCACCGTGGCCGTCTCACGGAGCTTGAAGTAACTCGTTCATCGCTCGAGTGTCCGCCATGACGGGTTCTTCAATAATAGTATGTAACTCGGCACGTCTATTCTATGATTACGTCTACGTCGTGATTGAGGCGAGTGCGCATGCACTTAAAAACCAAGGCAATTAAAAGAGACCGATATTCGAAAACACGATGAACTTAACCAATAATCCCAAATGAATAAATCACCTCTATTAGACAAACGCAAGCGGCGGAGAAGCTTTGTAGGTCGTGTGAAGCTTATTAAAACCCGCTTCTTTTCACCGCAATTTAATGTCGGGCCGTCCTTATACCCACCACACGGTTTGTTTATCCGATAGAAATAAATCAATTCTAAGCGACACAAAGGAAAGTTTTGATCTTTAGTTCGGGAACTTATTAATGATAACACCTCCGTTGAGAATGTTATATAATTGGTGTCTTCTATTTATTTAGCAAAAACACAAGAGAAAATCTTTTTGTATTTTTAATATGATATATATATACAAAAGAAAAAGGAAAATATTTTTTACTTTTTTATTTTATAGAAAAATAGTAACTTCACGAATGAAGGATCTCGAGTCACTAATCGTCAAACCTCAAACGATATTGTCGTGACACAACCTCCCCGGCAGCGGCGCCAAAATTTGATTCACAATAAAAGGCTTAGGGGTTATGTGTATGGATGAAACCTCAATATCGATATCAAAAATAATCACGAAGATAGATTCAAAATTCCTTTAGGAAAAAGAATATCAAACCAAATCCCGTGTGTGATCGTTGATACGGATTAGTCAACCCGAATCGTTTCCCAACGAAGCGTGAATTGCCAACATCGTTATTGGTTTGGAATTTAATGCTCGATGTTTTGGATTTGTGATTATGATTTTATTAAACTACGGAAATAGGGAAAGTAATTAAGGGAATCTATTCTACGGGAAATCCTAAATGCGTAATTAACTAAAGCGTAATTAACGAAACGTAATTAAAATGCAACTACGTCTAAATATTATCCTAAAAATGCCTAAAATTACTTTTACTCTAGAAATATAAATTGAAAACTATTTAAGAATTAAATCTATTTTTTTGTATTTTTCTGGATTTTATTAAAATTAAAAACTAATTTTTAACTTTTAAAACTAAATTAAAATACTAAAAATTATGAAAATCAAAGGGAAAAATATGAAACTATTTTTATAAAATCTAAATTAACTAAAGAGAATTTTCAAAACTATTTTTTTATTTTTTCTGATTATTTTTCTATTTTCTACTAATTTAAAACTATTTAAATCTAATTTAAATTGTGAAAAATACCAAATAAAAGGGGAAAAATAGGGAAAAATAGTTTTTATGCTTTTATATTTTTCTTAAACTGGGAAAATTGAAAATTATTTTTGGAACTTTTCTTAATTAATTGCAATAAAAGCTATTTAAAATGACTAAAACTATTCTAAATAGAGAAAAATAGCAAACAAAGACAAAAATTATGAAAACTCAGGAAAATTCTAAATTATTATTCTAGTTCTATGAAAATATAAAATATGATGCTTATGTGTAAGATCTCGAGAGTGCAGTAAACTGCTACCAATAAGCACTTGAAAATAAGCAAACTAGCAAAATAAGCCACCACACTGTTACAGAAGCTAAATTATACTATAACTACTCTAAAACAACTAATTATAGCTACTCCTAACACCTAATAAGCAATCTACCAAGATTAAGCTAACTGATTGTTTCTTCCCAAACAGGTTTAGACCCTCCTGTTTGAGCTTATTCACTGACTTATCAGAAGAGCTTAAGTGAAAAACAGATTTGTGGTCTTCAAGACCACCAAGCAAACTACAACTGGACCAAATATGAGACCCTAATAAGCTGTATAGCACCTTGTGCAAAGGCTGCAAGGTCTGAGAAAAACAGGTTTTGACATTGTTTTGACTTTTGAAAACAGTTGGAAGTTTGACATTTTTGAGATTTAATTGCAAATTAAGGACTGGTAATGATATAATATTATGAAATGAAAACAATGCAAGCTCACTTATCAAATTATACACCTATATGATAGATTATAGCAACTGATTCCAACAGTAATGCAAATAAGATCAGTTTCAAAGTAATTTTGACTTTCAAAGTTCTATAGTGCAATTAGATTACTTATTTGAGCCTTATTACCCTTACTGAAACTTATGTAACCGATTTTAAACACAAACTAAACCACAAACTCACTATAATCAACTGATCTAAACACTCCTAAATTGACAGAAATGCAATCTACTCTAACTAAATCATAATGACAAGCTCATCCTAACATCAAAACAGATCCAATGCATTAAAACAAAGCTAATATGACAGCAACAATCAATACTATAACAGATCTAATAGAAATAATAACTGCTACTTTTTATTAAGCTAGAAATGAGATTAAGATCACACTTACAAGAAGTCCAGCCAAATTTGAGCATTATAACAGTAACAAACCAGTGTAAAACACCAAACAAAAACCCAATCCAGCAACTAGATCAACCCAATTCCATCTCTGAACCAAATGAGAACACCAGTTGACTTTTGTTGACCAAGAAGCTGTTGTTGTGTATTGATTGCAATGAAACAGTGAAGGCACAATATAAGCTCACTAAAGCTATCTCAAGCTTAAATGGGCTTATTCCATTATTCAAAACAGCTTATTGAATACTTAAAATCAGAAATGCAAGATTAAACATAAAACTAGGAAATTTGATTAAAACTGAAAAAGGATTACAATGGATTGAGGTTACAATGAAAGCTTTAAGAAAACATTTATAAACTACTGAAATACAAGAAACAATAAGCTAAATTGAAACTAAGGAATTGCACGAATACAATGTGAGCCAAGAGGGTCTATTTATAGCCTTCAAGAGCCTTGGGATCCTTGATAGAATAGCCTAGAACCCTTATCCTTATCCTCAGCCTATCCAAGTCACTTCCTCCAATCATAGTGCTCCAATTCACATGGTTAGGTGTTGCGTCCAATAGGAGAGCTCCAATTAGCCACGTGTGAAGCTTATCCTGACATGTCAGCTACTCTCGAATGATCCAAAGAAGATGCTAGTACGATGTTGGGTGATTGGGTTGTGGGTAAAAACGGGCGTGTTTGGGATTGGGGAAGACAGGTACTGTAGGGCGCGTTTGGGATTGTTTATTATATTTCAAGAGGGTTTGACCGGGTAAGGGTTGTTTGACTTGGGTAAAAGGAACGGGTAAAGTGGGTAACGGGTTGGCGGGTTATAATAAATGGTTTGGATGGGTTTGGTTTAATGGATTGGACCGGATCTTTTGATATTGGGCCGTGGGTTGTGTTTATTGGATTTGGATTAAATTTGTAACCTTTTAACACATCAAGGACCCAATGTGTATAAGATGAAACTTCAGGGACCACACATGTAAATTCTGAAAATATCTTGGAAGGATCATTTTTGTCATACTTAAATAGACCAAGGCTGAATTTGCAACTTTTGATTCTTCAAGGGTCAATTCTGCCAAATGCTCAAACTTGAGGGGCCATTCTAGACATTTCTTCAAACTTTATTATATCTTCCAAAAATCATCCTCGGAGAATAAAATCTTCATAAATGCACAATTTTGATCTTCCGGCTCAGCTAAAGCTCTCTTAATCTCTCGTGCTCGGATTTACGTCTGAATTGGTTCCTTTTTGTGTGTTTTTACATATCCGTACCTGCACATGCATAAACTCAAGAAAACCACAAATATTAGCAACAAACGGCTTTTTCTTGGTTATTTTGGGTTTTATTTGACAAAGAAATGATATGTGTTTTTGCACATATCAGTTCACAACTGTGATCCTTAGTGATTGAATGGAAACTCCTGCCGTGGTCAACATCAAACGACTCGACAAAGCAGTCACCGGTAACTCCCGTGGATTACGCGGAGTGTGTCTCAAATGGTCTACATCGTGAGGTGATGCTTGATGTACCTCGGCGACTCATCTCGAATCAGATGTACTTGATACATCGCGTTATCTCACTTGTGGGACTCCGGTTTAGAACGGCCTTTGTAAGAATTAGAGTTGTGTTTTCACACTATGTCATTAACACTCTCAAGTTCAAACTTGTAAGTCGCGGAATCCGCTTATTACTAACCGTTTGAAATGTTTTCTTCTTATGGAAGCTCGGGAGCGGGATGATCGTCTTGATTCTTCTCATGCTCACGCCAACATCATCACTAATGGAAGTTCTATTCAAAAGCAACACAATAGTTAGAATGATTCTTCGTCAAACCAAAGAATCTACAAAGTTAAAGACTTAAAGAACTTCATCGATGATTGAATTCCAACGTCAAAGAGTGTGTGAGCATGTTGAAGAATGACGTGAGACACCGGAGCAAAAGAAGCGCACTGAGGCGCACTTGATGCGAACAACAACATACTATCACTTTCACCACAAAGAGCAATGATCAAAGATAAAAGTTAAAGATGACGCCAAAGCATAACTGCTCAAAGACAACTATCTCTACACCTTTGGGAGATTGTTCGAATCAAGGCAATTCTTCTCACAAGAAGGAAGAATGTCGAAGACGTCGAGCTACTATTACATCAACGCCTTCACCGCTCATCACCAACACTTGAGGGGAGATTGTTGGAATCACTCCTAAACCATAATCAAGTGTTAGTAATTAGTATGTAATAGTTAGCTTTATTATGGCCTTTATGTTTGTTATTAGCCTTAAGCTTATGTAGAAGGCCCATGAGCTTAGGCCCAAGCCCATTAAAGAAAGGATGGAAACTAGGAGTGTTGCCCTAGCTTTCCTCCTATAAATACTCTTGTAAACCTTCATTTGAAGGTTGGTTGTTCAAGTTTTCTTTCACTCACTCACCTACGCATAAACCATATTACTATTATCGTGTGTGTGTGTTTGTTTACTTGTTCAATCGCCTTATCTCTTTCTTATAAGCTTGTGTTTGTAAAACTAGTGACCTAACATTTGTTCTTTAAGAATTTTGTCCATGTGTACCTAGAGTAATCATCTAATATGACCAAAGTGTAGTAGTTGCCTCCATAACTTTGGATAGCGGATGGACCGAATAAGTCCATGTGTAGTAATTCTAGATACTTAGTTGTAGACACCATGTTTTTAGCTTTGTGACTAGAATGAACTTGTTTTCCTACATTACAAGCATCACAAAAGTGATGTTCATATTTTAACTTAGGTAGATCTCTTACTAGATCTTTGGATAATAGCGATTGAAGAAGTCTTATATTGGCATGACCCAATCTTCAATGCCATAAGGTCGAAGTATCATCCATAGAGGTAAGACAAAGTTTGTCTTTAGGTTTATTACCGATTTTAATGACATAGACTCCAGGTTTCCTAATTCCTCTTCCTATGGTTATGCCATTTTTAATATCTTACTACGGTTTCGTAAAAAGTACATTGCACTTTTATCACATATTTGTCCTATACTTAAGAGGTTAAAGTTTAGGTTTTCTACGTGACACATCGTTAATGGTTAGAGATTTGTTAGAAATCGTACATTTACCGATGATTTTACTTTTGCTATTTCCAAACACCACATTTCCTCCATTGAAGGATTCATATGTGGAGAATAGATCTTTATTTCCGGTCATGTGCCTCGTGCACCCACTATCCTTGACCCATTCATCCGGATCTAGGTCGACCTTTAAGCACACCTAAGAAAACAATTAACTCAAAATTTTGGTCCCCATTTGTTCATGGGTCCATTAGTGTTAAACATTCCATTCATGTTAGACATGTATGGATAAGGTGAGTATGCATTCCATGGAGCAAAATTTTGAAAAGGAAAACCATTTTGCATATTTGGGTTCCATCCCATTTGATGGTTACTTCTCGGGTAAACATGATTAGGTCTCCTAGATGGATTAGGTTTTGAAAAAGATGGAGCTTTGTTTCTTGCAAAAATAGGATTATATTTTGGAGGTGGTTGTCTAGTGGTAAAATGAGTTGGTTTCTTCTTATTAACGATAACAAAATCAGTTCGAGATGAAGAAGCTATGTTATTACCACTTGTTTGCTACAAAGAGACCCATGGATCCTGGTCGTACACTAGCCGGTTCCCTTTTATGGGATCCGTGGGATCCGCCACAACAGTGGCTTGTTTTTCTAGTGCCTTAAGAAATTGTGTTTCTTTGTTTTCACTAGTTGATGGATCAAGTTGTTGAATACCTAAACCTTTTTGGTTGTTTCTGGTTTTAACACTATCTAATATCATATCTAAAGCATTCGTACTCATTCTAGCAATTTTAGAATCTAGTTGATCAACTAGTGTTTGAAGTTGAATGCAAAGTTCACATTCACCACTTGCTATTTTACCCTTTTCTAGACGTTTCAATTTTGCTTTTAATTCTATGACCTCTTTATCTAAACGTTGGTTTTGACTTTTTAAAAGCTTGTTTTTGTTAATTAGTTTTAAGCTAATGTTGCAAAGTTTTTCATATTCATTAAGCAATGAGTCATCATCTAGTGATGAGCTACTATAGTATTCGTGACATACCTCGTCATTTGCCATGAGACAAATTTCTTCGTCCTCCTCGTCGCTCATTCCCCACGTGCCACTCACGAATGCATTTTGATCATCCCGTTTGGGACACTTACTAATAAAGTGGTTTGGGTCCCCACATTTAAAGCAAGCACGATCATCCCTTGGCTTCTCGTCCTCTTTGCTTTTCAGGAATTGATAAGGTTTTAAAAGGTACCTTTTTAAGGGGTCATTTAAGCCCTTATTCGATCACTTCTGTATCCGTTATTGCTTAATATCGTTCCTTTTCACTTTTAGGTCTCTTGAAGGCAAAATCTGGAATGATGCTTATTTGGACGAAAAGGCGAATATCTGAAGAAAATGGCCAAAGTCGAATCGAGACACTCAAAGTCTTTGAAACATAAAGGCGACAGCGTCCATCAGCATATCTGCGACGCCGTCGGGAAGGAATTTTATGACGGGTCGAAGCGAAATTGCATGTTTTCAAGGGACGACGTCGGTTCTAAAGGAGTAGGCCGTCGTTACTCGGGCGGCCTAGATGCAGCCAAGACGGCGTCGAGTGAAGGGACGGCGTCACGGTCATAAGGTGACGCCGTCGCAAGGTTTACGTGGCCAAGACGAAACCCTAATGACGGCGACACGGCGGCGTCACGAAACATAAGGTGACGCCGTCGCGGATGTAATCTTATATATAGAATCCGAATTTTTCGCTTTTTGGGTGTAGTCTTTTGGAGTAAAACCTAAAACCGAACCAAGGCTTTCTTGTGCGAGATTTTAGGGTTCTAAACCCTATTATACATCAAGATAAGTATTTACTTCATTAATTTAATTATGTCTTTGATTATTTGTGTGTATGCTTGCATGTTCTCCATGTCCGCTAATTTATTTGTGTGTTTGCTTAGGAATATGAAACTTAATTATTGAATATTGATTGGTTGATACTTATCTTAGTTGACTAATGATCTAGAGTGCGCTAGATTATTCGTTGTGTACTTAATGCTTGACTTTTCTTTGTGAACTTTAGAATATAATTATCTAGGTAATTGTAGGATAAAGTATTCAAGGACAACCGTAGAGTAGGCGTCTATAAATCACTAGAGGATTTGTAAACAAGACCCTTTGGTAATTTCAAAGAGTTAGGAAATAAGCACGCCTATAGCCTTAGAATCACAACGCAACTAGGAATAAGGACGTGACAAATCAACCATCAATAGGAGATAATTAAGGAGTAGTAAAACCTAAGTAAACACATCTTTAAACTATCATACAGTACACATCAATTAGACATAGACTATCACAACCTTAGCTTAGATAATTAGATAATAGTAGATTAATCGGTAGCAATACCAACCCCAAATCCAATACCCGAGATTCGTACCTTTTCCATTTCTACAAAAATATAAAAATACAAAAATAATCTTCCTCAACCTCAACCTTAGCGTAGTAACTTCTCACTAGCATTCCTATTCCCTAGAGAACGATATCAATACCGTGGCTTACCCTAATTACTACACTACAACGATTAGGTTCACTTGCCTAGGGTGTTATAAAACTTGCTCGAAGAAAAGGAAGTTTCCTTGACCCCGAACGACGCGTGTGGCGTTATCAAGTTTTTGGCGCGGCTGGGAATAGAATAGCTAGTTAGTAGTCCACCTCGTTTAGGTTTCCTTACTTGATTCCTATCAAGTAACTTTTTCTCATTTTAACTTCCTCGTAGTCTATCCCCTTCTTTGTGCCCTTGTTCGTAAAACTTTTCCATTGACTCTTCCGTTCACCATCATGGAGAACGCGAATCCACCAAAACTTTCACCCAATCAACAAAATCCACTACATAATCTACCTTTTCCACTCCAAAATGAGATCCCGAGGTTCCAAAGAACATCATGATGAATCCTTTCACGAGGCTTGGACTCGCATTAAATATTTATTGCAAAAGTCCTTTATCATGGTATTGACTTCTTGTTTCCACTACAATTCTTTTACACTCGTATACCCACGAAACCCAAAGGAGACTTGACTATGTAACGGATGGGGATATTTGGGGACGTGGTGCTCGATTTGCATGGGAAACCTTTGAGATTCACGCCCAATTTAGAAGTGGAACATGGGACCCAAAACGAATTTTAGACCTATTTTCAATTTGGAAACTTTGGTCGGAAGGTTGTTTAGGAAGGAGATGATTAGAGTTGAGGTACCAAGGTGCATGTCATGGTTAGGCGCTACCACAATACAAAATGAATACATAGGTGATCTTGATAAGATGGAGGATAGAATAGAAAATCCAACCCCATCGGATAACCCACAAGTCTTACCATCACTGAGGAACACACATCGCCTATAACTTACCGGAAGAAGTAGAAGAGACTATAGGAACCCCAATTAGAGAACCTTTGGACCAAACGCCATTAGAGAATGTAGGTTTAGATGCTTGTTATCATGACCTCTCTTAGTCCTAGGAAGTTCCATATTTTGATGAACCGAGCCTCACTTAAAAACCTTACCCAATTTTCCGTCTTTAGATGTGAATCTTGGAATTGAATTAGGCCCCAATCCACCCATCAAAATAGATAGTCCGGGTAGTTGCTTGATAAAGGTGGTAGATTCTAGGCCATGTAGAGTAGAAGCCGATATAGGAGTAACCCATGACCTTACACACTTATATCACCCATTCATGGTTGATAACAAGAAACACTATGGGTTTAAACTGGGTTTATTAGGTCAAGATGGATCCTTAACCATGAATCTTTTGAAGTTGGTAGTAAATGATCCATTCTTAGGAGAGAGATTTGATTCTCTCGCTACACCAATAGACTTAGGTAAGGTTATAATGAATAGAGCACACTTCTTTGAGCATATAAATCACCCATCATCCTCTCCTCACGTAGCAAATTTCCACCCTAAGGGTGTGTATTGCTACTATCACCCGCACTTGAACTTAAGTGTAGGAAAACTTCCCTTTATCTGTTAAATAAGGGTAGAGTCGGGCTCGTGACTCGAACAAAACAAGCGCTTCTTGGGAGGCAACCCATGTGTATTTGTTTTCATTTTCATTTGTGTGTCGATATCTTTTATTGATTGTTTATTCTCATGTTTGAATTTGTAAAATGCTTTATTTTGTTTTTAACCTCGTCTTAATTACATATAAAGGTATTTTACATAAAGGATAAGTGTAGGGAGGATTACACACGTTTTCATAAGAAACGTGAACATGAGAATAACAATTAACTAAAAGATATATATGTTGTTTGTTCGAGTCAAATGCTTGTATCGAGTCATAATGGATGTTTTTGCGAAATTTTCCGATTCTAAAGATGTAAATTTTCCGAATTTTTCCGGAAAATCGCAGACCGCTTTTGTCGGGATAACTGACGGCGTCAGATTGCAACCGACGGCGCCGGAAGGAATAAAACATCGACTTACTTTTTCGTTTTTCGAGCTACTTGTAAAATTTTGGAATTTTCCGGATCTTAACTTTCAAAACAAATTCGTAAACATCCATTCCACAAGCATTATATCCTAGTTTAAATCGAGTCTTATGTATATTATTACCGCCGATTTTACGCGAAGGTTTCGTTTGTTTTCTTCTAGTGTGCGGTTTAGTTTGTCAAGAAGAAGTTACACAAGTTTGGAAGGAGCCTTTCACGCAAAAACTCTTCTTGGAAAAGATTTAACCACCACTTTTACGGATCCTACCGAGCTAATCGGGGAGTATTAGTTTCTTTCGTTTTAATTACCTTCTATTATCATAACTTTGATATTTCGGGAACATTGGGGACAATGTTCGGTTTAAGTGTGGGGAGGAAAATAAAGCGGAACTTTGAAACTATGCTTATCCTTGACTATTTGCTTTGTCCAAGTGTATTTGTATAATAAACCATGAGAAAATGTAGGTTAGGGTAATTTTAGCCAAATTTAAAATTTTTCATGACGTATAAGAGTGGGCCATTAGTCTTAACAAAAGCGTCTCATGGATAGGAAGTTGCATGACTAGCACAAAACCTTACCACCTAAATTCCACCCAAAATGTGAGGATCGCCCTTAGATTAGTAGGAATTAAAGCATTCATCTTTAATGCTTAGAGTGTGAACCGGTAGTATATTAGATTCTAGAACTTGTTTTGTGATGCATTCCGAGATCGCTAGTGAGACTACACTTGTGTAGTTAGGAATAACTAAATGATAAGAGGCATTAGGATAAACCCTTGTTTGATACACGTAATATAATTACTTCTTCCATATCGGTTGAGTAATTCCCCACACCCTTTGCGTTGTACTCATCTTTAGTACACGATACCCTAGTTAACCCCTCGAGCCTATCCTTTTCGCGGTTCTCGTGATGTTTCGGTTTTCCGGGATATCAATGAAGAGCATTGTTTACACCCCACCCCAAATATACACCCAAATCGCCTTAGCCTACCTTTATTGCACTCACTTTTAGTGCAAATTTATGTTATCACCCAAAACCCTTAGTTCAATTATCCGGTTGCTTGCATGAGTTGCTAAGTTGAGTCATATCCTTTGTATACGCTTTTGGGATGATTGGGATTCATGGGAAAAGTTAAAGTTTATGAAATATAGGAAGAGAACGTTAAACTCAAATTCCTTTGTTTGCATAATAATGTACTCCAAGTGTTTTGATCTTTTCAATTCGGGTCAAATTAGTGTTAGAGTAATAAAACTCAAGTGTAGGGATGTGTCTATAAATCCCTATCATTTTGATGTACCGTAGAGGATGGTAGAGTAAAAGTGTATGATTAAAAAAAAAAAAAAAAAAAAAAAAAAAAAAAAAAAAAAAAAAAAAAAAAAACAATACGGGCTACCATCCTACATCTATCTTTTAAATTATGTTTGTTTATTTTCGTTGCCTAGAGTTTTAGAGTGTCGAGTCTTGGCTTAGCAACGCCATTCTTCGTATACTTGCAACATAGAGATTTTGACTATCCACCACTAAATAGCCTATCCCACCAAACCCTTCATTTCCTACCGTAAGCCTAACATTACAACCCTTTAAAAGACCTCTTTGATAGTCTTTCCTAGGTGCTTACGCCAAAGCGACGGAGGTTTGATCTATTCTCAAGCCTATGGTAATCTATGTACTAGGACCGGTTAATGAGTGTTTATCTTCCATTTCGATTTGTTATATTTCATATATACACCGAGAGAGATGTGAGTATCCAAACACCCCATGTGAGGTGCTAGTATGTAATTCCATGCTTGTTATGACTTTTGAGGGCTTATATGTGTTGTGGACCGTTTTGAATGAATGCTTCATGACCCCAACTTATAAATTAATTGGCTAAAAGCACATTTGCTTGAGGACAAGCAAATACCAAGTGTAGGGATATTTGATAAGGTTTTAAAAGGTACCTTTTAAGGGGTCATTTAAGCCCTTATTCGATCACTTCAGATCCGTTATTGCTTAATATCGTTCCTTTTCACTTTTAGGTCTCTTGAAGGCAAAATCTTGGAATGATGCTTATTTGGACGAAAAGGCGCGAATATACGAAGAAAATGGCCAAAGTCGAATCGAGACACTCAAAGTCATTGAAACATAAGGCGACGGCGTCATCAAGATATCTGCGACGCCGTCGGAAGGAATTTTATGACGGGTCGAGCGAAATTGCATGTTTTCAAGGGACGACGTCGGGTTCTAAAGGAGTAGGCCGTCGTTACTCGGGCGGCCTAGATGCGACCAAGACGGCGTCGGAGTGAAGGGACGGCGTCACGGTCATAGGTGGCGCCGTCGCAAGGTTTACGTGGCCAAGACGAAACCCTAATGATGGCGACACGACGGCGTCACGAAACATAAGGTGACGCCGTCGCAGATGTAATCTTATATATAGAATCCGAATTTTTCGGTTTTGGAGTGTAGTCTTTTGGGTAAAACCTAAAACCGAACCAAGGCTTTCTTGTGCAGTATTTTAGGTTCTAAACCCTATTATACATCAAGATAAGTATTTACTTCATTAATTTAATTATGTCTTTGATTATTTGTGTGTATGCTTGCATGTTCTCCATGTCCGGCTAATTTATTTGTGTGTTTGCTTAGGAATATGAAACTTAATTATTGAATATTGATTGGTTGATACTTATCTTAGTTGACTAATGATCTAGAGTGCGCTAGATTATTCGTTGTGTACTAATGCTTGACTTTTCTTTGTGAACTTTAGAATATAATTATCTAGGTAATTGTAGGATAAAGTATTCAAGGACAACCGTAGAGTAGGCGTCTATAAATCACTAGAGGATTTGTAAACAAGACCCTTTGGTAATTTCAAAGAGTTAGGAAATAAGCACCCTATAGCCTTAGAATCACAACGCAACTAGGAATAAGGACGTGACAAATCAACCATCAATAGGAGATAATTAAGGAGTAGTAAAACCTAAGTAAACACATCTTTAAACTATCATACAGTACACATCAATTAGACATAGACTATCACAACCTTAGCTTAGATAATTAGATAATAGTAGATTAATCGGTAGCAATACCAACCCCAAATCCAATACCCGAGATTCGTACCTTTTCCATTTCTACAAAAATATAAAAATACAAAATAATCTTCCTCAACCTCAACCTTAGCGTAGTAACTTCTCACTAGCATTCCTATTCCCTAGAGAACGATATCAATACCGTGGCTTACCCTAATTACTACACTACAACGATTAGGTTCACGCCTAGGGTGTTATAAAACTTGCTCGAAGAAAAGGAAGTTTCCTTGACCCCGAACGACGCGTGTAGCGTTATCAGGAATCCTTTTGTTAGGACCCTTTTATTAAACCATTTCACACAATAAAACTAGAGAGATGAAGCAAAGATATGGTGGTACAAGAGATGTATGTATATGTTTTAGAGAGAAAAAGAATAGAAGATGAAACAATATTTCATAAGTAAAACACACACAAAACACACTCAAGCACACCCCTCAAATGTGTCATTTGAGGGGTTTATATACTTCCTTACAATACTACCCTAATGGGCTTGCCATGGGCTTGGATTGGACTTGGATTGGATTACAAATGATAAAAGGCTAGCTTAACTTAACTTCTAACCATTAAGCTTAGCCCAATCCACGAGCCCATTAACTATTCTATCACGATATCGAACACACGTTACAAAGTTCCTAAACTTGAATGACCATCAATTCTAATAAAAATGTTACGGCTAACAATCTCCCCCTAAGGGGTGCTCATTCAAAAGATGCTCCACTTGAATAGGTCTTTACTTTCCTTGAGCTTGAACTTTGTGTGTTGATATAGAATAGTCTTGATTTTCGTTCCTTCATGCTTTGTGATCAGATAATGTGGTATTATGCCGTTGTCAACTTCGTTGGTTAGGTGTCTCCACGTCATTCTCCACCATACTCACACTTCTTTTTTACTTTTAGTTTCCAATGATGTTCTCTAGTCTTTATACTTTGTAGATTCTTTGACATTGACGAAGAATCATCTCAGAACTTTATGTTGCCTTTGATTTTGATGAGAACTTTCATGTGTTGTTAGTATGAGCATATGGAGAATCTGCGATCTCTTCCTCCATGAGCATCCATAAGAAGAAAACATAAAATATGGGTTAGAAATAATCCGGTAACACAAGTTTGAATTTCGAGTGTGTTAACATCATAGTGTGAAAACACGTCTCTAATTCTCACAAAGGCCGTTCTCGAACCGGAGTCCCACAAGTGAGATAATGCGATATACCAAGTACACCTACAGATCGGTGAGTCGAGGTACACCAAGCATCACCCCACGATCGTAGACCGTTTGAGACACACTAAGCGTAATCCACGGGAGTTACCGAAGTGACTGCTGTCAGGGCTACTTGATGTTGACCCTGGCAGGAGTTTCTATTCAATCATTGAAGATCACAGATGTGAAACTTCTCATAAATGTTCTGGCAGATTGCTAAGATCTGCGTAGGACTCTAGAATGTATCACTTGTGTTCTTATTGATGAACAACAAGCGATGTCATGTCAAGTGTTCCTATGAGATCTTTTGATGAATCTCGTAGCTTTAGACTCAATTAGTGCATTTTGGTTTTCCTGAGCGGAGACTAGGGAGAGGGTCTCCTTCTTCAATATCAACGATCTCTAAGAGAAAGTCGATAGATTATGTAGGGTTCCCATTGAGAATGAAACAAACCCTTTTAAGAGGAATTGAGTGGCTAGAAGGTTTAGTGCAGTGCGTCACTGGGTCCATGATGTCTTTGTATTTAATACCGGTGTCATCTAAGTGACAACCAGTAGCATATGTATTGAACCCGGTTTCTGCCCTAGGGTTGAATTTGGAGGGCTATTTCTTTTCACCCTTTTTCATTACATTTCTTTTTAATTCTTCAACCCCTTCTTTATCTTTCTCACATTACTCTTTTTTTTTCAATCATACCTAAGGACTTCTAATACTAACTATGGGTATTGTCCTTGGGTAGATCCCTCCAGCTCTGGCGGATCATAGGACGAATTTTCCTATCCTTAGTCACCTTATAACTCCATGACTGTCCTATTGTTGCCATAAAACCATTTTTCTTGAAAATCTCTTAAAGTGTTTATGATTATCAAAACATTTTGTTAACACTTTGAGAGTTTTGTTTTTCAGAAACACTCCCCCTTCACATGTGCTTATATTGTTTTAACTGAAATATGCACATAGAGGGTAGAGTTTGCACGTTTGAATTGATCGACTTTAAATGAACAAGACCGATTCGAGACACGTTTACATCACTAGTGAACTAGCTTGAAATTATTAGCCGCCCTGGTCAACTCCATAGAAATTTTCTCGAAATGGTACATTTCGTGACTTTGATTTCTCGTCAATTCATTGGTTACGACTGAGTCGAGCTCTTTTGAGATTCAAACAACGATCATTAAACATTTTGATCACATTTTCATCACGTTTTCTCCCCCTAAAAAATAGCATATCTATGATGTTTTTGAAACAAAATGATTAAAAGATATGTTTTTCGAAAAGTATTTGGAGAGAAATTGATTTAGCATGAATTTTTGAACAATTTTGGTTTTATACTCCCCCTTTACGAAAGCATATTTTTCATACAGAAAATTTAGAATCAATTAAGGGTTTAGAGGGAGTTATATTGGTACCAAATGTGAGAGATTTTGAAAAATCTTTTTGAAAAATTTCGAATCAATGGTACGCAAGATGTGAAGAAGATTTTGAAAATCTTTTGAAGATATTGGAGAAGAATTATCTCCATTTGTTTTAGGATAAGTGCTCGATATTTATGAAAATCGATTTTTGCGTAGCACTTTCCTTTCTTTAAAGATCGGGTTGCAAGCGGAAATACTTACAAGCCATTGTTTTTAGGAAAAGTGCGTTAAAAATATTTAAAACCTTTGTTTGGTTTAGCACTTTCCTTTCTTTGAAGCGCGGGTCCCGAACTGATGTGTCCAGAAGCCATTATTTTGAAGTCCGGGTTTCGTAATGAAGTATACGAAATCCATTATGAAAGAAATTTTTGAGAAACGACATGTTTTAGAAAACATTTAAAGAACTCTCTCTCAAGCATCTGTACATGTCCGTATCATTGTTGAATGAAATTTCTAGAAACATACAGAATATCGATTATACGAGAGACATGTCGTGAGAAGAATATTTTTGGATTTTTGATTTTCTATTGTTTTGGTATTTTTAAAAGTTTTATATTTTTATATTTTGTTTTTGTTGGTTTTTCAGATTTTATATTTGGTTTTTTGAAAAAATATTTACAAAGAAGATTTGAAGCAAGAAAATTTAAGTTTAGACAAGTAAAAGTGGAGTTAAGAGTGGAAGTAGAAAAGGATTTCCACATGCGATATTGGCATAAAGTTCTTCTTTACCACATGGGGTGTATGAACCTTCAACACTTTTACAAGTACCTGCATCCACAGAAGAAGAATTTTCACAAATAACAGTGTTAGAAGTATATGTTTCCTCACGGCGAGGGTGATCACTATCAACGATTGTAGTGGTTTTTACTTCATAATCTTGAGGAATTTCACTATTATCTGTGTTGGTGCAAGTATCAAAAATCTTTCCTGTGGGAATCCATCTAAGACCTACTTTGTTTAAAACTTTTCCCGTGGGAATCCACCTAAGGCAAGATCTAGGAGTTGTTTTCTTTTCAGATGCAACGGAAGACTCATTTTTAGAAAAACTACGTCCTTAAGAGATCCACCTTTTAGGTTTCTTATCCATATTTGTCTTATCAACGGGTTTGTTTTTGTTTGGTATCTTAGTGGATTGAACCTTAGCATGGGATTTTACTTTCTTGAGATATTGTGCAAGACATGCATCATGATTAGCTGAAAAGACACATTTTTGACATGTAGGACAGACAAATTCCACATTCTTGTTTAAAACAGCAACATTAACTTTGTCACTACAGTCTTTTGGAAATTGTTTCTTGTTCGAAAAAGACTCAGAATTTCTAGTGTTGTTTCCTACGAGCATAGCATTTTCTTTTGCGCAACTACTCTTAGATGCAAGCCAATCCCTAGTCTTATGATGATTGTTCCTAGGCAATGGTTTACTACTACTAGTAGTTCCTTGAAATCTCGTAGAATTCATCACCCTAGATGTTGTACCTAAAATTCCGTCTTTTCGAGTCTGTGCCTTTTTCCTAGCTTCTTCTAGATAGTGATTGTTGACCATGTTGTTAGAACCAATGATTCTTTAATCGGATTTTTGGTCACATTCCGTGTACTAGTCTTGGAAATGCAGTGTAAACACTTTTCTTTATCAAAATAGGTTTTCAAAACCTTTGATAATTCTCTTTTAATAGGCAAAGACTGTGGATTGTTTTTGATAAATCATTTTTCTCATTGACTTTTGGAGAAAACTGAGAAATAGACATTTTTGGTTTGAAAACCGGTTTTGGAACATTTGTTTTCTCCTCAGTCAATGGTTTTGTAAACTTAGTATCCACAGCCTTTCCTTTTAGACATTCCAACTGAGCTCTCAAAAGATCATTTTGCTCTTTCATGTCCTTGTAGGCACGCTCATATGACAGTTTGTCATACTTGCATTCCTCGGTTTTTCGATCAAGTTGTTTAAAATAGGACACGTTTTCTTTCTCAAGTTTTTCAAGAGCATTTTCATATTTTGAAACAATTGCGGAGGTCTCAGACTGGAGTCTTTCATGATCTTCAACAGAATATGTTTGTAAGATAATGGACATAATATCAGTAGTCAGAACATCCTCGAAGAGAGAATCATTTAAATTTTCTAAAACTTTGATGTGTTCAACACTTTCATGAGCTTGCTTTACCAGGGATTTATGGTCCTTGACAAAGTCAGTTGTTTCTTTCAAAAATGCTTGTTCAAAATGAATTACCCTCGAATTGATGTTATTAAGCGGAGGGGCAATTTGAGTTTCAAAAACGCTTTCGTTGTCATCATGATGAGTAAACCAGATGTTAGTAGTAATATTGGTTTTAGTTTTAACTGTCTCTTGAAGATCTGCAATTCGAGTTTTCACATTGTCTAAAATACTTCTCGCATCACTTGTGTTAAAAGGATTGTTTGAAGACATTTGTTCAATGTTCGAAAGAGATTTTGAGACAACAACTGGTTTTGAAACTGGTTTTGAAACTGATTTTGACTCATTGTTTGAAACACTGGGTGTTATGGAAAACTTTGACTTTTCTTTTTGAGACACAAAAGTAATTCCATTAATTTTGTTCCATTTGTTATAATCAATTGGTTTTAGATCTGGATTCTTTGGTTGCATTTTTGATCTACTCTCATCAGATAGTTCTAATGTTTCAAGAGAATCAAGAACAATTATGGGTTCATGCAGAGGTTGTCCATTATTCAAAACATTCTGATCTTTCTGAGCTTTCTTGAGGAAACAAGGAGGTGAGTTACCAAGAGCCATTTTTTGTGTTGTATGAAAATACAGATTTGTTTGATTAATCAGCATATTAGTTGATTTAGCTGAATGACCCGTTGTAACAAGCAAATTTTCCAATTTTTTGATTTTTTCATCTTTATCAAGAATTTCATCAAGAAGAGAATCTTCTCGTTTGGAAAAATCAGCAATCAACTGTTTCTTCTCTTTTTCAAGATTAGAATATGTTGCTTTTTGTTTAGAAAGTTGGTCTTTTAGTTCAGAAATTTCCTTGTTTAAAGATTTTATTTTTAAGTTCAAATTCACATCAAGCGTGTTATACTTGATTTGCAATTGATTTTATCTTAAAACGGAATCTCGATAACCAATTTCTAATTCTGACACTTTGTTTTTGTGAAATTCAAAAGCTTTTGCGTTCTCCTTGTAACTTTCAAGCTCAGCGGTCAATTTAGCATTCGCGGTCTTAACTTCGCGATTGGCCGTTTTAACTTTCTCAATCTCAATACCTACATTAGGAACCATATATGGAGTTTCAGAGTTAACATTGCTATTAACTTGCTCTCCCACATATGTGTCATAATAAGGTGCAGGAGACACAGAATGTGGCTTCTCATGAGTAAACGAATTAGCAACAGTACTATAATTTGGTAGCTCATTGAGTGGATCTGTGTCGTAGACGGGAGGTGTATCAAAAGTACTGCTTGATGTTGTGTCCCGCTGGTTGACTTTATGACTGGAGTTTGCAATTATGTTTGCTAATTCTGCCATTCCTGCCTCCGTGAAGTCGTATTCCTCAGTAGTCAACTGTATTCCCGACTCCTTTTTATGTGCTAACATCAACATGTACTGAACCTTTTCTTGAATCGTCATTGCTTTGACACTGCATTCTGAATCAAAATAACCTGAATCTTTGCTGTGATTGCCAGAGGTAGCTTGCTGTACCGAAGTCATAAAACAATTATTCTCAGTTGATTCTTTATCCTCTGTTTCGCTATAACCACTGTGTTTAATACCCTATAGATATTCAGGTGCATTTGGCTTAGATTCAAACAATGCTTCAGCACTTCGTGCCTGTTCAGTCAACGGCTTGCGCTTCATATGCTCAACGAATGAAATTGGAAATCTTAAGTCAAGATATCTTAAGTGATCTGGAAGCTCATTTTCTTCAACCTCTTGCTCATTATCAGTCGACGTTTTCTCATTTTCAGTCAAATATTCTTCAGTCTCGGACACCGTCTTTTCAGTCTTAGGATATGGAGCAAAGAATTGAACAATAGAGTCCATATCGATCGATGGTAGGAAGTTGTTGAGAAAAGACATTGTGAATGTGTGAAATGAATTTACGGATCTTGTAGACGATAAAGAAGTAATTTTTGATGTTTTAGAATCGAGTTATCCAATAACTAGCACGGTAGTTATATCCAATGAACCCGAAAAATTTAAACCCAAACGAATAGTCAATCTCGCATTATCCAAGCTTAATCACAACCGTGGTCTTAAATTTATTAAAAAATTTAACACTTATCTCCAAAGCTTTCGGACAAGAAAAATACGAGTGGTAGTAATTTCTTAAAGTCCAACAAATATTTCTTAAGATTGGAAGCCCAAAATCAGTCCAATATCCAATCGAAGCCCAATTATCCCTTTAGCCCAATCAACCTACGAATCTTAAACGTACAATACCCTAATTTTCTGCTATATAATACCATTTATCACAACTTTTACCTTAATAATCCTCAATCTCACCTTAATCTAAAAAAAACCGCAGTCACTTTCTCTCAAACAGAATACACAGCCACCTACACTCTCTCACCAAAACGAAACCAATTGCAGCAACAAACAAAAAAAATCGACCCTTTGATTTCTTGTATATCTCAGTCACAATTACTCTTTGATTCTTCAAACCCAATTACATCAAACAAAGACTACACGAAGTAACAGGTATGTTGATCTTTTTGTGTTTTGAATTTCGTTTTTTCTATTAACGAATGAAAGAGATAATGAAACAAGATTGTTTTGTTATTTCTTTTATAGCTTTCAAAAAATGAAATGAAGGTGATATTTGATCGATGATGGTTTTGGTTCCAACACTCAAGGTCTTTTAGATCTGTAATTTGTGTTGAACAAACTGAGATCTCGTTTTTTTTTTCTTTTTCTTTTTTCCTTTTGATTTGTGTCTTGATGGGATAAAGGTGATTTTAGTTTGTTGTTGTGATGATGCTTGAGATATAGGATTAGATTTTGGAGGTTGTTGATGATTGATTGTATAGGGTCGAATGTAAGGATTGGATATGGGGTTCTTGTTTCGAGTCTGTGCTCGTTCCTTTTTTTTTCTAATTTATTTTACCTCTCGATATGAAAACACAAGCTAACTTGTTTCAAAACCTTTATGCGTAAAAGGTAGACGCAAACGTTTATGCGTAAACTTGTTTCAAAACCTTGTTTGTTATCCCTTACGCATAACACTTTGGTATAAAACCCTTATGCGTAAACTCTTTCGAAAACCTTATGCGTAAACAACTTTTCTTACTCGTAAACTTTTGTTATGCGTAAAAACTCTTACGAGTAAGGTTTATGCGTAAAAAACGTACGAGATACTTTCCAAGTAAATCGTAATAAGATCTGAAGATAGCCGAGAGTCCTTATGCGTAAAAGTGATGTCTTACGCGTAAAACTGAATCCTTATGCGTAAAAAACGAGGGTTTTGACTTTTTCGTTGACTTTTTTCGACCAAAATTTTCAGGCAGCGTTTTCCGACCAATTTTTTCACCACAATTTTGACCACCAGAACCAGAAAAATGAGACAAAGAGAGACAGATTTTTGACAGAAAAGATAGAAAGCAAAGACTGTTTTGACAGAAGATGTGGAAAAGTACTGCTTTGGACTGAATATTACAACTGTTTCACACAATAAAACATAGAAACCATCTTGAGGCTTTTGATACCATTTTTTAGGACTGAATATTACAACTGTTTCACACAATATTACAACTGAATATTACAACTGACAGAAAAGATAGAAACCATCTTGAGGCTTTTGATACCATTTTTTAGGACCCTTTTATCAAACCATTTCACACAATAAAACTAGAGAGATGAGGCAAAGATATGGTGGTACAAGAGATGTATGTATATGTTTTAGAGAGAAAAAGAATAGAAGATGAAATAATATTTCATAAGTAAAACACACACAAAACACACTCAAGCACACCCCTAAAATGTGTCATTTGAGGGGTTTATATACTTCCTTACAATACTACCCTAATGGGCTTGCCATGGGCTTGGATTGGACTTGGATTGGATTACAAATGATAAAAGGCTAGCTTAACTTAACTTCTAACCATTTAGCTTAGCCCAATCCACGAGCCCGTTGATTATTCTATCACGATATCTAACACACGTTACAAAGTTCCTAAACTTGAATGACCATCACTTCTAATAAAAATGTTACGGCTAACACCTTTCTTGTCGTCATACGGTTGTTTGACGTATCTTCCCTTCCTTCTAAAGAACTTTTTAAAGTCCCTTACGGCCATAGCATACTCCTCGTCATCATTATCCGAAGAGGAGTTCTCTGCATCGCTTGAAGCCTTTTTGGCTTTAAGGGCAAGAGATTTGTGTTTCTCTTTCACCTTTGAGGCTTTGGAATCTTTAGCAAGGACAAGCTCGTAGACTTTTAAATTGCCTATGAGTTCATCAAGGGTGAGGATTGTCAAATCTTTTGACTCTTCGATCGCCGTCACTTTAGATCTCCACTTGGATGGAAGTGCCCTTAGATATCTCCTAACATGGTTACGGCTAGAAAAAGATTCATCAAGTGCTTGTAAAGATGTAATAATAGTATTAACATTAGCAAATGAATGATCTATAGTTTCCTCATTCGATATTGAAAATTGTTCATATTGTTGAACAAATAAATTAATTTTATTATTTTTAACTTGTTGATTACCTTGATGAGTTACAAATAAAGAATTCCAAATTTCTTTAGAGGTTTTAAGCATAGAAATTTTTTCGAATTCCTTTTTGGGTAAAGCATTATACAAAACCATTTTAGCTTCACTATTTTTAGAAAGCTTTTTCTTCATTTCATCGTTTGGTTTATCATGAGGTATGTTAACTAAATTTCCTTTATCATCTTTTGAGGTAGCCTCAAAATCGCCTTCAACAATAATGTACCAAAGATCAATATCTTTAGACTTCACATACGTTTCGAATCTATTTTCCAATATATAAAACCATTAGTTTCAAGTAGTGGTGGTCGTTGCATAGATTGCCCTTCCTTGTAATTTTCAGAACCCATAGTGATCGAAAAGTTTTTAAAATACGGTTTACTTTAAAACTTTTATAAACTTAGCTCTTGATGCCAATTGTGGAAAACTAGAAGGGGGATTGAATAGTTTTGCCGATTTTAAGTTAGTTTCAAAAACCTTTAGATTCGATATTATGTGAAATCGTATGGATGTAGAGAAAGTATAGATCTAATGATAAAGCAAGTAAATAAAGTAAAGAAAGGGATAGAAATGACACAACTGATTTATAGTGGTTCGACTACAAGGACACCTTCCTTGCCCTACTCCACTCCCCGAGTCACCTACTTGAGAGTTCAAGCACTATGTCAACAAACTCCTTCAACTTGGCGAAGAAGCCTTCACAACGTTGCTTACACCTTTTTCCGGTACAAAGCTAGATACCGAGTCCGTAACACGGTGGACCAAACCAACACGACTATTACACAACAAATATGTGAAATATCAAATACAAGATCTTTGCTACAGAAATCTTGTGGAGGAACAAATCAATCAAGGACCCCTTGCTTGGATGACTTGTAGAATGCTCGTGATCTCGCCTTAGAGAATGACCTATATGAGAATCACTAAAGAAAGAAAGAAAGAAGAACTCACTAGATCAAGTGATCTTTTGTTAGAAGAGAATGAGAGTATATGAGAGAATTAGTAAGAAGAGGGGTGAGTTAGAATGAAGAAATGGCTCTCCATTTATAGGCAAAACTTGCCACTGTTCCCCGGATCCCACGGATCCCTCCCACAAGGATCCGTCTAGTGTAATCCTAGGGATCCGTGGGACGCCTCTTTACCCATGGGTTTTTGGTTATGGGTCATGGGTCATGGGTTATGGGTTGGTCCATGGGTATTCTTTTAGATACAATGTATCTAATGAGTACAATGTATCTAGTCAAGTGGGTATGGGTCAATACCATGGGTTATGGATAAGATCCATGGGTTGTGATTTTTACCTATCCTAATAAACTATTACAACAAATGATTTATTACAACAAGTTGTATTAAATGGCTATATGTAAATGCTTTACAAAAATAACATGTATCCTTATAATTGTACTTAAGATAACATTATATTTGTTATCAACAAAACACAAAGAGATCGCAAAATATTAATAAACGTTTTTACGGTTTATTTGTATTAACAATGCATTCTGGTTATCTTACATATAACCAATCAGCCCATAATGTACACATGAACCCAACAAGAGTAGAGACAATGGAATCTAAGTAATATGTTGAATCACTGATTATCTCTGTGGTTGTCATCTCCGGAATAACTTATTAAGCCTGATCATGTAAACATGTTGTACGTCCCTGATGTACATATATCTCTCCCTTGATGGTTGCGATCTCATCGGAATCATCATTATAATGTGTACATGAAGTACTAACCGGAAGCACTTTCTCATGAATCATATAGAAGATGTTGATAAGTGATGAGTGTGTAAATACTCATCATTTTTAGTCAAATCTAAACTGCAAAACGTTTAAAAATGCTCAGAAATGCATCAAAATACTGAAAATATTCCAAAATTGCATTTTATATGTTTCAGATGCAAAATGATTAAAATCAGATGAAAAATGAGCAAAGTTTGCATAATTGGCGCTTCAGTCCCCAAGTTTCTAAAATTGTCAAAACAGTCCCGAGCACATAATTTCAAAGTAAAATCACCAAAGGTCCTTTTAAAATCATAAGTTGTCAAAATTAGTCCTTTGGTGAAAAATATAAAAAGTTTTTGAGAAAATTACAAATTGGTCCTTCAAGTTTAAGATTTGGCAGAAATGGCCCCTGGAAAATTGCAAAATGTCAATTTTGGTCCTTATACTTTTTGAGAGTGTCACTTATGGTCCTTGGAGAAACTTTGCTTAATTGGCAGGAGTAGTCCCTTGAAATTCAGAATTTACAACAATGGTCCCTATTATTATTAAGCCCTTTCAAACCAATTTGGACCCTTGATATAATTGTGACCCCCTGTCAATTAGCCATTTTGACCCCCCTTTTTTATTAATAATACCCGGTCAAATCCTTGGTCAAACCCAACCCTTGGCGCCTTTTCTTCAACCTCCCCACTTGATCTCTGCAAACACCTGCAACACACTACCACCCCATCACCTTATCTCCTTCCATGTTCCCCCTCCTCCACTACATCCAAGAAATCATTTAATGCACCCTCTCCTAACACTCAATCCCCTTCAACAGGTTAAAAGCCATTTCCCGCCAAAACCAAATCGATGGCCAATATTCATCAAACTCATCCAATGGCTGTGAAGGGAGGTGGGAAACACTCAGAGTAGTGAGAGAAACCCTCTTGGGTATAAAAGAAGCAAGAAGAAAGGCAAGAGGAGTTAGCTAGTTTTAATAATTTCCTTTAATGTCGTTTTTTTTTTAATGTATTAGTTAAAATAAAATGTTGTAGTTTCAGCTTTTATGTATCACAATTAAGCTACTTTATCTTTGTAATCAGTTTTAAGACTCAATCCTCAAGTTTAGTTAAAATTTATATTTTGTGTTTACTGTTGAAAATCTCATTTTGCAACTCTCATTCATAAGCTCCTAGAAGCTTAATCTTAAACTCAATCTGGTTTATTTAAGCTATTCAAACCTTTTATAAGCTCAAAATCGGTTTCAAGCAATTTAGTAAAAAGTCAACCAAAGTCAATTGTTGATGCTTATTGGGTTTGGTAATGAACAATGTTGATTCAGAGGTGATAATGGGTTGAAATAGCATAGGTTAGGTTAGTCTTTGGTTTGGTTTTGAGCCTGCATAAGCTGGACACAGTTGTGAGTTATCTTTCTCATTTTCCAATTTCAAGTCATATTGCATTTTATGCTTATAGTGTATCTGTGGTAATCTTTAATGTAAACCTGTTTATATAAGTTGTATTATGATCATGTGAGCTCAGTTGGATCAATGATATAGGATAGATCAGTAGCTAGCCTTTTTAAGTCTGCAATTCATTGTTTTAAAGGGTGTTTGGATTGACTGCTTGAGCCACGGTTTAGGTTTACTCAGTGTTGAGTTTCTGGTGTTTCATGCTTGTTTAGTCATTGATCTGTGCCGAACCGTCAAGTCTAACAGACTTGAAACAGCATAAGCACAAATACAATGAAGATCAGAGAATATATTGAATTCCCGGGTCGTTATGTCCCACGGAGACTCAATGGTGTGTAAAACTGATTCAGACGATAGAATGATCACTAATGATAGCGATCAGAAAGGATTTAGATAGAATAATTACACTACTGAAAAAGTGTATAAATTAAAGCGACTTAAATACAAATTAAGAAAATTAAAAATATAAAAGATATTAAATAAACGCTATCACTATATTTAAAGTGATGAACGTTTAAAACTTAGAACTTACGTTTAAATTAAAAACTACGTAACGAACAAAATAAAACGTGAAAAATACAATTTAAATTCTAAAAATATGAAAAATACATTTTTACAAACCTAATAATATAAGAAAATTATTAGAAAAGGAAAATTATTTTTAAAACTATTTATGTAATTATTATTAATTAAAAACTAATTTAAACTATTTAATAATACTCTAAAATAAAAGAAAATATGAAATAAGACTAGAAAAATAAAATTAAGACTTAGAAAAATCTAAAATATGATAAAACTAATTTTAAAACAGAAAATATATTTTTTTATACTTTTTAATTATTTATTATTAATTTAAAACTATTTAAAACTAATTAAAATGCTAGAAAATACTATTTAAGATAAGAAAATTATGGAAAAAAACTTTCTTTACTTTTTATATTTATCTAAACCTAAGAAAAATGAAAAATTATTTTTTTGAACCTTTTCTTAATTAATTGCAATTAAAGCTAATTAAAAATGATTAAAAACTGTTTTTTAATAAAGAAAAATAGCAAACAATGACCAAAAATTATGAAAATTTCAGGAAAATTCTAAAATGATAATATGAATCTATGAAAAATAAGAAACTAGTAGCTTATGTGTGAAATATAAAAGATGTAGTGCAACTGCTTATGAAATAATCTACTAAAATAAGCTAACAAGCTATTTAGGCAACCAAACAGTGACTTAAGCTACTGTATGCTAATATAAGCTAAAATCAACTGATTATACCTACTCCTATTAAGCTATGAGCTCAGATTAATGAATAAGGCAAACTGCTTATCTAATGCAAAACAACTAATGACCTCTACTGTTTGGGCTAATACACAAGCTTATTCAATAAGCTAAACTCAAAACCAATAGTGCAAGTCCTATAGAACACCGACAAGCTACAATTAAGCCAAAACCCGACTCTAACTCTTTGAAATAAGCTCAATGCAATCTGCTGAAGATCGAAAAAAGCGGTTCACCATGATTTGACTTTTGAATAACAGTTTGATATTTTGACTTTGTTGAGTTTTAATCCAAAGTAATTAATCGAATTTGATGTTTAAAGGCTAATGATGATTACAGCTAGCTAGATCTACTAATTCTAAAGCCAATAAGCTACTTATTACCTACTGATTTTAACAGATATGCACTCAAGAGCAGTTTAACTATGATTTTGACCTTTTGAGTGTTTTGATGCAATGTAAAGGTCTGATATGTATGAATTAGAACATATTAAGCTTAAAGCAATAGCCCTAAACCACTGATTCAACCATAAGCTCATCAAACTGATGCTAACCAAACACCCTATAGAGACAAGCATAATCTAATACCAAGAATCCTCAACACTGAACCTTACTATCTATCAAATCAAATCTCAATATCAAAATACTACCTAAATGCAGCAAGATCAAACACTATAACAATCAAACAGTGATTATTCTACTTATGTAAATTTGACAATTATGAAACAAAATTGCAAATAAGATAAAGTTTACATAAATCCAGCCACTATGGCTTGCTCATGAGACCATTGGAACAGTTACCTAACCCAAATCTCAACTCATTTCACCCAGATCCATTACAAGATCAGCAATCCAAACCAGATCCTGCAACTTTGACTTTCGTTGACCAGTTTATAGAATTTGAGTAAATGATGTTTGAAACTGAAATAAGCTCACATTAAGCTATGATAAGCTTAAATATGCTAATAGGAGCCGAGAAACAAACTATATAAAGCTTTAGAATCGAATATGAAATGGAAAATTTTCACGAGAAACTTTAAACTTTGAACATAAATAAAACTTGGATTGATTGTTCCAAAACACCTTACAAAGTCAGTCTTAGCTTAAAATTAATACATAAAACCGATGATTACAACATTTGGACTTACACTAAAACATTAATTTAAAATTCGACATTAAGGAAAAAATAAAAAGACTAACTACACTTCATTTCTTCTCTTAGCTTCTCTTTTATACTTCCAAGCTTCTTCCCACTTGCTTCTGATTGATTCCCACCATCTTTCTAAGCCATTGGATACTTTGAGTGATTTTTGGCCACAGGATCATTTTTGGCGGGAAATGGTTTTGACAGATGGCTATGGTTGAGTGTTAAGGGTGAAGGATCATTTAATGGTTCTTGGAAGCTTGTTGAGGTGGAGGGGACAAGGAGAGGATAAGGTGAGGAGGGGGATGGTTGTGATTGAGTGAGCAGGGGAAGCAGTTGGGAGTGGAGACTTTAGGCGCCAAGTTGTGGTGTTTGACCAAGATTGACCGAGTAATAATATAAGGGGTTCACAATTGCATAAGACAGGGTCCAAAGCTATGGCGGTCCAAAAATGTAATATGACTAGGCGAATAGGTTTAAATGACAAGGGACTTTAGGTGTAAAATCTGAAAATCAAGGGACCAGGCAGTCAATTCTTCAAAGATGTTTCAAGGGACCAAAAGTGACACTCTCAAAAAGTATAAGGTCCAAACTTGCCATTTTGCAATTTTCCAGGGGCCGTTTCTGCCAATTTTGAAACTTGGAGGACCAAACTTGTAATTTTCTCAAACTTTTGATATTTTTCACCAAAGGACTAAATTTGACAAGTTATGATTTAAAAGGACCTTTGGTGATTTTACTTTGAAATTATGTGCTCGGGACTGCTTTTGACAACTTTTGAAACTTGGGGACTAAAGCGCCAATTTTGCAAATTTGATACGTTTTCATCGATTTTGATATTTTGCATTTAAAACACATAAAACACTGATTTGTGATATTTTTATCATTTTGATGCGTTTACGAGTGTTTTCGGATGATTTTGCGTTTATATTGTACAAAATGATGAGTATTTAGACACTCATCAATCCCCACACTAAGATATTGCTAGTCCCTAGCAATGATTTGAGAAAACATAATGGATTTTAATCTCTTTACCAAAAGCCATCACTTCGGAGTAGCCAAATGTTTCGGTTCAAGTAAGAACCTTGGTACATCGATAACCAAATGATTTTGAGCAAATCATAAGTCGTAAACGGATTTGATTAGTCTTTACCGTGCCGTGCCCATACGGACTAGCCAACTCTTAGATAAATTATCGAATTATCTTTGGTGAGTGAATACCAATTATGGATTTTCCATCGCCTTTACCACAAGCCATAACCTTGCGGGCTAGCCAACTCTTCACATTTTAGGATATGGTGAGTTGAGAACCATACAATTTTGGGCAAATTGCAAGTCGTAAACGGATTTGATATATCTTTACCAAGAGCCGTTTGCTCTGGATTAGCCAATCCTTTTGTTTTACGACATGGCGGATGATAACCAAATGAGTAAGTGTAAAACACTTACTCCAAAAAAAATTTTGGCAAAAACGGGGAATTGGGTAGATAATATATGAAATTCATGAGAATTCCCCACACTTAGAAATGAATATTGCCCTCAATATTCAAAGTACCGCGGTTATGCCAAAACAAAGAACGTAAAAGGGAAATACTACGGCCATTATTTTAAAAGGATTTTTTTTTTTTTTTTTTTAGAATATATATATCTATATAACATGTGGGTATCACCCCACACTTAGGTGGTAGAAAGGGGTAAGAAGTCGAAATATGGGTGAAAACCCATATAGTGTGTGCTACTGTTTTTATTTCCGAGTCGCTAGCTTGACTCGACCCCGAATTCATTGGTTCATGGGGAAGCAAAGTGGAAGAAACAATCTCCATCGGACTTTCATTCAAGATGTTTGGACAAACATTTGAAGCACGTGAAAGTTCCACACCGATGAGATATAGAGAGAACCGGCTCAAAAATGATGACTGAAAATGCCGGGATCAAAGATAGTGTCCTCACTCCCGAAGGAGTGAAGAAGAGAGGAAGTCACCGAGTAGGTGAAGAAAAGAAAGAAAATCATGATAACAATCATGACTAGATCTTCTTCCTCGGGATTAAGTGCAGTTGCACTTATTTGGATTTTATTTGTTGAGCTCTTTGGGTTGGAAGGCATCTCGGTTGGGAAGGTGGGAAGATTTGTCATAACTATGCAAATTGAGATTCTCTCCCCCCGATCATGATCTTTGCCATCCAAGCAATCATACTCCAGCGGAGATATGATATGAGTGAGTTCATTGGAGAACTCCTCATGAAGAGTATACTGGAGGTGGGACATGTGCGGTACCGTGGGCTATAAATATGCACCTCGTCCATTATAGTCTCCGTGTCGACTCATCACTATCAAAGATTGGATTAATGAATTTATAGTAAATTCATAATCGAATTCGAATAAGGGATTAGTGATAGTCGTATTAACCGTTGTGGAAACAACATGGTCAACATCCTCTTCTAAGTTGACGATCTCGGAATGTGGAAGTGATGCATCAATAAATTCTATGTCTTTAGAATATAAAGAATCGGCATCACTATAATCACTTGTCAAAATCGAGAAAGTCTCAACAAGATCATTTGTAAGAGGAAAAGACACATCACACTCATGGTCAAGAATTCCCTCGACTCACTTGGGATCGGGATAAAGTTCTCAACATTAGACGATTCCGTTTCCTAATAGTCTTGAGATGCTTATCCCCATGGTGAGAGAGTCTTTGGGATCAAAAATTTCAAATAAATAGGATCATCGACCTCTTCCAAAGGAATTCACTTCTCTCAACCGGCGTGAGTGAAGGGAAGAGTCGAAATGAAAGGCTCAAACGGGAGTGGGATTGCCACTCGAGCATCGACTTTATCGAAAACATATATAGCTCTTATGCTCTTCATATTCTCCTCGCCAACAATTCTCCCATACTCTTTCCTTCTTCAACGGGAGTGGGATTGCCACTCGAGTCGTAGATTCCTCATCAAAATCATCATCGTCGTCGTCATCATAATCGTGCGAGAGGTTTCCAATATTGGGAACTTACTCTAGCTGCTTGTTCTTCAGCATACGTTTTCTGACGAGACTCTTCTTTAACCAATTCTTTCAAATCTTTGAGTATATCTAGACAATTTTCGAGAAGTTCTTGAGGAATTTGCAGAGGTTGTGTTTGAATCGTTTGGTACTGTGGAGGTTGGTCATGATAAGAGTAGTCATAATTGTTACAAGGATTATGCTCATAGACAAGCGTGTTCCTGTTTGACACTCAAAACTCGGGTGAGGACCTCCACAAGATTACAAGAATATGTCTCCATCTCATAGTGCGGGGTTGGTTGAGGAAATTAGTTGTTTCATTGTAGGGATTTTGGTCATAGACAAACCCGCTTTCCGGATTCACAATGCCACAACCGGGCAATTTCCACCATTTTGAGGTCCCCACACCATTCACAACCAAATTGGTGAGGATGAGACATAGAAAGAATCAAATGGTTTTAGAGGGTAAGAAATGTAGAATCAAAAGATGTGAGAGGGTAAAGATGGATATTTTGGATTTTGAAAACATGATATAAAAACAAAGAATGAAAATATTTTTGGTGTTGATAACACTTGTGAAAAGTGTTAATGAACTTTTGGATTTTTGAAAACTTTACAAAAACTTTTACAAAAGATGGTATATGTGCAAGAATGGGTCCGAAAAGGCTAAACACACGCTAAAGCTCCCCCGTGGCGCTAAAATTTGATCTGTCTTGAACCGTCAAGTCTAACAGACTTGAAACAAAGATAAGCACAAATACAATGAAGATCGAGAATATATTGAATTCCGGTCGTTATGTCCCACGGAGACTCAATGGTGTGTAAACCTGATTCAGACGATAGAATGATCACTAATGATAGCGATCAGAAAGGATTTGGATAGAATAATTACACTACTGAAAAAGTGTATAAATTAAAGCGACTTAAATACAAATTAAGAAAATTAAAAAGATAAAAGATATTAAATAAACGCTATCACTATATTTAAAGTGATGAACGTTTAAAACTTAGAACTTACGTTTAAATTAAAAACTACGTAACGAACAAAATAAAACGTGAAACTTATACAATTTAAATTCTAAAAATATGAAAAATACATTTTTACAAACCTAATAATATAAGAAAATTATTAGAAAAGGAAAATTATTTTTAAAACTATTTATGTAATTATTATTAATTAAAAACTAATTTAAACTATTTAATAATACTCTAAAATAAAAGAAAATATGAAATAAGACTAGAAAAATAAAATTAAGACTTAGAAAAATCTAAAATATGAGAAAACTAATTTTAAAACATAAAATATATTTTTTTATACTTTTTAATTATTTATTATTAATTTAAAACTATTTAAAACTAATTAAAATGCTAGAAAATACTATTTAAGCTAAGAAAATTATGGAAAAATACTTTTTTTACTTTTTATATTTATCTAAACCTAAGAAAAATGAAAAATTATTTTTTTGAACCTTTTCTTAATTAATTGCAATTAAAGCTAATTAAAAATGATTAAAAACTGTTTTTAATAAAGAAAAATAGCAAACAATGACCAAAAATTATGAAAATTTCAGGAAAATTCTAAAATGATAATATGAATCTATGAAAAATAAGAAACTAGTAGCTTATGTGTGAAATATAAAAGATGTAGTGCAACCGCTATGAAATAATCTACTAAAATAAGCTAACAAGCTATTTAGGCAACCAAACAATGACTTAAGCTCATCAGATGCTAATATAAGCTAAAATCAACTGATTATACCTACTCCTATTAAGCTATGAGCTCAGATTAATGAATAAGGCAAACCGCTTATCTAATGCAAAACAACTAATGACCTCTCTTGTTTGGGCTAATACACAAGCTTATTCAATAAGCTAAACTCAAAACCAATAGTGCAATCCTATAGAACACCGACAAGCTACAATTAAGCCAAAACCGACTCTAACTCTTTGAAATAAGCTCAATGCAATCTACGAAGATCGGAAAACTGGTTCACTCATGATTTGACTTTTGAATAACAGTTTGATATTTTGACTTTGTTGAGTTTTAATCCAAAGTAATTAACTGAATTTGATGTTTAAAGGCTAATGATGATTACAGCTAGCTAGATCTACTAATTCTAAAGCCAATAAGCTACTTATTACCTACTGATTTTAACAGATATGCACTCAAGAGCAGTTTAACTATGATTTTGACCTTTTGAGTGTTTTGATGCAATGTAAAGGTCTGATATGTATGAATTAGAACATATTAAGCTTAAAGCAATAGCCCTAAACCACTGATTCAACCATAAGCTCATCAAACTGATGCTAACCAAACACCCCTATAGAGACAGTTAAGCAATCTAATACCAGCAATCCTCAACACTGAACCTTACTATCTATCAAATCAAATCTCAATATCAAAATACTACCTAAATGCAAAGAAGATCAAACACTATAACAATCAAACGTTGATTATTCTACTTATGTAAATTTGATGTTATGAAACAAAATTGCAAATAAGATAAAGTTTACATAAATCCAGCCACTATGGCTTGCTCATGAGACCATTGGAACAGTTACCTAACCCAAATCTCAACTCATTTCACCCAGATCCATTACAAGATCAGCAATCCAAACCAGATCCTGCAACTTTGACTTTCGTTGACCAGTTTATAGAATTTGAGTAAATGATGTTTGAAACTGAAACAAGCTCACATTAAGCTATGATAAGCTTAAATATGCTAATAGGAGCTGAGAAACAAACTATATAAAGCTTTAGAATCAGAATATGAAATGGAAAATTTTCACAGTAAACTTTAAACTTTGAACATAAATAAAACTTGGATTGATTGTTCCAAAACACCTTACAAAGCTGTCTTAGCTTAAAATTAATACATAAAAACTGATGATTACAACATTTGGACTTACACTAAAACATTAATTTAAAATTCGACATTAAGGAAAAAATAAAAAGACTAATTACACTTCATTTCTTCTCTTAGCTTCTCTTTTATACTTCCAAGCTTCTTCCCACTTGCTTCTGATTGATTCCCACCATCTTTCTAAGCCATTGGATACTTTGAGTGATTTTTGGCCACAGGATCATTTTTGGCGAGAAATGGTTTTGACAGATGGCTATGGTTGAGTGTTAAGGGTGAAGGATCATTTAATGGTTCTTGGAAGCTTGTTGAGGTGGAGGGGACAAGGAGAGGATAAGGTGAGGAGGGGGATGGTTGTGATTGAGTGAGCAGGGGAAGCAGTTGGGAGTGGAGACTTTAGGCTCCAAGTTGTGGTGTTTGACCAAGATTGACCAGAGTAATAATATAAGGGGGGTTCACAATTGCATAAGACAGGGGTCCAAAGCTATGGCAGGGTCCAAAAAATGTAATATGACTAGGCCAAATAGGTTTAAATGACAAGGGACTTTAGGTGTAAAATCTGAAAATCAAGGGACCAGGCTGTCAATTCTTCAAAGATGTTTCAAGGGACCAAAAGTGACACTCTCAAAAAGTATAAGGTCCAAACTTGCCATTTTGCAATTTTCCAGGGGCCATTTCTGCCAATTTTGAAACTTGGAGGACCAAACTTGTAATTTTCTCAAACTTTTTATATTTTTCACCAAAGGACTAAATTTGACAAGTTATGATTTAAAAAGGACCTTTGGTAATTTTACTTTTGAAATTATGTGCTCAAGGACTGTTTTTGACAACTTTTGAAACTTGGGGGACTAAAACTGCCAATTTTGCAAATTTGATACGTTTTCATCTAATTTTGATATTTTGCATTTAAAACACATAAAACAACGATTTGTGATATTTTTATCATTTTGATGCGTTTACGAGTGTTTTCGGATGATTTTGCGTTTATATTGTACAAAATGATGAGTATTTAGACACTCATCATCATTTGAGACTTATTTGAGTCATTCTTTGGTGCCTGCAATCTCTCAAGTCAAATTTATACCTTAAGTCCCTTAGCGATCTCTTGTTGAGATTTTAGTAAGATCAAAAGCTCGGTTTATGTTTAAAATACATAGGTATATATTGTATCGACTTGATTTCATCAAAATACATCAATTTCAACCCAAAATTGGAATCAAAGTTGGAATAAGTCAACTTTTCACTTTTTCTTCAAAAGTCAATATTGCATAATGTCGGTTTGAGTCCAAATGGAGGAATTTTCTTGCATTCAATTCGGGTCAATGCCAATGGAATTTTGGGTATTAGAACTTCAACTGGTCCTCTTTCTTATAACCATTTTGTAGAATTTTACCAAATTTTTATAAGCTCTAAACAAGCTTGTCTACTTGGGCTAGTTGCCTCGCTCATTGAACTCGGTTGATCTTGAGATTTTCTCGATTCTTGCACTGGTGCAGTGGCTCATTTGAGCTTGTCCAAGTCTAAGCTTTGGGTTTTAGTTAGTCACCCAGGTCATCTTTAGGTTCCATTTATTGGTTTTCTATCTTAGCTTATTGTGTGGCTTATTTTTAAGCTCAAAGTAGCCCCCCGCCTTGATTTAGCATATTAGTTCTCATAATCAAATCTTTGCGATTGCTTATCGAGGTTCTAGCTTGTTGTTACTCATTGCATTTTGGTTATTTTAGCTTATTATAGCTTGTATATCAGTTTGGTAGCCTTTGGACTTCATTTGCTTATCAAAGTGCTTATTTCAATAAGCACTTGGTCATCAGTTCCATAATTCCACACACAACCCCCTGTTTTTCCATTTTTCTTATATTCCTAATATTATTTTAGACTTTTCCTGAAATTTTCAGATGTTTCCTAGCTTGTTTGCTATTTTTCTTAATTTAAATTAGTTTTTAAGCCTTTTTAAATAGCATTTAATACAAATAATTAAGAAAAGGTTCAAAAAAATAATTTTTCAATTTTCTTAAGTTTAGATAAATATAAAAAGCCAAAAAAGTATTTTTCCATATTTTTCTTAGTTAAAATTGTATTTTTAAATAATTTAATTAGTTGTAAATAGTATTTAATTCCTAGAAAATTCAAAAATAATCAGAAAAATACAAAAATAGTTTTGAAAATTCTCTTTTGATATTTTAGACTTTTTCAATTCATAATTTTAATTTTCTAGCTTTATTTCCTATTTTCTTGTATTTTAGGTAATTATTAAATAGTTAAAAATAGTTTTTAATTAATAATAATTAATTAAATAGTTATAAAAATAATTTTCTTTTCTATAAATTTTCTTTTATCATTAGGTTTGTAAAATATCATTTTCATATTTTTAGGGTTAATATTGTGTAAGTTTCACGCTTTTTTTGTACGTAACGTAGTTTTAATTTCGCGTTTATAAAAAGTTAAAACGAAAACATCATTTTAAATATAGTGATAGCGTTTATTTAATAGATTTTATCTTTTTAATTCCCTTTAATTTGCATTTAAGCCGTTGTAATTTATTGGCTTTTTCTGTAGTTATAATAATCTCAAATCCTTTTCCGCTCAAATCTCGCGATCACTATACGTTTGATAATCCATTGCATAGCTCATTGGGACATAACAACCGGGAAACACTATACTCCCAGATCTTCATTGAGTTCGTTCTGAGCCGTTTTAAGGTTCTTACGGTGCGCCATTCACAAGTGGCGGGCTTGTGTGATAAAGCTTCACTGCGTCTGAGCGCATCAAGTTTTGGCGCCATTCACAAGTGGCGGGCTTGCGTGACAGTACTTGATAATCTTACGTCTAGAAGATTAGTGATTTGGATATTCACTCTTTGTTCATACCATCCATCTCGTATATGTTTATATTTTCTTATCCAAAATACAAAAATACTCTTCTCATTCCTCTTATCCGTATGATTCTATTTCTCTTACCCTCTTTTTGGTTTAATTCTATTCTTCGTATCCTCTCAACCATTTGATTCTCTTCTTAATCCTCTATATGTTTAATTCTTATGTCGACAATCGTCAACTTCATCGTCACAAATGTGTGTGAGCGGTGTGGAGGGCCTAGTTCAAGCGAATTTTGCAATTGTGCGAATTATCCATCAAAATTCTTTTCAAAGTTATTTCGACCACCCGCCACAACCTTGAAATACATTCTAATCTAGACAAACCGGTTCAAACGTCGGAGCTACCCCAAGCACCCACCGAGGATTACGAGGACACTTTCTTTGAAGATAGAGCCCGTAATCTAATCGAACAAATTCAAGCCGATGAAAAAAGGTCGAGAATTAGAATTGATTACGATGAACCCGTTCAAACACCGGTAACTAGCAAGAATGACTTGCCTAATCTTCACGTTCCACAAGAACCTGAACCGGAGACCATAACGGAAGTGGTGGAAATTGCTAGCTCTCAGAGCACACCACTTGTCCCACCTCCTGATTTTTCAGAATGTTCTTCGAGACTTGATAGTCATTCGGATCACCATGTTGGTTTTGTTGATTCTTTGAATAAACCGATTCCTCTTCATAACTCTCAAATGCAATCGTTTATTCCTTGTGTCGGTTGTGGTGAGCCTCTTTATGGTTCACCTTGTCGTTGGTGTACATGTGTACAATGTGGTAATGATATTCATAACGGGAGTTGTTTGTTTTGTGGTTCGAGGAATTCATTTGATTATGATCCTAATCAGAACTCATTTAACGACTCCTCAAACTTTTCCAATTACCCTCCACAGCCCGACTATTCTTCATATAACCAACAGTTTTACTGTTGTGAATTTTGTGGAGGTCCTCACCAAGGATTTGAGTGTCAATCCGAAACACGTTTGTCTATGAACAGTTTCCCAATGATGCTCGTAGTTTTGGTTATGACCAAAATCCATATGATTCACCATTCCGCACTCAGCAGTTTCTTGTTGTGAGTCTGTGGAGGTCCCCATTTCACTCGATTGTCAAATAGGGAACCCAGTTCCTTGTAACAATCATGACTCTCACATGTTTAACAATTTCCAACCTCCACAGCACCATACGGTTCAAACTCCACCTGAGCCGTTATCTCAAGAAATCTCCCAAGATTTTGAAACCACAATGAAAACACTTGATGATATGATTAGTAACTTTAAGAATCAAGTGAGTGGTGAAAAGACCATGGGAGAATTTTTAGCCGAAGAAAGAGAGGCCCGCCAATCTAGGAAAGAATTATTAGTCCTAGAGCATGAAGCTCTAAGGCGTTCCCAATTTCTCAAGGCAGCTCTTTATGACGATGACGAGGAGAGTTTTTATCCTTTTAAAGATAATATTTCTCAACTCCCTCAGTCAGTTGATATCCCAGCAGTTGAGATTCCATCTCAAACGACTGCTATCACACCCGAGATTCACACTCACTCTCTTATCATGGGGGACGAGCATCTTGACACTGTTCCTGAAAAGGAATCGGATGAATTCATAAAGTCTAGTGTTGAGAACCTTGTCCCAATCCCAAGAGAGTCACAGGAATTCTTGATCATGTGTGTGATATCCTCCTCCTCTTGTCTTCCCAAAATGATCATATTGAGATGTTCTCCGATTCGATGATGATTCGTAATCTTGTGGAGACATCGCTTATGTGGAAGATTCACCTTCGAGCTTGTTAGCTTAGAAGAAGAGAATGATGAAATCACCGACATCGAAATCAAAGATGAAGCTCTTCGAGCAACATTATTGAATGTCAGTCTTCTCATTTCTAAAATCGAGGCTTTCAAAGAGAAACCTATTTCATCTCCTACCCCCATTAAGGGTAGTGACATTCTTTCCGATGATTCTATTCCGGAAATGAAAGCCTCCTGTTTTGATAGTATGGGAGAGAAGATTAGTGGCAGTACCACTTCTCATTCTCATAATTCTCTCCTCGATTATGAATCATGTACATTGGAGGAGTTCGCCAGTGAACCCACTCATATCAATTCTGAATATGATTCATTCACCTTCATGGAGTTCTCAGATGAACTCACTCATATCATATCTTCGCCGGAGTATGATAATTTCTACTTTGATCTAGACACACTCATAATATGTCTTGATCAAGCAAGCTTAACTGATGAGATTCATGAGACTATGAATTCTCCTATTGAGGATGAAGAGTTAGTCATGATTTCTATCATGATTTTCTTTCTTTTCTTCATATATCCCGTCACTTCTCCTGCTCTTCACTCCTTCGGAATGAAGACATTATCTTTGATCCCGGCATCTTCATTTATCATTTTTGAGCGGTTCTATGTATATCTCATCGGTGTGGAACTTTCACGTGCTTCAAATGTTTGTCCAAACATCTTGAATGAAAGTCCGATGGAGATTGTTTCTTCCACTTTGCTTCCCATGAACCAATGAATTGGGTCGAGTCAAGCTAGCGACTCGGTAATCAAAAACAAGAGCTAAACATGGGTTTTCACCCGTGTACCACCCTAGTGTGGGGTTGCCCACATGTTGTGTATATAAGTCTTCTCAAAAAAAAAAAAAAAAAAAAAAAAAAAAAAAAATCTTTCTAAATAATGGCCGTAGTATTTCCTTTTACGTTCCTTGTTTCGCATAACCATGGGTACTTTGAATATTGAGGGCAATATTCATTTCTATGTGTGGGGGAATTCTCACGAATTTTATCATGTAATTATACCACCTAATTCCCGCTTTTGGCCAAAATTTTTTTTGGAGTAAGTGTTCTACACTTATTCATTTGGTTATCGATCCGCCATGTCTCAGTAAGACAAAAGGATTGGCTAATCCAGAGCAAACGGCTCTTGGTAAAGATATCTCAAATCCGTTGACGGCTTGCAATTTGCCCAAAATTGTATGGTATTCACTCACCATATCCTAAAAAGTGAAGAGTTGGCTAGCCCGCAAGTTTATGGCTTGTGGTAAAGGCGATGGAAAATCCACAATTGGTAATCACTCACCAAAGATAATTCGATAATTTATTTATGAGTTGGCTAGTCCGAGCAAACGGTTTCGGTAAAGACAAATCAAATCCGTTGAAGTCGGTGGTTTGCTCAAAATCACATGGTTATCATTGTACCATGGTTCTTACTTGAACTAAAACATTTGGCTACTCCGAAGTAATGGCTTTTGGTAAAGAGTTTGAAATCCATTAGTTTTTCTCAAAAGATTGCTAGGGACTAGCAATAGTTTAGTGTGGGGATTGATGAGTGTCTAAATACTCATCATTTTTAGTCAATCAACTACAAAAATCATCCGAAAATGCTCGAAATGCATCAAAATGATGAAAATATTCCAAAATTGCATTTTATATGTTTCGGATGCAAAATGATTAAAATCGATGAAAATGAGCAAAGTTTGCATAATTGGCGCTTTAGTCCCCAAGTTTCTAAAATTGTCAAAAACAGTCCCGAGCACATAATTTCAAAAGTAAAATCACCAAAGGTCCTTTTAAAATCATAAGTTGTCAAAATTAGTCCTTTGGTGAAAAATATCAAAAGTTTGAGAAAATTACAAATTGGTCCTTCAAGTTTAAGATTTGGCGAAATGGCCCTGAAAATTGCAAAATGGCAATTTTGGTCCTTATACTTTTGAGAGTGTCACTTATGGTCCTTGGAGAAACTTTGCTTAATTGGCGGGAGTAGTCCTTGAAATTCGAAATTTACAACAATGGTCCCTATTATTATTAAGCCTATTTTGGACCAATTTGGACCTTGATATAATTGTGACCCCTCTCAATTAGCCATTTTGACCCCTTTTTATTAATAATACCGGTCAAATCCTTGGTCAAACCCAACCCTTGGCGCCTTTTCTTCAACCTCCCACTGATCTCTCGCAAACACCGCAACACACTACCACCCCATCACCTTATCTCCTTCCATGTTCCCCTCCTCCACTACATCCAAGAAATCATTTAATGCACCTCTCCTAACACTCAATCCCTTCAACAAAGTTAAAAGCCATTTCCGCCAAAACCAAATCGATGGCCAATATTCATCAAACTCATCCAATGGTCGTGAAGGGAGGTGGAAACACTCGAGTAGTGAGAGAAACCCTCTTGGGTATAAAAGAAGCAAGAAGAAAGGCAAGAGGAGTTAGCTAGTTTTAATAATTTCCTTTAATGTCGTTTTTTTTATAATGTATTAGTTTAAATAAAATGTTGTAGTTTCAGGTTTTATGTATCACAATTAAGCTACTTTATCTTTGTAATCAGTTTTAAGACTCAATCCTCAAGTTTAGTTAAAATTTATATTTTGTGTTTCTTGTTGAAAATCTCATTTTGCAACTCTCATTTATAAGCTCCTAGAAGCTTAATCTTAAACTCAATCTGGTTTATTTAAGCTATTCAAACCTTTTATAAGCTCAAAATCGGTTTCAAGCAATTTAGTAAAAGTCAACCAAAGTCAATTGTTGATGCTTATTGGGTTTGGTAATGAACAATGTTGATTCGAGGTGATAATGGGTTGAAATAGCATAGCTTAGGTTAGTCTTTGGTTTGGTTTTGAGCCTGCATAAGCTGGACACAGTTGTGAGTTATCTTTCTCATTTTCCAATTTCAAGTCATATTGCATTTTATGCTTATAGTGTATCTGTGGTAATCTTTAATGTAAACCTGTTTATATAAGTTGTATTATGATCATGTGAGCTCAGTTGGATCAATGATATAGGACAGATCAGTAGCTAGCCTTTTTAAGTCTGCAATTCATTGTTTTAAAGGGTGTTTGGATTGACTGCTTGAGCCAAGGTTTAGGTTTACTCAGTGTTGAGTTTCTGGTGTTTCATGCTTGTTTAGTCATTTGAGACTTATTTGAGTCATTCTTTGGTGCCTGCAATCTCTCAAGCCAAATTTATACCTTTAGTCCCTTAGCGGTCTCTTCGTTGAGATTTTAGTAAGATCAAAAGCTCGGTTTATGTTTAAAATACATAGGTATATATTGTATCGACTTGATTTCATCAAAATACATCAATTTCAACCCAAAATTGGAATCAAAGTTGGAATAAGTCAACTTTTCACTTTTTCTTCAAAAGTCAATATTGCATAATGTCGGTTTGAGTCCAAATGGAGGATTTTTCTTGCATTCAATTCGGGTCAATGCCAATGGAATTTTGGGTATTAGAACTTCAACTGGTCCTCTTTCTTATAACCATTTTTGTAGAATTTTACCAAATTTTTATAAGCTCTAAACAAGCTTGTCTACTTGGGCTAGTTGCCACGCTTCATCGAACTCGGTTGATCTTGAGATTTTCTCGATTCTTGCGGTGGTGCATGTGGCTCATTTGAGCTTGTCCAAGTCTCGAGCTTTGGGTTTTAGTTAGTCACCCAGGTCATCTTTAGGTTCCATTTATTGGTTTTCTATCTTAGCTTATTGTGTGGCTTATTTTAAGCTCAAAGTAGCCCCAGCCATTGATTTAGCATATTAGTTCTCATAATCAAATCTTTGCATTGCTTATCGAGGTTCTAGCTTGTTGTTACTCATTGCATTTTGGTTATTTTAGCTTATTATAGCTTGTATATCGGTTTGGTAGCCTTTGGACTTCATTTGCTTATCAAAGTGCTTATTTCAATAAGCACTTGGTCATCGATTCCATAATTCCACACATAACCCCATGTTTTCCATTTTTCTTATATTCCTAATAATATTTTAGACTTTTCCTGAAATTTTCAGATTTTTCCTAGCTTGTTTGCTATTTTTCTTAATTTAAATTAGTTTTTAAGCCTTTTTAAATAGCATTTAATACAAATAATTAAGAAAAGGTTCAAACAAATAATTTTTAAATTTTCTTAAGTTTAGATAAATATAAAAAGCCAAAAAAGTATTTTTCCATATTTTTCTTAGTTAAAATTGTATTTTTAAATAATTTAATTAGTTTTAAATAGTATTTAATTCCTAGAAAATTCAAAAATAATCAGAAAAATACAAAAATAGTTTTGAAAATTCTCTTTTGATATTTTAGACTTTTTCAATTCATAATTTTAATTTTCTAGCTTTATTTCCTATTTTCTTGTATTTTAGGTAATTATTAAATAGTTAAAATAGTTTTTAATTAATAATAATTAATTAAATAGTTATAAAAATAATTTTCTTTTTCTATAAATTTTATTTTATCATTAGGTTTGTAAAAATATCATTTTCATATTTTTAGGGTTAATATTGTGTAAGTTTCACGTTTTTATTTGTACGTAACGTAGTTTTTAATTTCAGTTTTATAAAAACATAAAAACAAAAACATCATTTTAAATATAGTGATAGCGTTTATTAAATAGATTTTATCTTTTTAATTCCCTTTAATTTGCATTTAAGCCGTTGTAATTTATTGGCTTTTTCTGTAGTTATAATAATCTCAAATCCTTTTCCCGTTCAAATCTCGCGATCACTATACGTTTGATAATCCATTGCATAGCTCGCTGGGACATAACGACCCGGGGAAACACTATACTCCCCAGATCTTCATTGAGTTCGTTCCTGAGCCGTTTTAAGCTTGTTACGGTCTGCCATTCACAAGTGGCAGGCTTGTGTGATAAAGCTTGACTGTTCTGGAGCGCATCAATAAGCAATATCATCTCACTCACCAGATATTCTTCTCACATTTCTTAACACTGAAAGTTGAGTTAACACGTACCAAAAGATTCAAGCGACCACTTACCCCAAATAGTTGGAATAATACATCCTTCCCCCAAATAGTTGGAATGATACATCCTTCCCACAAATAGTTGGAATAATAACACCAAATGCCACAAATTAAGACACTGAGTTTCTCTGCGGTTATGACATTTATCTTCCCGGAATAACTTCAATTAAGCAGACGTATTAAGTTCATCACGTGTACTTGTTGTGTGTTTAGTTGTATGTCTCCTTCCCCCTTGCTGGTTTTGATACCTCAGAATCAGCAACACATTATAAACCCATATACTTGAAATCTTGTGAGAAGAACACAATTAGTTCAAATAAATCCAGTGAGAATCAACTGCTACAGAAACTCTCTCTGACTATCTTTATCAACCCATATGTAGACAATTTGAAGTGACCACTGATGAAGAAAACCCGATATACCAAACTTGAAATTGAAGTAGAATTCCCTGCATTTGTATCTTAAGCTTGCACTAATGTTGGAAGAACGGTGTCGAGAATTTATGCTCCAAGCAAATCTCTAAGTACTCAATACTCAATCAAAGTATGAGACATTAACACCTCTTGAGATTATCCACAACGTCATATGCGTGTGACACTGAGTAAAACAACGTAACTCCTTAAAGTGATAGTTAACCATGTCTTCAATCATCCAACCCGACTGCTGGTAACTAGATAAACCAAATCTTCAACTCAAATTCTTAACCACGAGCAAGATATCATTGAAAGTCATGCATCCAACCAACCCCGAATTCAAGATAAAATAAGAACACGCCTTTGTGAAAGTCAACTTCAATTTCAAATATGTGATATCCGATTAACTCCTAAGTAATCAATTTGTGTCAAATGTCCAACACGTGAATAAACATACAATAAGATGCACATTGATCCACTGAATGAACCGGAGCAAATGATTTCTCAACATCAATGCCTTCTTCCTAAAGGTATCCTCATGCTACCAACTTAGCCTTGTTTTTCAATCCCCCTCCCAGTTTATCCAGTTTTACATTAAGTATCCACTTTAAGTGATGATCATAGCACAATCTGGACGAGGAACGAGCTCCCAAAATTTAAGTATTCAAGCTCATGGAATTTTTCTTGCATAGCTTCAATCTAGCAGGATTCAGTCAATGCTCAGTTGAGGATATGAGAGCATCATAGTAACAAAAACATTGTTTGAGTGGGTAGATGGAGGCGTGTAGAGACTGATCTGGAAGATTCACTAAATATTGTCTTTAAGCGGATGAGGTAGTCATTTTCCTTAATGTTCATGTGGTTGATTTACAGAGTGCACATTGGGAGGAACAATAATCCGTGAAGATTTGGAAAAAGATACCAAAGAGCGGACCATTATTCATGAACAATAATCCGTGAAGATTTGGAAAAGGAATACCAAAGAGCGGATCATTATTCATGAGTGCAACTACAATATCATGATAGTCATTATCAATACCTTGAGGAATAACTGGAGATTGGGTTTCTTGAGTAGTCTGAGTTGTACTTCTAGATGGTGTATCTTGATCAATGGAAATTAAAGAAGGTGAACCAGTTGAGTCAGCAGGAACCGAAGCAGGAGCTTCAGAAACTGGATGATCAACATTCGTTAAAGGTTGGAAGTATTCATCAAACATAGGTTGAAACACTAAATCCCAAACAATAACTCCCAGTTATCCTTAGTAAATGGAACATTAGGCGTATGACCATTATACAAACATCCATCAACATGTAGATCCACTTCTCCCCCTCAAAAATTGCATCCGATGTTGCCAATGCCATTTTTGATTTGAGCAAGTGAATAGGAATACAATCATCGGTAAGTAGATCCATTTGATAACTGTCCTTTTATTCACACTTCTCCCCCTCAAAAATTGCATCCGAAGTTGCCATTTTTTATTTGAACAAGTGAATAAGAATATACTCCAATGAACGTAGATCCACTTGATGACTGAATGAGCATGGGAAAAGCATGAAGTTCGTTGATCGAGAATGTAGATAAGAATGTAGATGAAATGGCCATTCTTGAGAGAATTTCTCTTAAACAGAAGATAAAACGCACTGAATTATACGCCTTTCTTTTCTTTGAGGAACGGGGCCTGAAGTGTTATCTGCAGACGCCATAGTGATGAAGAACGAGGCCTGAACTGGTGTGAATAGACGTTATTATGCATGTACATCAAGTTTGACTATCCTGACCTCCTGAATAAGGAGATATGCGTCCTTTATTCATCCAGGATTTGAGTCTTCCCATGTAGTGAATGATTGATGTACCTGCAACTGAGTAAGGACTACCTGCACTAACATTACAATCTTGATTGCATATATTTTGGTTAGTGACATTAGTATCCAAACCCTTTGGGGTTTCACGGTCAACCTTGAGTTTGCCATCGGTAAACCGCTTTCCGGTAGGTATCAACTTAAGTCCAGCATTCTTAAAAATTCTACCAGATGATATCCACTTATGGCAAGGTCTAGGATTGTTAAGCTTCTTATGCATAGTGTAAGACTTATCGTTATTCCTAGTTTCCAAAGATTTAGCAGTTGGTAACCATCTAGGCGAAGTTTTCGGTTTGTTTTGCTTCATATGCACTGTAGATGACTTAGTGTAAATCCTAGACTTAACAGGTTGAACCTTTGCATGAGAATTTACTTTCTTCAGGGATTTCGTAAAACAATTATCATGATTTGCATTAAAGATACATTTCAGACAATTTGAGCAAACAGCTTGTTTGGATTCAGAAATAGATCTAGATTTCTTAGAGTGGTCTACTATGGGAATAACTTTAATCGAAACGCAAATACTCTTAGATCCAATCCAATCCCTAGTCTTTAGTTTAGTGTTCCTAGGTAATGGTTTACTACTACTAGCAGTGCCTTGAAATCTCAAAGAATTCATCACCCTAGGTCTTGCACCTAAAATTCCGTCTTTTTGAAAATCTGTGCCTTCTTTCTAACCATTTCTAGATAAGTGTTCTTATACAAATCATTGATAACATTTTTCCTAGGCAAGTAAGGTGAAGTGATTGGTTTTGTCAAAACTTGTTTCGCACCAACTTGGGAGGCAAACCGCATTTTTGAAAATTTTGGTCGTTCAGATCTAAACGCATTCGGTTGTCTAATAACTGGTTTCCCCAAGATTGATGGTTTTGCAAACTTAGTGTTCACACTATCCCATGTTGTTTTTCTGAGCTCATTCTTTAAGGCAACTATTGTGAAACTCTTATCCTGAACTTGAGCTTTGAGTTCATCAATTTTGGCTATCAAAGAGTTTGTTCGATCCAAAGACTTAGTTCTAGTTTCTTTGACAAAGTCACTCAGTTCTATGTGATGCTTTCTCAAAGTGTCATTTTCCTTTAGTAATTTGGCCACACAAATTGCTAATTCATCATTTCTCGTTTTAATATCATCAATAGCATTAATATCAGAATTACTTGTAACCAAATTACTTTTCACATGCATATCATAAATATGTTTCTTCAAATTGCAGATTGTCCAGTTTTTGTCCTGAAGCTGAGCTTTTAAATCATTAATTTCAAAAAATTCACGGAATTCAGGGAATTCCAAATTTTTGCAAGGTTTCACATTTTGAAAACTTTCTTCTTTTCTTTGGATTGCAATTTCAAGTGAAATGCAATGTTTTTCAAGTTCTGAGAATTTATTTGAATGTTCATCAAAAGTTATCTTATCAACTGTATCATTAATTTTAAAACACTTTATGTTAGACTCAGCTTCAGTTACAGAACATTTATCAAGAACATGTTCTGTGATGTGATCAGATTGCACAAGAGTATTTTTAGATGCATCATTTTGGATAGTTAAGGGTACCTCATCACATGACACATGTTCATTTATCGGTCTGATATCTGCATCCCCATTATGTGTAACAAGAGTCACTGAACTACTGGTTGTGTCAAGCTTATCTGTCTCTGAGCCTCTGTATTCAGTGTCAACTGATCCATCATCCGATGCTTTACCGGTCTCAACACTACAATCTCTTGATTGTACCCGACATTCATTCACCTTTCTGATTACCGCATCAACTTCTTGTGTGACAGGAGTTATTGAGCAGCTGGTTACATCATTCTTTGTTGTCTCTAGTATTCTGCATTCAGCAACACCCGATCTTTCAACTGATACATTACCCGACTCATCACAACTATCTCTCAATTGCACCTGACACTCATCCACTTTTTCATCTTTCTGTGTAACTTCCTCAATATACTTCTCCACATTATCCATGAGTTGGATAAATGTCTCTATGGACATGTTAACTTCCATTCCAGTGTGATTTTTGAATGACATTTCAATCATATCATAGTCATAATCTGAAGTGTATTCCCTATTGACGAATGACTGAAATTGTCTGTTGATCACCTGAAGTGCTGATCTAGAACTAGCTTCTTGAACCTTTTCTCTGTCAAGTTGTTGTTCCAATTGTTCTAAGTTTTAGAGTAATGTGTCGGTGAACGTTGATAATTCTTGACGGAAAAGTGCAGCAAATGTTCGTTCCATTCTCTTAGTTAGAAGTAACGTGAGGTGTGAATGAAGTTGTTGATAAGGTTAAATGCAACTTTCCTTTTTCTGTGCAAGAGCATTCTGTAACCTTGACTGGTGCATTTCTCTCTCTTTAGATTCTCAATACGGAGATCTCACATCCTCATTGATTGATTCCATCATCTTTAACCGTTCAGTATAGCTAATATTCTGATGGTTGTCTACAGCATCATACAGTTTGAGTACTTCCGAAATCACTGAATCAGAAGTGTAAGACATGATGTTGTTGTGTACACGGGATTTTACAAGTCTGTGATTTAAACCGAGAAATAGAATCTTTCGCGGGATTTTACAAAAATCAAGACCAAACCGTAAGAGAGTAAGAAGTAGAATGTAGTAAAGGAACTAGAAGATGATACAGAAGTGAAGAAAAATTGGTGTTATGGTTGAGTTTATAATATTCCCTAATTCTTTATATATACCCCCTGTTCCGCGAATCAAAAATTAGGGTTTGAAAACTAGGGTTTTGTATGTTAGGTTTTGAGACAAATTGCAAGAATAGACAAACCGCACTAGGTCAAACCGCATCGACCAAATCTCATCAGTCAAATCTCATCAGTGAAACCTCATCAGTCAAATCTCATCAGTCAAATCTCATCTCAAACCTCATCAGTCAAATCTCATCAGTCAAATCTCATCAGTAAAATCTCTTCGGTCAAACCTCTTCGGTCAAACCTCTTCGGTCAAACCTCTTCGACCAAACCTCTTCGATCAAACATCTTTGATCAAACCTCTTCGATCAAACATCTTTGATCAAACCTCTTCGACCAAACCTCTTCGACCAAACCTCTTCGATCAAACCTCTTCGATCAAACCTCTTCGGCCAAACCTCTTCTGGAACATTGAATCTGGACAGTTTTTATATCAAACCTCAACCAAGAAACACTCAAACCTCTTCCAAGAAAATCACTTTATACTCAAACCTCAACCAAGAAACACTCAAACCTCTTCCAAGAAAATCACTTTATACTCAAACCTCAACCAAGAAACACTCAAACCTCTTCCAAGAAAACTTCAAATCACTTTGTCTAGCATATGTTAGCTCGTAAGTTAGTTAGTTAGAGTAACCTCTTTCATGAAAGTGACTAAATAGCCTCGAAAAGCTAGTCGTAAAATGGTGCACATCGAGTGTTAGGAAATGAACTCAACGGTTTTGGAAAGCTTGTATAATTATCTCAAAGTTTAGCTTTTAAGTTTTTATCATAGAGGTCTCGATCATGAAGAAAAACATAGGTAAAGTAGAGTACTTGTATCCAAAATATTGTTTAAGGGTGGTTTTCGGCAAAGTTTGAATGACCGTATTTTATTCGTTACAACTCCGTTTGACGAACGGTTGGACATTTTGGAAAGTAGGCTAGGTGAACTTACTTTTAATAGAAGACATCATTTTATAAAAAGTATTACATCAATATTAGTTTTGCTTATATAAAATAGTTACGGCAACTTTATTTAAACGCGTGTAATTTAATCGTTACAAGTCCGTTTTCTACGTTTTATATGTCCTTAGCTTCGTGTTAAAGTATACTAATATATTTTTGATAAGTTGACACATTTAATAACGCTTAAGACTCATTTTTGACTCGTAAAAAGTTAAAACAATTTGCTGAATTTTCTGAATTTTATAGTTTTCGTCGTTAAACTTGAAAATAGCATAACTTCTTCGTTATAACTCCGTTTTAACCCATTCAAGCGGCCACGTTTTCGTTTTAAAGTATATTTTCCAAATATCTAGCCCAAAAATTTTTATCAACTGTCGAAAATTCCAGATTTCCCAGAAATGATCAGACCCTTATAATTAGTTGTCGAAATGGATTTTTCTCACGTAAAACTTATTCTAACCACTTCAAAACAACGCCAAAGCTATTCTAAACCTACCATACACCTTCTTAGGGTGTCATCGGTTCCTAGACATCATCAAAAGTGACATGTTTCAAGGAATAAATATAGGATGATATATATAAATTTATAGTACTTAAAAACAATTAAAGTGGTATAGATAATCATATAACTTGCATATTTTTCCTCAAGCATGATAATATGACCAAAGTATGAATATGAAAGATGAAAATGATCATGAAATTCTTACTAGTTACTTGATGAGGTTTAAAGAACAAGGGTTTATCCTAATTACCCTAGGTTTTTATTCCAAAACCTTACTTAAGAGTATGCTATAGTTGTGAAAATAACTTGACTTGAAGAAAAATGATCTCCTTGCTTTGGCTCACCCTATGGCCGGTTGATATGTATAAGGAAGAAGAGAGGAAATTTTTTTTCACCTTGATATTAAGTAAACTATGTGTTGGTTTGTTAAGTATATAAAAAAAATAATATAAGTATTATGTATACTAGATATTTGTACACAATGGTTGAGTCATCCCTTGTGTTGTCGACATTCATAAAAAAAAAACAAGACCAAATGAATTTTGAATAGCTAAATACATATATGTTGAAGTAAAGTGTAGTTAGTTAAGAATTATTAGTAACTTGTGTATTTATTTAAGCATTTAGGGTAGCGTTAACTAAAAATAAATTTTAACGGATCAAAATAAAATATATTGAAGTCATAAAAATTATAAAAATACATTTCTTGCAAAAATTGAGTGAAATAATAATTATCGTGTAGTATTTACGAAAACCGTCGTAATTATATAAATATAACGATTTATATACAAAATAAATTTAAAACACCGGGTAAACCAATAATATTATTTTTATAATCTTAAGATGAGTATAAAAATATATCGGGATAATTTTTGGAAGTGTCGGATCAAATGTTCAAAATAATTAATTACGCGATAGCGTTTATTTAATAGGAAATTATGCGTTTAATGTAAAATGCAAAACCATGCATGAACTAATATGATGATAATGATGCTAATGATATGTAGACTAAACCTAGTCTATATGAAATGTCCTTGATGATATGTTCATGAATTCGCAGCTAAACCATTAAGGTTACGCGAATTTGATACTCGTAAACCTAGTTTACGATAAACGATGAATAGTGAAGCATGAATAGTGATTTTCTCCGAGAATGAATAGTGTTTTGTGAATAGTAAAATTTTAAAATACGTTCTCATAATATTAAATCGACTCCGAAAACGATGAATAGTAAAATGATGAATAGTAACCGATGAATAGTAATTTCCCCGAGATGAATAGTAAATTTGAGAAATGACCTGAAAGTACGAGTTGTCACAACTAAGGGTTTAGTAATGATAATGATAATGCACTAAAGGTGAGTGCATACAAGGTAGGCTAAGGCGATTTAGGTATACATTTGGGGGTGGATTGTAAACAATGTTCTTCATTGATATTCCAGAAAACTGAAACATCACGAGAACTGCGAAAAGGATAGGCTCTGAGGGGTTAACTAGGGGTATCGTGTACTAAAGATGAGTACATCGCAAGGGTGTGGGGTAATTACTCGACCGATGTGGAAGAAGTAATTATAATACAGGTTTCAAAGAAGGGTTATCCTAATGTCTCTTATCATTTAGTTATTCCTAACTACACAAGTGTAGTCTCACTGGCTATCTCGGAATGCATCACAAAACAAGTTCTAGAATCTATTATACTACCGGTACACTCTCTAAGCATTAAAGGTGAATGCTTTATTCCTAAAGTTCTAGGGGCGAACCTCATATTTTTGGGGTGAAATTTGAGTGGTAAACGGTTTTTGTGTTAGTCATATAACTCCTATCTATGAGACGCTTTATTAAGACTAAATTTTTAGCTCGTACATGTCATAAAAAAATTTAAATTTGGTGCTAAAAATTGCCCTAATGAATATTTCTCATAGTTTATTACACAAATGACCAAGGACAAGACAAATAATCAAGGATAAGCATAGTTTCTAAGTTCCCGTTTTATTCTCCCTCCCTACACTTAAACTGAACATTGTCCCCAATGTTCCTTGAAAGTATCAAATTTATGATAAAGTAAGGTAAGTAAAAGAGAAAGAAACTATTACTCCCTTAACTAACTCGGTAGGATCCGTGTGAAGTTGTGTTTAAATTCTTTCCCAAGAAGAATGTATACGTAATAAGCTCCATCCAATGTTGAGTTTCTTCTTCTTGACAAATATAACCTGCACACTTTAAGAAAATAGATGAAACATTCATGTAAAATCGGCGGTAAAACTATATATGACACAACTACACTAAGATATAATGCTTGTGGAATGGATGTTTGCAGATTTTCTAGAAAATTAAGACCTGAGAATTTCCAAAAATTTATAGTTAGCACAGAAAATGAAAAAATGATAAACTGTTTCAGCATAGCCTGACGTCATCAGGCTTTAATCCTGACCCCGTCAGGTTGTCCTGACAGAAAGTGGTATGCTGCGTTTTCCTGGAAAAATTTTGGAAAAATTACATCTTAAAAACCTAGAAAAATTCCTGCAAAACATCCATTATGACTCGATACAAGCATTTGACTCTAACAAACACACATATATATATCAATTGCACTAATTGTAATTCTCATGTTCATGTTCTTCAAAAAATGTATGTAATCTTCCCTACACTTATCTTTTTGTAAAATACCTCTATATGTAATTAAGACGAGGTTAAAGAAAAAATAAAGCATTTTCACAAAATGGAACATGAGAATAAACAACAATGAAAAAGATATAAGACACACAAAAATTGAAAAACAAACATTCAAACAAATAAACATGGGTTTCCTCCCAAGAAGCGCTTATTTTTGTTCGAGTCACGAGCTTGACTCTACCCTTATTTAACAGATAAAGGGGAAGTTTTTTCTACACTTAAGCTTAAGTGCGGGTGATAGTAGCGATACACACCCATAGGGTGGAAATTTGCTATGTGAGGAGAGGGTGATGGGTGATTTATATGCTCAAAGGGGTATGCTCCATTCATTATAACCTTACCTAATTCTATTGGTGTAGCGGGTGAATCAAGTGTTTCTCCTAGACATGGATCATCTTCTATTAACTTCAAGAGATTCTTAGTTAAGGATCCATCTTGACCTAATAAACCCGGTTTAAACCCATAATGTTTCTTGTTATCAACCATGAATGGGTGATGTAAGTGTGTAAGGTCATGGGTTACTCCTATATTAGCTTCCACTCTACATGGCCTAGAGTCTACTACCTTTATAAAGCAACTACCCGTACTATTCATTTTGATGGGTGGATTGGGGCCTAATTCAATTCCTAGATTCACATCTAAATATGGAAAATTGGGTCAGGTTTTTGGTTGAGGCTCCGGTTCATCAAAATTAGGAACTTCCCTAGGACTAAGAGAGAGAGTCATGACAACAAGCATCTAAACCTACATTCTCTAGTGGTGTTTGGTCCAAAGGTTCTATATCAATCAGGGTTCCTATAGTCTCTTATATTTCTTCCGGGTAAGTTATAGGCGGTGAGTGTTCCTTAAGTGATGGTAGGGCTTGTGGGCTTGGAGTTTCCACCTCATTCTCCATTATATCTAGATCTCCTATATGTTCATCATGTGTTTTAGTATGATCTAACCCAAATACACTCCTAAGTATCTCAAATCCTTCTTTAGCCATTTCAAATTCTTGGTCCGATTCATAAGAATTGTTCTCAAAAACTTGACTACTATGAAGTGAACCTCCTTTTCGTCGAGCAAGTTTTTCAACACCCTAGGAAGTGAACCTAATCATTGTGGTGTAGTATTGGGTAAGCCTCGGGGATTTATATCGTTCTCTAGGGGAATAGGAATGCTAGCAAGAAATGTATTACGCTAAGGTGGGGGTTGAGGATGATAATTTTTTTATCTTTTTTTTAGTTTTTTTAGAAAGCTAAGGGTAAAATCTCGGGGCAATTGGTTGGGGGTGGTATTTCTACCGATTACTTCTACTATTCTAATTATCTAATTCTATGGGTAGCTATGTCTAATTTTAACATATTTGATTTCACAAACACATCATAACATATAAGAGTGGGGCGTATGATTTGAAGGATTAGAAAGAGAAAGTAGAGAGAAGTGGGAACTTGATGAAACAAAGAAAAATAGTATTGAAGCTCCAACCCTCTACCTTAGGAGGTAGAGGGTATTTATAGTTTCTTATAAGATACGCCTCCTACGGGCTGTGGATCAGGTATACAGTGGGTAAAGACCCGTTCGTCCTCCACGGTGTTACTTAACTAACTACTTATTAACATAACTTGACTCCGACTACGAGCTCTCTAACGAATACATATACTTGAGGTGACCGACACTTTAACCAACGGATTTTCTAAATCTTAACAATCTCCCCCTAAGGGAGGTCACCTCAATTTACATTGAATATAAAAAGATTTTACATTTTATTGTTCTAGGATTCTTGATTAAGTTCTTCGCTCTGTGGCCCGTAGTCAATGATTCTTCATGTTCTGCATGTTTTGTTAATCCAAGTGGAGGTCTTTAACTGATCCACGTGATGATGAATTTTGAGCCAGTTTTGAGATCATCAGCTACCATAAATCTCTGGCTCTTCCTTTGTAGTGTTGACATTATGTGATGTTGTAACATTAGACCGTCATGCTCACATTCTGGATCATGATTTCTTCTCATTAGAGTAGCGGAAGCTTTAGTTGATTCATGATATTTGCAGCAGCGTAGCAGAAGCATGGAGTGTAAATATCATAGTCGTTGATGCACTTATCATGATTTCTTTAGATATGAATGTGATGTGTGAGCATGCGGTTGTGGATTGACCTCTCAATTCTGATCAGCTGCAAACGTTGGGAGTACCTGCATACAACAGTTAGCAATAAAGCGCATGAAAGTGTCTTTGATCACTTTCGTTGAATTGAGGTACACGCCCACGGTTCCCGTTGATCGATACAAGCATCTTTTGTGATCGGTAGAATTCCTAAGAATCTCCTTGACAGGTTTCGCATTGCTCTAGTCGTTCTCAAACCGGGCGTCTCAAAGAAGACAACACGGAGTGAGTGAACGGTAATTGAGATTCACTGATTGATGAAAAGTGATTTGAAAAACAATCGTGTTTTGCTTAATATAAAGTGTTTTGCAAAACAACGAAGGTTTTAAAGAAAATCAATTATCAATCATAAACACCTTTTATTTTGAAATATTAATACAAAGTCGATGTGCTAGAGAAAAGAATTTTAAGTACAACGACCGGTTTTTCAAAGGTATCCGTCAATCCATTTCCTGGACCAAGGTTGATTCAATATTGAATCGCCCCATCGTTTCTATCCAGTTGTCACAAGTTTGATCTATTGGATAGATCTCACATGTTACCCATAAAGAGCTTGTTTGATGTTGGCTCTAGAAGGATTTCCATCTTCATCGTGAATATTTTCACATCACTCGGATGTTCTGGCAATACCACAAGGATAATGCGTAGGACTCTTAAGATATAATCTCACTTTCCACATTGTGTGAAACAGTGAGTCTTCATTGATTGTGTCCTAGAGAGATTTATTGATGATCTCGTGGCTCTAGACTTAATAGTGCACATTTGGTTCCTACGCCAGAGACTAGGGAGAGGGTCTCCTTCTACTATATCAACAATCTCTAATAGAAAGTCGGTAGATAATGTAGGTTCCCCGTGAGAATGAAACAAGTCCTTTTAAGAGGAAATTGAGTAGCTTGGGAAGTTTAGTGCAGTGCGTCACTGGGTCCATGATGGCTTGTCTTCAATACCGGTGTTACCTTAGTAACCACCAGTAGCATATGTAATGAACCCGGTTTCTGCCCTAAGGTTGAATTAATGGAGGGCTATTTCTTTTCACCCTTTTCTCATTTCTTTTTCATCCTTCAACCCCTTCAGTGCTTACCGAGATTTCATAACCAGAACCTTGGTGGGTTATTTCTAGTACTAGCTCAGTCTCAGTCGGCACTTTTCCCATTTCTCATTTTTCTCCTTTTTTCATCATACCTAAGGACTCTATACTATCTAGTGGATTGTCCCTGGGTAGATCCCTCCGGCTCTGGCAGGATCGTGGGAACGAATACCTAACCTAACCATCCTTATATCTCCATGCATAAAATAAATTTGGTCGGTCTTTTTGGTATTGTTCTTCTGCCATTGAAACCAATTGAAAACCATTTGAGGAATCAATCCAGGTACTTGTGATATATGATCAAAGCATTTTGTACCTGAATTATTTTTGATATTTCAGAAAAAGCTCCCCCTCAACATGTGCATCGTATGTTTGAAATTGCTTTGGCACGTGGAGGCAAGAGGACTTGAAAATCTCAGTTTGAGAATGAAGAATTCACTTCTTTGATCATCAGTTTCTAAAAATATCGACATCACTTTCCCGATCAAAATTAGTATTTTAAATACTTTGTTAAAGATAATTTTGGGAAAGGATGTGGTTTTCAAAAAGTTGCTCCCCCTCAATATGTGCATCGAAATTCGAAAGTGTTTTACACATATTAGGGAGAACCTAAACTTAGTGATAAATCAATCATGTTTTAATTCTTTTTGGTTTGATAAAGATGCTCCCCCTTAACATATGTTTGGAAAAGTTTGAAATCATTTGGCATATGTAGGGAGGAGATCTTGCTAATCAATTACAAAACCATTTATCGAATTATCAGTTTAAATCCAATTTAAATCACAAATTCTCCCCCGATCACCATTTTCAAATCCATTGAGATTTGTGATCTCTATTGATTTAAATTAATTTTGAAAACTTTGGAGGATAATTGTGACTTGCTTTTGAAAAACATTTTCACTAATAAGGATCAGATTTTGAGACTTTAAACTCCAATGTTCAAGCATGCTTAAATATCTTATGAAAACATAACATTAGCCAAGGTCTTGAACCAATTGTATAAGACATTGGAATTTTTTGACAAATAACCTTTTTGATATAATTGAAATCATTCTCCCCCTCAATCAATGACACAAGTTGTTGATTGAGAGATAGAGATTTTGACAAATGACACAAGTCCAGATGATTTTCAAAAATTGAGTTCGAGTTATTTATCAAAGCCATTTAGCTTTCATTAGATAAAAAATATTTTTTAGAAGAATTTATAGAAGGAAAACTATTTGTGAAGGAAACATTTGTCTTTTTGGTGACAAACATTTGTTTTTAGAATCAGAGCATGAGATTTGAAAAATAAGATAAACATGGCTCTGTTCTTTCTTTATGTACAATCGAACTTCATCTAAAGACCCGTGTCATTCTTAGAGTGACAAATCAAAGACCGTAGATGTCATCGAAGATTTTTATGGATTTTCTGATTTTTATGGATTTTCTGATTTTTATGGATTTTTGAAATTTTATAATTTTCTATTTTCTTTTTGTGGGTTTTATAATTTTGTATTTTGCTTTTTTTTTGAATAAATATTTACAAGAGATGGATGGAGAAAAACATTTACTCCTCGTCTTCCTCTTGAAGACGTTTGAGTGTTTCCGGTTGTAGACTCTTTAGACCAAGTCGTGGAAGGATAAACTCAAAACGTTCTCTAGGAAGAGCTTTGGTGAAGATGTCTGCTAACTAATATTTAGTCTTCACAAAATATAGTTCCACCACACCGTTCTCCACTTGCTCCCTGATGAAATGATGTCGAATGTCGATATGCTTTTCTCTTGAATGTTGAACGTTGTTGCATGAGAGAGCAATGGCACTCTTGTTATCACAGTACAGAGGGATAAAGCCATAGTCAGATAATTGGGATCTCATCCATAGGATTTGAGCACAACAAGATGACATGGCTATGTATTCTGCCTCTGTAGAGGATATAGAGGTACTCATTTGTTTCTTGAAGACCAGTTTAAAAAGCTTATCACCCAAAACTAAGCACCTCCCGGCGTGCTTGACGTGTATCTTGACACCGCATGGTCGAGATCTGCATAGGTCGTTAGTGATATACGGTGTCCTTGGTACCAAAGTCCCATGTTGATGGTTCCTTGGAATACCGAAGACCCGTTTAACCGCTTCAAGGTGCTTTTGGTAGGCTTAGCACGGTATCTAGCACACATGCATACAACGAGCAGAATGTATGGTCTCTCGGCGATGGTACATCGAGGACCCAATCATACTACGATATTTAGTTTGGTCAACCATGATCCCGAGTGGTCCTCATCCGGTTTAGTACGCTCCACCATGGGAGTGTCAGCGAGTCACAAGAATCAAATCCAAATTTCTTTAAGATTTCATTAGCATATTTAGATTGATTGATAAAATGCCTCTAGGACTTTGTGAAATTTGTAATCCCAAGAAAAATGAAATTTATCCCATCATTGACATTTGAAATTTGGAGCCCATCTCCTTAGAAAATGGTCACATTCATTGGGGTCGATGAGGCAAAAATAATATCATCAACATAGATTTGAACATGAATTAAGTGTTTGCCTGACTTACTGGTGAACAATGTCGGATCAACTGCTCCTTTGCTGAATCCATTAGATACAAGAAACTTCGATAGCATGTCGTACCATGCCCTTGGAGCTTGCTTCAAATCGTAAACGGCCTTTTCCAAGCGATAGACATGAGCAGGATACTCTGGATTCACAAAACCTTCAAGTTGGCTAACGTATACTACTTCTTTCAGATCTCCGTTAAGAAAAGCCGTCTTTACGGTATCCAAATTGATTAGCACAAAACCCTCAGGTTGGCTGACGTATACTATGTCTTTACATCCATCTGATAGACTACCATGTTCTTACTGGCAGCGTTAGCCATGAAGATTCTGATTGCCTCGATACATGCAACTGGAGCAAATGATTCTTCAAAGTCAATACCCTCCTCTTGACGGTATCCTTTTGCAACCAATCGAGCCTTGTTCTTTAGCACATCACCATGCTCATCAAGTTTTACTTGAAGATCCATTTTAGAGCAATGATTATAGCACGGTCGGGAGCGGTACTAATTCCCATACATCTAGTCGATCGAACTCATGAATTTCTTCTTGCATGGCATTGAACCAATTGTCTTCGATCATGGTGTTTTAACGTCTTTTGGTTTGACCTTAGATAGTACGGAGTTGAAGAAGCACCACAAGGCATCGGTTCCAAGTTGTTTACGAGTGGATCTTGGATGAGAAGGGTTTCAATGATGTTGTCCAATGGATGGTCATGTGTCCGTTTTCTAAGGTGTTCGTGTGGTTGTTGTTGAGGAACCAAGTAGCGAGTTTGGATCTCCGATGAAGATGGTTCGAAGTTGGTTCAGAGCAAATATGTTCTCAAATGGAGCATCTTCTGGAGTAGCAAAGGGTTATCTCCATCATAGGTGCGAAACATTTCCATGATGTACACTCGATGATTGAGGATTTGATGATGACGATGAGTGATGTGCGAGGCGCTTCTTGACTCAATGACATAGAAACGAAGGGTTATCTACATTGACGGGTTAGGGGCAGCCTCATTGATGGATTAGGCGATCATTAGCAATAGGCTCATAGTGTTCACCAAACATTGGATCAAACAATTTCTTCAAATCATCATCCGAAGGGGGTACATATGGAGGTGCTGGTGAGGGATTTTGTACAAGAGAAGAACTAATGGGACTACTTATCAAATGTTGAGATGCGGGTCCAGAACTTGATTGTCCTGGAGCCATTTGCTCAGACAGCTCATCAAACGTGACGTGAATAGTTTCCATGATATCTCGAGTTTTTTTGTTGTAGATTTGGTAACCCTTCTTGTTTGGTGCATAACCCACAAAAACTCCAATGTCCGCCTTAGCTCTTTATTTACCTAAATCTTGACCGTCATTCATTGGATAGCACAAAGCACCGAATACACGAAGGTAGGAGAGATCAGGTTTTCATTCATGGACATGTTCGTATGGAGTTTTTCCATGAGTAGTGTGTATGAGGAGCGATTTTGGGTGTATGGCGGTGGCAATGGCTTCACCAAAGAAACGTTGGAACCTTTGAGTAAATTAGCATTATTCTTGCAGCTTCAACAAGGGTCCGATTTCGTCTTTCAACTACACCGCTCGCTGAGGCGTCGTGGAACACTTGTTTGATGACTAATTCCAATGCTTTCATAAAATTGACTTAAGTCTTTGTTAACAAACTCGATGCCATTGTCATTGAATAATTCTAACAGTCTTGTTAAGTCGAACCTGCAGCTGTTTGATAAGTTTGATGATGACATCTAGAGTTTCATCCTTTGTCCTCAAAAACTTAACCCAATTAAATCGAGAGTAGTCATCAACAACGACTAATACATATTTCTTCCTATTTATCATTTGCACTCTCAGGGGTCCGCACAAATCCGTATGAAGAGTATGAAGAACTTCCATAACTGAGTTTGCGGGTTTGGGTTTGTGGGCATATTTCCTCCTTTTTCCTAATTGGCATGCTGAACAAAGATGATCTTTTTCATACTTTAATCTGGGTAAGCCTCTTACGAGGTCCTTTCTGGAAAGATCATTAATGGTGCCGAAGTTCAAGTGATTGAGACGACGATGCCATAACCATGACTTTGTTTTCGAAGCCTTTGACAACAAGCAGATTGGAGAAGACTTCATCATATCTTCGATAGAGATGGTGTATAAGTTTATACCACGTGTTCCTCTTAAAAGTTCCACACCATCAAGTTCTCTAACGAAACAAGTATGTTTTCTAAAGCCACTTCTAAATCGTAATCACGAAATTGACCGACGAAAACAAATTATGACCAAGACCTTCAACATAGTATACCCGGGAAATTACACTATCACCAACCACATAATCTCCATAACCCACAATAGCCCCAAAATGGTCGTTCCTGAATCTAACAATCCCGATAAATTTACTCACGAAGTTCATGAGCAGCGAGCGATCTCCAGTCATATGCTTGGAACAGCCTGATTCCAGGTACCACATAAGGATTTGAACGACCTGCAGTTGAACACAGACAAGTATGGATGACTAGATAGTTTAGATCCCCATGCGAGAATAGGTTCCACTTGGTTAGAAAACGAGATTGGAACATCCACATCAGGAAAAGAGTCAATGAAATCATTAGAGGTAGATGTCGGACTAGTAGTAACAGTAGATCTATTCAAAGTATGTTCACTTCTTAAAGGTATAGTTCTACCAGTAGGCATCCATTTCCTAATGGGTATTGATCTAGATAATTTAGGGCACAACTCATTAAAATTGAATTTACGGCCAGTAGGTATCCATTGGTAACCTACATTACTAAATTTTCTTCCTGTTGGTTTCCAATATTTTCTAGCCTTCTTCCTCCTTGGTCTTCTGACCTTTTTATCCTGCTGTCTAGTGTTAATCATTTTAACAGGAGATTTTGCAGTATTACTTATCTCATTCACAACACATTCATGATTAATACCAGAAATCAAGCATTCGTTACATGTTTTGCAAATAGTAGCAGAATTCGAATTAATTACAGTACGCTTATGGCTAATTCTAGAATCAGCACGATTCGTTTTATTCAAATCAAACTTAATGTTCCTAGGGTGGTCTTCTACGTTCTTCCATTGATCACTCTTAGCTTGCGAGGTCCTATCTTGCTTTGTATTGCCTGGAGGCTTTGACCCGCTCGCTTTTGTACCGCTGATTACTCCTATAGGGGGAATTATGGGAACATTAGTTGGTTTTGCTATTTTTTGCATTCCTGATCTAGATGTGCTGGGATCTGAAGTACTTTTAGGCACATCAAAGCTCACATGCTTGACATTCGGCACAGAACAAGGCATATCATTGGTAGCATGCTTAGCACTAGGCATAGAACAAGGCATAACAGCTTTATCTTTCTCACAAAAGGATTTAGGGCATGTTGCTCTTAAACATTCTAAAAGCTCCTGAGATCGTTTGGCATATAAGCATGCATACCTAATTTCACTATCAAGTGGTTTATTTATGCGATCCTCTTCTACAATCTCACGGAGACATTCTAGACTATCCTTAAGGTGACAGAAATAGGCATGAAACACAAGTTCATTATTTCTAAGATGAGGAGGAATATATTTTACAGTCACAGTATACTTAGAATCCGCATATGCCTTTGATGCAACATTCTCATTACTAACAAGTGGCATTCTCCCTTTTACCTGACTCTTCATATTCTCAATTTCCTTTTGCAAAGAAGTTATTTTTTCATTGTTCTTGTCACGAGTGACTTTCATTGAATCATATAACTCTTTAAAGTGTCGTTTAACCTTTTCATTTTCTTTTAGAAAACTCTCATTTTCTTGTTGTAATACATTAATGATGTTTTGAAGATGAAAGTTTTGAGAATATTGAGAATCTAAAGGAGGAGGCATTAAGAAGCCATTCACATTGTTCTTTTCACCCTTTAATTGTGAAATTTTGGTTTTCATCCTTCTGATCGTGTTACAGTGAGCTTGAATATGTTCGTCACGTTTGTTTATTTCAAAAAATGCATCAAACTCAGGAACATCCGAGGATGTCTTGATATTTGAGGTTTTAACATTTTCTTTGACATGTTGATATTTTAGTTGTAAATTAAAATGCTCAACTTCCAGTTTAGAATAATGTTTTATGATAACGCTACACGCGTCGTTCGGGGTCAAAGGAACTTCCTTTTCGTCGAGCAAGTTTTTCAACACCCTAGGCAGTGAACCTAATCGTTGTAGTGTAGTATTAGGGTAAGCCACGGGAATTGATATCGTTCTCTAGGGGAATAGGAATGCTAGTGAGAAGTTACTATGCTAAGGTTCGGGTTGAGGAAGGTTATTTTATATCTTTTTTTATGTTTTTTTAGGAAATGGAAAGGTACGAATCTCGGGGTTTGAATTTGGGGAGGGGTTTTGGTATTTCTACCGATTACTCTACTTATCTAATTATCTAATCTAGTGGTGAGGGTAGTCTATGTCTATTGTTGTGTGCTCGTATGATAGTTAAAAATGTATTTACTTAGGCTTTATTACTCCCTAGTTATCTCCTATTGGTGGTTGAATTGTCACGTCCTTATTCTTAATTGCGTTGTGTCTCTAAGGTCGTAGGGTATGCGTTTATCCCTAACTCTTTGAAGCTACCAAAGGTTAACGACTACAAAATCTCTAGGATTTATAAACTTTAACTCTAAGGTATTCTTTGAATGACTAGACTACAATTACTCTAGGCGATTATAAACTAAGGTTCATCAAAGATTAATCAAGCATTACAAACACAACGAATGACCTATCGCAATACTAGGTTAATCACAATTACGATAAGAGACAACCAATCAATATTCAATAACTAAGTTTCATATTACCTAAGCAAACACACAAGTAAATTAGCCGGACATGGGGAACATGCAAGCATACACACAATCAAAGGAAGACATAATTAAATTAATGAAGTAAAACACTTATCTTGATGTAAGATAGGGTATGGAACCCTAAAATACTGTACAAGACAGTCTTGGTTCGGTTTAGGTTTTTACTCCAAAACACTACACACTGAAAACTGAAAAATTCAGATTCTAAATATAAGATTACACATGCGACGGCGTCACCCTTTAATTTGTGACGCCATCGGTTCGCCGTTATTAGGGTTTCGTCTTGGCCACGTTAGTCTTGCGATGGCGTCACCTTATGCTTGTGACGCCGTCCCCTTCAGTCTCTTACATCGTCTGGATCAAATCTAGGCCGTCTGAGTTGCGACGCCCTACTCTTTTAAAACCTGAAGCCGTCACTTGTAAATGAGCAATTTGGATATTGAGTCGTCACAAAATTTGTCCGACGGCGTCTCTATTAGTGCCTGACGCCGTCACTTGTAATTCTTGACGCCGTCCCCTTAAGTTCCAGCAGCCTGAGTGTCTCGATTCTTGACTTTGGCCATTTTCTTCGTATATTCGCGCCTTTTCGTCCGAATAAGTGTCATTCCACATTTTGCCTTCAAGAGACCTAAAAGTGAAAAGAACGATATTAAGTAATAACGGATACAAAGTGATCAAATAAGGGCTTAAACGACCCTCAAAAGGTACATTTAAAACCTTATCAAATATCCCTACACTTGGTATTTGCTTGTCCTCAAGCAAATGTGCTTTAGCCAATCAATTTATAACTTAGAGGTCATGAAGCATTAGTTTAGAGCGATTCACAACACATATAAGCCTCATAAAAGTCATAACAAGCACCGAAATTACATACTAGCACCTCACATGGGGTGTTTGGATACTCACATCTCTCGGGTGTATATGAAATATAACAAGTTGGAAATGGAAGATAAACACTCATTAACCGGTCCTAGTACATAGATTACCATAAGCTTGAGACTAGATCAAACCTCCATCGCTTTGGCGTAAGCACCTAGGAAAGACTATCCAAGAGTTCTTTTAAAGGGTTGTAATGATAGGCTTACGGTAGGGAAACAAAGGGTTTGGTGGGATAGGCTATTTAGTGGTGGCAAGTCAAAAATCTTTATGTTACAAGCATGCGAAGAATGGCGTTGCTAAGACAAGACTCAACACTTTAGACTCTAGATAACTAAAACCAACAAACATAAATTAAAGACAGATGTAGGATGGTAGCCCGTATGTTTTTTTTTTTTTTTTTTTTCAACACTCTTTTTTTTTTCTTTTTTCTCTATTTTTTTTCATACACTTTTACTCTACCATCCTCTATGATAACATCAAAATGATAGGAATTTATAGGCACATCCCTACACTTGAGTTTTTATTACTCTAACACTAATTTGACCCGAAATAAAAGATCAAAACACTTGGAGTACATTATTACGCAAATAAAGGGAATTTGAATTTAACGTTCCCTAACCGTCATCTCATAAAATTTAACTTTTCCCATGAGTCCAATCGTCCCAAAACTGTTTACAAAGGATATGACTCGACTTAGCAACGTATGCAAGCAACAAGGTAATTGAACTAAGGGTTAAGTGTGATAACAATAATGCACTAAAAGTGAGTGTATACAAGGTAGGCTAAGGCGATTTGGGTGTACATTTGGGGGTGTATTGTAAACAATGCTCTTCATTGATATTCCGAAAAACCGAAACATCACGAGAACCGCGAAAAGGATAGGCTCTGAGGGGTTAACTAGGGGTATCGTGTACTAAAGATGAGTACAACGCAAAGGTATGGGGGAATTACTCAACCGATGTGGAAGAAGTAATTATATTACGGGTATCAAACAAGGGTTATCCTAATGCTTCTTATCATTTAGTTATTCCTAACTACACAAGTGTAGTCTTACTAGCGATCTCGGGAAACATCACAAAACAAGTTCTAGAATCTATTATACTACCGGTTCACACTCTAAGCATTAAAGATGAATGCTTTAATTCCTACTAATCTAAGGGCGATCCTCACATTTTGGGTGGAATTTAAGTGGTAAAGGGTTTTTGTGCTAGTCATATAATTTACTATCCATGAGACGCTTTATTAAGACTAATGGACCACTCCTATATGTCATGAAAATTTTTTAATTTGGTGCCAAAATTACCCTAACCGACATTTTCTCAAGGTTTATTACACAAATGCAATTGGACAAAGAAAATGATCAAGGATAAGCATAGTTTCAAAGTTCCCGTTTTATTTTCCCTCCCTACACTTAAACTGAACATTGTCCCCAATGTTCCACTAAAGTATCAAAGTTATGATAACGGAAGGTAATAAATGATGAAAGAAACTAATACTCCCCTGATTAGCTCGGTAGGATCCGTGTAAAGTCGTGGTTACATCTTTCTTCAAGAAGAATGTTTGCGTGAAAAGCTCCTTCTCATCTTATGTATCTTCTTGTTGGTAAATTAAGCCTGCACACTTGAAGAAAAACAAACGAAACCTTCGCGTAAAATTGGCGGTGACAATATATATAGGACTCTACTAAACTAGGATATAATGCTTGTGGAATGGATGTTTAAAGATTTTCTAGAAAGTTAAGACCTGAAAAATTCCAAAATTTATAAGTAACTCAGAAAAAGAGAAAAGTAATCGATTGTTTACGCTCCTTCCCGACGCCGTCAGTTGCGATCTGACGTTGTCGTTATTATCTGACAAGCGGTCTCGATTTTGGAAAATTTACATCTTTAGAATCTGGAAAAATTTCCTGCAAAACATCCATTATGACTCGATTACAAGCATTTGACTCGAACAAACACACATGCATATCTTTGAAAACGTGTGTAATCCTCCCTACACTTATCCCTTATGTAAAATACCTTTATATGTAATTAAGACGAGGTTAAAGACAAAATAAAGCATTTTTACAAATTTAAACATGAGAATAAATAATCAATAAAAGATACACGACACAAACAAGCAAACAATTAAGCATGGGTTGCCTCCCATGAAGCGCTTTTCTTTATTTATGAGTCTTGTAGCTAGACTCAAGTCGTGCCCCTACGCATCGATATAAGTAAGCCTATCCTCTAGAATGTCATAAGGATCAAACTTATCATTTAAGTTCCTTGTAGTACGTTTGGTTCGATATGCCTTTTCAAATTTCTCTCCATCGGGGTCATAGATTGTTATCCTAATGTGCCACTCTCCATTACCATCACTAGGCGGTCTATCCCAATCCCACTTATGTTTAGGCTTATCGCCTCAACTTTCCACTTATTCATGACAAGGTTGACGGGCAAGCTTCCTAGGAACTCGGTCATCTTCCTAAATACTAAGGCGTCCTCGAGCGGGTTCACTTCCATGTCCCTAGCCATTTCTTTTTCATGGAAAGTTGCTTCACTAGCAAAGGCTTCATCTAGGTAAAAAGGTCGTTGGGGACCTATGAAGTTCTTATCAATCCAAGGTCCGTATCTAGATGGTGCTCTATCCAACCTAATCTCATGGGGGATTTCCTCTTCTTTGTAGTAAGTATGCTTTTTGACATCGTAAATTGACCTAGCACTCCCTTCTCCTACCACTATTTTAGATATCTTACAATCAATGATGGCACTAGCGGTAGCTAAGAATCCTCTTCCTACTAGCAATGGGCATGTCGGGTCCTTATTCATGTCTAGCACATGGAAATCCGCAAAAAGAGTCAACTCTCCTACGTGTACTACCATGTCTTTTATTATCCCTACCGGATATGCAATACTACCGTCCGCTAGACCTAAGATGGTTTCCGTTGGTTCTATCTTACCGAATTTAAGGCTTCTATGGAGGGACAACGGAACAAGATTGATGCATGATCCTAAGTCGGCTAGAGCATCGAGAGGTTTGGAAGTTCCAAGCCTACATGGAAGAGTAAATAGCCCGGGATCGTCTAACTTATTAGGTAGATTATTTTGCACAAAAGCGGACCCATGTTTTCCAAGTTTAAGTTCTAACTCATATTTTTCTTTTAAAGCATTATAATAAGGTGCATGAGCTAAGACTTTAAGAACCGGTTTTCTTGATGGAGTTCCTTGTACTCCTCCTCTAGATTAGGTTTGGGTTCTTGGTTGTGGGTTTCTCAAGAGTAGGTTCTACAAATGGTGTGGGGCCTTGGTACCTCATTTTGGATTGCTTGGAACCCTTGTTGATAGCGTTCTGAGTGAACCGTTGGGTGTGAGGGCATGGATGTGCACTCTCCCATGGTGAACAAGAACATGAAGTCAATGAAATCGAACTCACTTTGGGGTCTTTATAGTATCACTTGGGAGTGCTCCAATTTCCGGTCATTAAAGGCTTTTAAGAGGGTATCAAGATTGTTTGTCATCTCGCCTTGTCGTCGCTTAAAATCGGCTTCAAGCTTAGTTAATCGAGTTTCTTGAGATGACATGAATCTAGATGCAATTGCCTCAAGACTAGTAGGGTTCCCGGTGTTTGGAGGGTTGAACCTATTAGGTGGACTAGATGAGCTTTGGGGTGTTCTTGAATTTTGGTTCCACTTAAGGTTAGGGTGATTTCTCCATGAGGGGTTGTAAGAGTTTCCTAAGTTGTTTTGTTCGGGCTTGAAAGTGTACAACTTCTATCCCGCCCGTCGATGCACGCGTGGGCGTGAGTCTGCAAAGCTTGTTCGGGAGTCTTGTGCAATCACGAGTGTCATGGGGACCACTACATAACTCACAAGGTAGAGTGATTTTATTCACTTGATGTGAAGACTTAGGATTCTCGTAGGAGCTCATTAGGAATTTAACTTGATCTTCAAGCTCGAGCATCCTCGATCGGAAGATTGTGAGTCAATGGGAGGCAAGGAGATTTCCTTAATGGTTTTGGGCAACTCACGGGGGTCATTCCAACTTTCGTTGTCATAGAGAGCAAGGTCCTCTATTATACCCCATGATTCTTCCCCGGTGAGATCACTAAGTTTTCCACCGGCCGCTTGGTCAATGGATCGCTTAGTGAGGAAATTGACATGATCGTAGAAGAGTTGGACTTGAAGCCAAAGATCAATTCCGTGATGAGGGACTCTATGGAGTAAGTCCTTGAATCGAGTCCATGCTTCGTAGAGAGATTCACCTTGACGTTGTTGGAACATCAAGATATCATTCCTAAGCTTAGTGGTTCTCCCCGTTGGGAAAAATTGAGCAAGGAAGCGAGAGGTGAGATCATCCCAACTTGAGATGGAGCCGGCGGGAAGTCGCTCAAGCCAATTACTAGCTTGGTCCCGTAGAGAGAATTGGAAGAGACGCAGACGCGTGGTCTCCCGAGTAGTAGCATCGAGGTCGATGGAATCGACAATTTTAAGGAAATCCTTAAGATACTGATTAGGATCTTCGGAACGAAGTATATGGAATGCACATCCGTTTTGCACCAACCGGATGGTGTCGGATCGCAAGGCCGTAGTTTGGGCTTGGTCGGTGATAAGGTTTTAAATGTACCTTTTGAGGGTCGTTTAAGCCCTTCTTTGATCACTTTTGTATCCGTTATTACTTAATATCGTTCCTTTTCACTTTTAGGTCTCTTGAAGGCAAATTGTCAGTAATGGCACTTATTTGGACGAAAAGGCCCGGATATCTGAAGAAAATGGCCAAAGTTAAGAATCGAGACACTCAAGTCATGAACTACAAGGTGGCGGTGTCACTTTGCTTAATCTATGACGCCATCGAGCATTTTGTGACAACACGAAGCCAAATTTCTTATTTTCAAGTGACGGTGTCGGGGCTTAAAAGAGTAGGCCGTCGCAACTCGACGGCCTAGATTCGATCCGCACGGCGTCGAAAAGCAAGAGGACGGCGTCACAAGCACAAGGTGACGTCGTCGCAAGACTAACGTGGCCAAGACGAAACCCTAATGACGGTGACCACGGCGTCACAAATCATAAGGTGACTCCGTCGCGATTGTAATATTATATATAGAATCCGAATTTTTCAGTTTTAGTGTGTAGTCTTTTGGAGTAAAAACCTAAACCGAACCAAGGCTGTCTTATACAGTATTTTAGGGTTCCAAACCTTATCTTACATCAAGATAAGTGTTTTACTTCATTAATTCAATTTTGTCTTTAATTTTGTTTGTGTGTATGCTTGCATGTTCTCCATGTCCGGCTAATTTATTTGTGTGTTTGCTTAGGGAATATGAAACTTAATTATTAAATATTGATTGGTTGTCTCTTATCTTAATTGATTAATGATCTAGTAATGCGATAGGTCATTCGCTGTGTAATTAATGCTTGATTAATCTTTGTGAACCTTAGGCTATAGCACTTAGAGCAGTTGTAGGCTAAACCATCCAAAGAGGGCCTTAGAGTTAGAGTTTATAATCCTAGAGGGTTTTGTAGACGAGACCCTTTGGTAAGTTCAAAGAGTTAGGATAAACGCATACCCTACGACTTTAGACACACAACGCGATTAGGAATAAGGATGTGACAATTCAACCATCAATAGGAGATAATTAAGGAGTAATAAAACCTAAGTGAACACATCTTTAAACTATCATACGAGCACACAATAATTAGACATAGACTACATACACCTTAGATTATATAATTAGATAAGTAGAGTAATCGGTAGAAATACCAACCCCTATATCCAAACCCCGAGATTCGTACCTTTCCATTTCCTAAAAACATAAAAGATAAAAATAATCTTCCTCAACCCCAACCTTAGCGTAGTAACTTCTCACTAGCATTCCTATTCCCTAGAGAATGATATCAATACCGTGGCTTACCCTAATACTACACTACAACGATTAGGTTCACTTGCCTAGGGTGTTATAAAACTTGCTCGAAGAAAAGGAAGTTCCTTTGACCCCGAACAGGCGTGTGGCGTTATCAAGTTTTAGGCGCACGCTGGAATAGAATAGCTATTTAGGAGTCCACCTCGTTTAGGTTTCTTTTCTTGATTCCTATCAAGTAAATTTTTCTCAATTTTTAGCTTTCTCGTAGTCTATCCCCCTTCTTCATGACCTTTGTTCGTAACCTCATCACTTTTCATCATGGAAGGTGATAACCAACCACCATTCATCAACCTACCACCAAATGACCCGCCAAGAGCCCGTACTCTTGGTGAATACTCGAGACCAAGCCACCTAGGCTATAGGAACACCATTGAGCTTCCCGACCAAGCCCAAACTATGGCCCTACGATCCGACACCATCCGGTTGGTGCAAAACGGATGTGCATTCCATGGACTTCGTTCCGGTCCTAATCAGCATCTAAGGGATTTCCTTAAAATTGTCGATTCCATCGACCTTGATGCTACTACTCGGGAGAGCACACGCCTGCGTCTCTTCCAATTCTCTCTACGGGACCAAGCTAGTAATTGGCTTGAGCGACTTCCCTTGGCTCCATCTCAAGTTGGGATGATCTTACCTCTCGCTTCCTTGCTCAATTTTTCCCACGGAGAACCACTAAGCTTAGGAATGACATCTTAATGTTCCAACGGTGTCAAGGTGAATCTCTCTACGAAACATGGACTCGATTCAAGGACTTACTTCATAAAGTCCCTCATCACGGCATTGATCTTTGGCTCCAACTCCAAATCTTTTATGATCATGTCAACTTCCCACAAAGCGATCCATTGATCAAGCGGCGTTGGAAAACTTAGTGATCTCACCGCGGAAGAATCATGGGGTATAATAGAGGACCTTGCTCTCTATGACAACGCAGTTGGAATGACCCCGTGAGTTGCCCAAAACCGTTAAGGCAATCTCCTTGCCTCCACTTGACTCACAATCTTCCGACCGTAGGATGATCGAACTTGAAGATCAAATTAAATTCCTAATGAGTTCCTACGAAAATCCTAAGTCTTCACGCCATGTGAACAAAGTTTCTTCCTCGTGTGAGCCGTTTTGTGATCCTCATAACATGCGCACTTGCACCCGATCCCCCGAACATGCTTCCGTTGACTACGCATCCTCGCGTATTAATGGAACGGGAGGAAGATTCCCTACAACACCCGGACCTAGGAATTTCAACGATACCCGAGAAGCTTGGAAGAGCAAGCCCGACTTCTATTGGGGGTAAACCAAAGAATTCACTTCCAATGATTTCTCATGGCCCCCATCACACAGTCCTAACCAACAAAACATTGAAGGGATGTTGCATAACCTAGTCGCATCCCAAGAAGCCCAAATAGCTAAGCTCTCGGACCACTTTAACCAACTACAAGCCGAAATGGATAGGAAGATAGATAAACTTTTGAAAGCCATGACCAATAGTGATAGGAAGGTTAATGTTATCTCAACTCCCGAAACTTCCGGTGTAGAGATTAAGGACCCAAGTTAGTTAGCTAAGCACGTTCAATTCGTCAATATCATCGCCTTGGTAAAACCTAATAAAACAAATGATGAAGCGAACCATGAGATGATACTTGAGGTTAAGGAAACACCGACGAATGAAACAACCGAGGAAGTGAATGAAGTAGACAATGACTATTTCAATAAGTTTCCTACGGAAGAAGAACTATCTCGCCACCCTCACTTAGTGCGTGACCTCCGTCACATGTATGTTAGGAAAAGCCCTAGAATCAAGTTTGGAAACCCTTGGAATCTTAACATACCATGTTGCATAGGACACCTTTTCGTGGCAAAGGCCTACATTGATCGCAAGTCCCTAATCAACATAATGACTAGCACCTACTACAATTGGGTAATGAAGAAGCCTGTTCCAACTAGGCAAGACCCCGATAATCCTAGTGTTAGTTGCAATTTTTTGGTAGAATTAAGGGATTGCCCGTTTATGTAGGTAGTTTCACGCTTCCTACGGACTTCATAATTGTGGATGATATTAGCACCGCCACGGGATGACTTATGATCCCTCATTAGAATAGTGCGATTCATGGATGAGACCGACGACATAGCTTACCAAATGCCGTTTAAGATTGAGAAGTTTTCATCACTCTCTAATGATGAAAAGGAACTTAAACCTGTCGGTCTATTATAGGAATAATGAGGATAAGGAAAAGGAGTAGATTATGTTATGGCTAAGATTTTCGGATTCTATAAGGATTGCTTGAACTTAGGACCGAATATAGAAATGAGTGGGAGAGGACGAACTCTAAGAGAGGTGTATCATAGGGCACTTCTACAACATGGAACCAACCACTAGAGACCGTCATAAGGAAGGAGACGCGGTAATGAAGTTACGTAGTGGCACGACTACGAGTCTAGCTACAAGGCATAAATAAAGAAAAGCGCTTAGTGGGAGGCAACCCATGCTTAATTGTTTGCTTGTTAGTGTCATATATCTTTTATTGATTGCTTATTCTCATGTTTAAATTTGTAAAAATGCTGTATTTTGTTTTTAACCTCGTCTTAATTGTATATAAAGGTATTTTACATAAAGGATAAGTGTAGGGAGGATTACACACGTTTTCAAAGAAACGTAAACATGAGAATAGCAATTCATTAAAAGATATATATGTGTGTTTGTTCGAGTCAAATACTTGTATCGAGACATAATGGATGTTTTGCGAAATTTTTCCGATTCTAAAGATGTAAATTTTCCGAATTTTTCACGAAAATCACGGACCATTTTTGTCGGGATAACTTTGGCGTCGAGATCGCAACTGGCGGCATCGGGAAGGAGTAAAACAACAAATTACTTTTTCTCGTTTTCGAGCTACTTATAAATTTTGGAATTTTCGGTCTTAATTTTCCGAAATTTCAGTAAACATCCATTCCACAAGAATTATATCCTAGTTTAGTAGAGTCTTATATATATTATTACCGCGATTTTACGCGAAAGTTTCGTTTGTTTTCTTGAATGTGCGGTTTTATTTATCAAGAAGAAGAAAGCGAAGATAAGAAGGAGCTTTTCACACATACATTTTTTCTGGAAAGGATTTAACCACCACTTTACACGGATCCTACCGAGCTAATCGGGAGTACTAGTTTCTTTCGTTTTAGTTACCTTCCATTATCATAACTTTGATACTTTCGGGAACATTGGGGACAATGTTCGGTTTAAGTGTAGGGAGGGAAAATAAAGCGGAACTTAGAAACTATGCTTATCCTTGATTATTTGCTTTGTCAATGGTATTTGTGTAATAAACCATGAGAAAATGTCGGTTAGGGTAATTTTGGCACCAAATTTAAAATTTTTCATGACATATAGGAGTGGGCCATTAGTCTTAACAAAAGCGTCTCACGGATAGGAAGTTGCATGACTAGCACAAAACCCTTTACCACCTAAATTCCACCCAAAATGTGAGGATCGCCTTAGATTATTAGGAATTAAAGCATTCATCTTTAATGCTTAGAGAGTGAACCGGTAGTATAATAGATTCTAGAACTTGTTTTGTGATGCATTCCGAGATCGCTAGTAAGACTACACTTGTGTAGTTAGGAATAACTAAATGATAAGAGGCATTAGGATAACCCTTGTTTGATACCGTAATATAATTACTTCTTCCACATCGGTTGAGTAATTCCCCACACCTTATGCTTTTACTCATCTTTAGTACACGATACCCTAGTTAACCCCTCGAGCCTATCCTTTTCGCGGTTCTCATGATGTTTCGGTTTTTTCGAATATCAATGAAGAGCATTGTTTACACCCACCCCCAAATATACACCCAAATCGCCTTAGCCTACCTTGTATGCACTCACTTTTAGTGCATTATTGTTATCACCCTAAACCCTTAGTTCAATTATCTAGTTGCTTGCATGAGTTGCTAAGTCGAGTCATATCTTTTGTACACGCTTTTGGGACGATTGGGACTCATGGGAAAAAGTTAAAGTTTATGAAATAAGCGGAAGGGAACGTTAAATTCCCTTATTTGCGTAATAACATACCCCAAGTGTTTTGATCTTTTCAATTCGGGTCAAATTAGTGTTAGAGTAATAAAACTCAAGTGTAGGGATGTGCCTATAAATCCCTATCATTTTGATGTTACCGTAGAGGATGGTAGAGTAAAAGTGTATGAAAAAAATCGAAAAAGAAAAAGAAAAAAATAGAGTATTCAAAAAAAAAAAAAAAAACCATACGGGCTACCATCCTACATCTATCATTTAAATTTATGTTTGTTTGTTTCAGTTTTCTAGAGTTTAGAGTGTCGAGTCTTGGCTTAGCAACGCCATTCTTCGTATGCTTGTAACATAGAGATTTTTGATTTGCCACCACTAAATAGCCTATCCCACCAAACCCTTTGTTTCCCTACCGTAAGCCTAACATTACAACCCTTTAAAGACCTCTTTGATAGTCTTTCCTAGGTGCTTACGCCAAAGCGATGGAGGTTTGATCTATTCTCAAGCCTATGGTAATCTATGTATTAGGACCGGTTAATGAGTGTTTATCTTCCATTTCCAACTTGTTATATTTCATATACACCCGAAAGAGATGTGAGTATCCAAACACCCCATGCGAGGTGCTAGTATGTAATTTCCATGCTTGTTTTGACATTTTGCGGGGCTTATATGTGTTGTGGACTGTTTTAAACCAATGCTTCATGACCCCAACTTATAAATTATATAGCTAAAGCACATTTGCTTGAGGACAAGCAAATACCAAGTGTAGGGATATTTGATAAGGTTTTAAAATGTACCTTTTGAGGGGTCGTTTAAGCCCTTATTTGATCATTTTGTATCCGTTATTACTTAATATCGTTCCTTTTCACTTTTAGGTCTCTTGAAGGCAAATTGTCAGTAATGGCACTTATTTGGACGAAAAGGCGCAGATATCTGAAGAAAATGGCCAAAGTCAAAATCGAGACACTCAATTCATTGAACTACAAGGTGATGGCGTCATCGCTTAATCGCGAAGCCGTCAGAGCATTTTGTGACGGACGAAGCCAAATTTCTTATTTTCAAGTGACGGTGCGGGGCTTTAAAAGTAGGCCGTCGCAACTCGACGGCCTATATTCGATCGAGACGGCGTCGAAGCCGAAGAGACGGCGTCACAAGCACAAGTGGCCGCCGTCACAAGACTAACGTGGCAAGACGAAACCCTAATGACGGCGACCCGGCGTCACAAATCATAAGGTGGCGCCGTCGCGATTGTAATATTATATATAGAATCCGAATTTTCGGTTTAGTGTGTAGTCTTTTGGGTAAAACCTAAACCAAACCAAGGCTATCTTATACAGTATTTTAGGGTTCCAAACCCTATCTTACATCAAGATAAGTGTTTTACTTCATTAATTCAATTATGTCTTCAATTATTTGTGTGTATGCTTGCATGTTCTCCATGTCCGACTAATTTATCTGTGTGTTTGCTTAGGGAATATAAAACTTAATTATTAAATATTGATTGGTTGTCTCTTATCTTAATTGATTAATGATCTAGTAATGTAATAGGTCATTCGCTGTGTAATTAATGCTTGATTAATCTTTGTGAACCTTAGGCTATAGCACTTAGAGCGGTTGTAAGCTAAACCATCCAAAGAGGGCCTTAGAGTTAGAGTTTATAATCCCTAGAGGGTTTTGTAGACGAGACCCTTTGGTAAGTTCAAAGAGTTAGGGATGAACGCATACCCTACGACTTTAGATACACAACGCGATTAGGAATAAGGACGTGACAATTCAACCATCAATAGGAGATAATTAAGGAGTAATAAAACCTAAGTGAACACATCTTTAAACTATCATACGAGCACACAATAATTAGACATAGACTACATACACTTAGATTAGATAATTAGATAACTAGAGTAATCGGTGAAATACCAACCCCATATCAAACCCGAGATTCGTACCTTTCCATTTCCTAAAAACATAAAAAAGATAAAAAATAATCTTCCTCAACCCCAACCTTAGCGTAGTAACTTCTCACTAGCATTCCTATTCCCCTAGAGAACGATATCAATACCCCGTGGCTTACCCTAATACTACACTACAACGATTAGGTTCACTGCCTAGGGTGTTATAAAACTTGCTCGAAGAAAAGGAAGTTCCTTTGACCCCGAACGACGCGTGTAGCGTTATCAGTCAGGAAGCTCAATGGTGTTTCTATAGCCTAGTTGGCTTGGTCTCGAGTATTCACCAAGAGTACGGGCTCTTGGCGGATCTTTTGGGGGTAGGTTGATGAATGGTGGGGGGTTATCACCTTCCATGATGCAAAGTGATGGGGTTACTAACAAAGGTCACGAAGAAGGGGGATAGACTACGAGGAAGCTAAAAATTGGAAAAAAGCTTACTTGATAGGAATCAAGCAAGGAAACCTAAACGAGGTGGACTCCTAACTAGATATTCTATTCCCCGGCAGCGGCGCCAAAAACTTGATAACGCTACACGCGTTGTTCGGGGTCAAAGGAACTTCCTTTTAAATCGAGCAAGTTTTTCAACACCCTAAGCGATGAACCTAATCGTTGTAGTGTAGTATTAGGGTAAGCCACGGAATTGATATCGTTCTCTGGGAATAGGAATGCTAGTGAGAAGTTACTACGCTAAGGTTGGGGTTGAGGAAGATTATTTTTTATCTTTTTTTATGTTTTTTTAGGAAATGGAAAGGTACGAATCTCGGGGTTTGAATTTGGGGGGAGGGTTTGGTATTTCTACCGATTACTCTACTTATCTAATTATCTAATCTAGTGGTGAGGGTAGTCTATGTCTATTGTTGTGTGCTCGTATAATAGTTAAAAATGTATTTGCTTAGGCTTTATTACTCCCTAGTTATCTCCTATTGGTGGTTGAATTGTCACGTCGTTATTCTTAATTGCGTTGTGTCTCTAAGGTCGTAGGGTATGCGTTTATCCCTAACTCTTTGAAGCTACCAAAGGTTAACGACTACAAAATCTCTAGGATTTATAAACTTTAACTCTAAGGTATTCTTTGAGTGACTAGACTACAATTACTCTAGGCGATTATAAACTAAGGTTCATCAAAGATTAATCAAGCATTACAAACACAACAAATGACCTATCGCAATACTAGGTCAATCACAATTAAGATAAGAGACAACCAATCAATATTCAATAACTAAGTTTCATATTACCTAAGCAAACACACAAGTAAATTAGCCGGACATGGGGAACATGCAAGCATACACACAATCAAAGGAAGACATAATTAAATTAATGAAGTAAAACACTTACCTTGATGTAAGATAGGGTATGGAATCCTAAAATACCGTATAAAACGACCTTGGTTCGGTTTAGGTTTTACTCCAAAAGACTACACACCGAAAACCGAAAATTCGGATTCTATATATAAGATTACACATGCGATGGCGTCACCCTTTAATTTGTGACGCCGTCGGGTCGCCGTTATTAGGGTTTTGTCTTGGCCACGTTAGTCTTGCGACGGCGTCACCTTATGCTTGTGACGCCGTCCCCTTGAGTCTCTGACATCGTCTGGATCAAATCTAGGTCGTCTGAGTTGCGACGTCCTACTCATAAAAAACATAGTCATCATTGACTGCAGAAGATACATTACTTGGTACAATCTCACTTTCATTCTGTTTCACATATTGATCATATGGGAAAACATTGCTATTACCCATATTTTCAATATCTGATTCAATAATTTCAGTTGATTGTACTTTGTCATGTGTCTTTTGCACATCAACCTCATCATATAGTTTTAATACCTCTTAGATGATAGATTCCCTAGAAGGAGTGGCATGTTTAGGTGAAGAAGCCTTTGGAGTTACCATTGGTGAGATATTAGCCATGAAGATGGTGCAGCGCTTGGTTCATCGGCAACATCCGAATCAATGCATCACAGTCTCGACTTGAAATGAATTGGGATTTACCCCTGCCGGCTATTCATCCACATCAAGATCATAAGTTACGGCATTTCCTCGAAGAAATAGCAATACTTCCTCATTCAACATTGCTCCATCAGATTGAGCTTGGACCAAGACATCTTGTCCTCAAGTACTCGCATTTTGTGGACGTTTTGGAAGAGTGCAATTCCTTGAGATGTGTCCTTCTCCACCACAGTTGTAACATTTAATGGGCTTTAATTGACCCTGAGCCATCTTCCTTCCACGATTCTGATTACCCATATATCCACTACCACCTCCAGCATTCCTATATCCAGCACCAGCATTCCCATATCCAGTTCAACCATTCCCATATCCATCTCCAACATTCCCTTGCTCATTATGTGGAAGGTATGCATTTTGTCTTCCTTGCACATTTTGTACCACTATCTTTCCTTCTTTAACAGTAGCATGATTGTGAATATTTGACGCAGTTCTGAGATGATTGTTGGTGTGTGGGGTGAGATTCAAGTTTTGCTTGACCATAAGAGCCAGTTGATTGACAAAGTGTTCCATGATGCGTCGTAATCGGAGGCTTATACCTGGATCGTGAATGAGCTTGTGGTTACCATTTCCGATAGGAATGACTTGTGATGCTTTGGTAGTAATCCCTACATTGGTGTAGAATACATTGAGTCATTTGAAGAGCTTCCTTCTCCGATTGGTCTTGAACTTTTCCATGATCATTCGCTCAAACGCAAAGATGTTTCACATTTTGAAGTAAATAAGCATCTGATTGTTCATAGTTGGTGTTCCTCAATCCTTTGTTAAGTTTGATTGCGGTGACAAATTTGTGCCATTAGGATTCATGTTGTTCACAAACTTTGAATTTAGTGGATATTTGGCATTGTCATTTTGATATTCCTCATGTCATTCACGAGCTTGTGGAACCTCACATAGTATTCATGACATTTTCCCCGGGTTCATCTTGAAGTTCTCAAAATCATCATACGATTGAGACTCTCTGTCTTCTTTAGTTAATTACGAACCGGAGAGAAGCATCTTGACATTATCCCAAACCGCTTTGGCTTGATGTCGTGATTTATTAACTTGTAGATGTCCTTTGGTAGACCACAAGTACAATGTTTGAGGCCCTAATATCAACATCGTATCTCTTTTCTCCTTATCGATAAGTTCATCATATGTCTTTGGTCTATCCAATCCTAATGTCACCGAGCCATCGCCAGCAGTTTCAAGTATGTCTCGTAGTCTCTACTTGGTATGGTCCTTCATCAATTGATTTGAGAATGTTACCCCCATTTTCCTTACCCAAGCAGTACAATCTGATTTGTTGAGTCCATGAGTCATAATCAGTTCTATCTAACATGGGTAGATGAGTATCTGATCCTGCAGCTTGAACGTCCTCAGCTATAGAAGAGATGAGTGTAGGCACGTTGGTAGACATGATTACAGATTCTACGGGATTTTAAAACTCTTTAATTAAACCGGGAAATAGATTCTTCCACGGGATTTTACTAAATCAAGAGAAAACCGTAAAACGTAACAATAAGAAACAATGAGTCTCAAAAGACAAGTCGCTAGTATGACAAGTCGCTAGAGTGACAAGTCGCTGGAAAGACAAGTTGCTAGATTGACATATCGCTAGAATGACAAGTCGCTAGAGTGACAAGTCGCTGGAAAGACACGTAGCTAGATTGACAAATCGCTATAGTGACAAGTCGCTAGAGTGACAAGTCGCTGGAAAGACACGTTGCTAGATTGACAAATCGCTAGAGTTACAAGTCGCTAGAGTAACAACTTGCTAGAAGGACAAATCGCTGGAAAGACAAGTCGCTAGTGACAAATCGCTAGAGATGCAAATCGCTAGTTAGACAAATCGCTGGACAAAATAGTACGTCCACTACCTTGTCCTTTTTGTCGTTTTGTCTCACTAGACAAATCGCTTAGTGCGCAAATCGCTTCACAAAACACAGACGAGTCGCTAAATAGTGGATACAAACCGCTACGAAGAATTATGCAACGAGGCTCAAATCGCTTCCATGAAACTTTCAAAAACACCACTTTTCAATCCAAAAATAACTCAACCACGCTGATTCAAGCCTTCCAAATCAAAACCTAAGCACTTATAATGATTCTAAACACAAAAGTACAATCAAAACCCAAACTTTAACACTAGAAATGATTCAAATGATGCTAACCACTCTAAACTCATTCAAACCCAAAAACCTTATGAAAACCACTATAAATCCAAGAACATGAAAGATGAGTGATCAAACCATGGCTCTGATACCATTTGTAACATATTAGATTTCACAAACACATCATAACATATAAAAGTGGGGCGTATGATTTGAAGGTTTAGAGAGAGAACGTAGAGAGAGAAGTGGGAACTTGATGAAACAAAGAAAAATAGTATTGAAGCTCCAACCCTCTACCTTGGGAGGTAGAGGGTATTTATAGTTTCTTACAAGATACACCTCCTACGGGCTGTGGATCAGGTATACAGTGGGTAAAGACCCGTCCGTCCTCCACGGTGTTACTTAACTAACTACTTATTAACATAACTTGACTACGACTACGAGCTCTCTAACGAATACATATACTTGAGGTGACTGACACTTTAACCAACGGATTTGCTAAATCCTAGCACTATTTGATTGTGTGCTGGTATGATGATTAAAAATGTGTTTACCTAGATACTATTACTCCCTAGTTATCTTTTATTGTTGGTTGAATTCTATCTTCCTCAGAGCACTCAGCACAAGTGGGTTTCTGTCTAGGCTTAAAAATCTCATTTCCATTGTAGATTACATTTTGAGCTGCTTTAGCCTTACTACAAGCCTTAGGATTTGGATCATCTACAAGTGGAACACTATGCTTATCACTTAGAACTCTATGCTTAGTGATCATGTGAGCAGTCATAATGGTGTTCCCTTGTATGTACAATTTTTTTGTCAGGTTGTTCTTCAAATTTTTTAGGTTGGAAAATTCATTTAAAAGTTTTGATTCCTTAGCATTGAATTCTTGTTTAAGTACTTTCACGTTATCTTGAAGTTCTTGTTTACATTTATGCTTTTGTTAAGCTTTTCTTGTAAGGAATCTAACTCTTGTTCTAACATTTCTTCCCTAAAATTGCTTTTTCTGATAATTGTACGCATTTGGTCATCCATCTCCTGCTCACAGGTAGTCAGTTCAAACTTAGCACGTTGTTCATATATAGCAACTTGTTCTTTATAGGCGTTTAGTTCAGAAATAATAGAATCATCAGGGGCACATGCTGTGAATTCATCAAAAACATAGTCATCATTGACTGCAGAAGATACATTACTTGGTACAATCTCACTTTCATTCTATTTCACATATTGATCATATAGGAAAACATTGCTATTACCCATATTTTCAATATCTGATTCAATAATTTCAGTTGCTTGTACTTTGTCATGTGTCTTTTGCACATCAACCTCATCGTATAGTTTTAATACCTCTGAGATGATAGATTACCTGGAAGGAGTGGATGTTTAGGTGAAGAAGCCTTTGGAGTTACCATTGGTGAGATATTAGTCATGAAGATGGTCTGGGCAGTTGGTTCATCAGCAACATCTAAATCAAATGCATCACGATCTGCGACTTGAAATGCATTGGGATTGTTCGACCCATAAACCGCGACCGCTATTCATCCACATCAACATCATAAGTTCGGCATTTCCTCGAAGAAATAGCAATTCTTCCTCATTCAAGATTGCTCCACTGTCTTGAGCTTGGACCAAGACATCTTGTCCTCAAGTACTCGCATTTTGTGGACGTTTTGGAAGAGTGCAATTCCTTGTGATGTGTCCTTCTCCACCACAGTTGTAACATTTAATGGGCTTTAATTGACCCTGAGCCATGTTCCTTCCACGATTCTGATTACCCATATATCCACTACCACCGCCAGTATTCTCATATCCAGCACCAGCATTCCCATATCCAGTTCCAACATTCCCATATCCATCTCCAACGTTCCCTTGCTCATTATATGGAAGGTATGCATTTTGTCTTCCTTGCACATTTTGTACCACTATCTTTCCTTCTTTATTAGTAGCATGATTGTGAAGATTTGACGCATTTCTGAGATGATTGTTGGTGTGTGGGATGAGATTCAAGTTTTGCTTGACCATAAGAGCCAGTTGATTGACAAAGTGTTCCATGACTGCGTCAGAATCAGGAGGCTTATACCCTGGATCAGGAATGAGCTTGTGGTTACCATTTCCGTGAGGAATGACTTGTGATGCTTTGGTAGTAATCCCTACATTGGTGTAGAATGCGCTTGAGTCATTTGAAGAGCTTCCTTCTCCAAATTGGTCTTGAACTTTTCCATGATCATTCGCTCAAACGCAAAGATGTTTCTCATTTTGAAGTAAATAAGGATCTTGTTGTTCATAGTTGGTGTTCCTCAATCCTTTGTTAAGTTTGATCATGATGACAAATTTGTGCCATTCGATTCATGTTGTTCACAAACTTTGAATTTAGTGGATATTTGGCATTGTCATTTTGATATTCCTCATTTCATTCACGAGCTTGTGGAACCTCACATAGTATTGATGACATTTTCCCGAGGGTTCATCTTGAAGTTCTCAAAATCATCATACGCTTGAGACTCTCTGCCTTCTTTAGTTAATTCGAACCAAAGATAAGCATCTTGATATTATCCCAAACCGCTTTGGCTTCGATGTTGTGATTGATTAACTTGTAGATGTCCTTTGGTAGACCACAAGTACAATGTTTGAGGCCCTAATATCGACATCGTATCTCTTTTCTCCTTATCGATAAGTTCATCATATGTCTTTGGTCTATCCAATCCTAATGTCACCGAGCCATCGCCAGCAGCTTCAAGTATGTCTCGGTAGTCTCTACTTGGTATGGTCCTTCATCAATTGATTTGAGAATGTTAACCCCATTTTCCTTACCCCAAGCAGTACAATCTGATTCGTTGAGCCCATGAGTCATAATCAGTTCTATCTAACATGGGTATATGAGTATCTGATCCTGCAGCTTGAATGTCCTCAGCTACAGAAGAGATGATTGTAGGCACGTTGGTAGACATGATTACAGATTCTACGGGATTTTATAACTCTTTGATTAAACCGGGAAATAGATTCTTCCACGGGATTTTACTAAATCAAGAGAAAACCGTAAAACGTAACAATAAGAAACAATGAGTCTCAAAAGACAAGTCGCTAGTAAGACAAGTCGCTAGAGTGACAAGTCGCTGGAAAGACAAGTTGCTAGATTGACAAATCGCTAGAATGACAAGTCGCTAGAGTGACAAGTCGCTGGAAAGACACGTTACTAGATTGACAAATCGTTATAGTGACAAGTCGCTAGAGTGACAATTCGCTGGAAAGACACGTTGCTAGATTGACAAATCGCTAGAGTTACAAGTCGCTAGAAGGACAAATCGCTGGAAAGACAAGTCGCTAGTGACAAATCGCTAGAGATGCAAATCGCTAGTTAGACAAATCGCTAGACAAAATAGTACGTCCACTACCTTGTCCTTTTGTCGTTTTGTCTCACTAGACAAATCGCTTAGTGCACAAATCACTTCACAAAACACAGAGGAGTCGCTTAAAAGTGGAGACAAATCGCTACGAAGAATTATGCAACGAGGCTCAAATCGCTTCCATGAAACTTTTAAAAACACCACTTTTTAATCAAAAAACAACTCAACCACACTGATTCAAGCCTTCCAAATCAAAACCTAAGAACTTATAATGATTCTAAACACAAAAGTACAATCAAAATCCAAACTTTAAAACTAGAAATGATCCAAATGATGCTAACCACTCTAAACTCATTCAAACCCAAAAACCTTATGAAAACCACTATAAATCCAAGAACATGAAAGAAGAGTGATCAAACCATAGCTCTGATACCATTTGTAACATATTGGATTTCACAAACACATCATAACATATAAAAGTGGGGCGTATGATTTGAAGGTTTAGAGAGAGAAGTGGGAACTTGATGAAACAAAGAAAAATAGTATTGAAGCTCCAACCTCTACCTTGGGAGGTAGAGGTATTATAGTTTCTTACAAGATACGCCTCCTACGGGTCGTGGATCGGTATACTGATGGGTAAAGACCCGTCTGTCCTCCACGGTGTTTACTTAACTAACTACTTATTAACATAACTTGACTACGACTACGAGCTCTCTAACGAATACATATACTTGAGGTGACTGACACTTTAACCAACGGATTTTCTAAATCCTAACACTATTTGATTGTGTGCTCGTATGATGATTAAAAATATGTTTACCTAGATACTATTACTCCCAAGTTATCTTTTATTGTTGGTTGAATTCTATCTTCCTCAGAGCACTCAGCACAAGTGGGTTTCTGTCTAGGCTTAAGAATCTCATTTCCATTGTAGATTACTTTTTGAGCTGCTTTAGCCTTACTACACGCCTTAGGATTTGGATCATCTATAAGTGGAACACTATGCTTATCACTTAGAACTCTATGCTTAGTGATCATGTGAGCAGTCATAATAGTGTTCCCTTGTATGTACAATTTATTTTCAAGTTTGTTCTTCAAAGTTTTTAGGCTGGAAAATTCATTTAAAAGTTTTGATTCCTTAGCATTGAATTCTTGTTTAAGTATTTTCACATTATATTGAAGTTCTTGATTCTGTTTAACAGTTTTGTTAAGCTTTTCTTGTAAGGAATCTAACTCTTGTTCTAACATTTCTTCCTTAAAATTGCTTTTTCTGATAATTATACGCATTTGGTCATCCATCTCCTTCTCACAGGTAGTCAATTCAAACTTAGCACGTTGTTCATATATAGCAACTTGTTCTTTATAGGCGTTTAGTTCAGAAATAATAGAATCATCAGGGGCACATGCAGTGAATTCATCAAAAACATTGTCATCATTGACTGTAGAAGATACATTACTTGGTACAATCTCACTTTCATTCTGTTTCACATATTGATCATATGGGAAAACATTGCTATTACCCATATTTTCAATATCTGATTCAATAATTTCAGTTGATTGTACTTTGTCATGTGTCTTTTGCACATCAACCTCATCGTATAGTTTTAATACCTCTGAGACGATAGATTCCCTGGAAGGAGTGGCATGTTTAGGTGAAGAAGCCTTTGGAGTTACCATTGTTGAGATATTAGCCATGAAGATGGTCCAGGCGGTTGGTTCATCGAACATTCGAATCAAATGCATCACGATCTGCGACTTGAAATGCATTGGGATTGTTCGACCCATACCACCCGGCTATTCATCCACATCGGCGTCATAAGTTCGGCATTTCCTCGGAAGAAATAGCAATTCTTCCTCATTCAACATTGCTCCACTGCTCTTGAGCTTGGACCAAAGACATCTTGTCCATGAAGTACTACGCATTTTGTGGACGTTTGGAAGAGTGCAATTCCTTGAGATGTGTCCTTCTCCACCACAGTTGTAACATTTAATGGGCTTTAATTGACCCCGAGCCATGTTCCTTCCACGATTACGATTACCCATATATCCACTACCACCGCCAAGATTCCCATATCCAAAGACCAAAGATTCCCATATCCGGTTCCAACATTCCCATATCCTGCTCCAACGTTCCCTTGCTCATTATGTGGAAGGTATGCATTTTGTCTTCCTTGCACATTTTGTACCACTATCTTTCCTTCTTTAACAGTAGCATGATTGTGAAGATTTGACGCATTTCTGAGATGATTGTTGGTGTGTGGGGTGAGATTCAAGTTTTGCTTGACCATAAGATCCAGTTGATTGACAAAGTGTTCCATGACTGTGTCAGAATCAGGAGGCTTATACCCTGGATCAGGAATGAGCTTGTGGTTACCATTTCCATTAGGAATGACATGTGATGCTTTGGTAGTAATCCCACATTGGTGTAGAATGCAGTTGAGTCATTTGAAGAGCTTCCTTCTCCAGCATTGGTCTTGAACTTTTCCATGATCATTCGCTCAAACGTAGCATGTTTCTCATATTGAAGTAAATAAGCATACAGTTGTTCATAGTTGGTGTTCCTCAATCCTTTGTTAAGTTTGACTGCAGTGACAAATTTGTGCCATTGGGATTCATGTTGTTCACAAACTTTGAATTTAGCTGGATATTTGGCATTGTCATTTTGATATTCCTCATGTCATTCACGAGCTTCGAACCTCACATAGTATTCAAGTGACATTTTCCCACAGGTTCATCTTGAAGTTCTCAAAATCATCATACAATTGAGACTCTCTGTCTTCTTTAGTTAATTCGAACCGGAGAAGCATCTTGACATTATCCCAAACCGCTTTGGCTTCAATGTCGTGATTTATTAACTTGTAGATGTCCTTTGGTAGACCACAAGTACAATGTTTGAGGCCCTAATATCGATCGTATCTCTTTTTCTCTTTATCAGTAAGTTCATCATATGTCTTTGGTCTATCCAATCCTAATGTCACTGAGCCATCAGCAGCAGTTTCAAGTATGTCTCTGGTAGTCTCTACTTGGTATGGTCCTTCATCAATTGATTTGAGAATGTTACCCCCATTTTCCTTACCCAAGCAGTACAATCTGATTTGTTGAGTCCATGAGTCATAATCAGTTCTATCTAACATGGGTAGATGAGTATCTGATCCTGCAGCTTGAACGTCCTCAGCTATAGAAGAGATGAGTGTAGGCACGTTGTTCATAGTTGGTGTTCCTCAATCCTTTGTTAAGTTTGACTGCAGTGACAAATTTGTGCCATTCGGATTCATGTAGTTCACAAACTTTGAATTTAGCTGGATATTTGGCATTGTCATTTTGATATTCCTCATGTCATTCACGAGCTTGTGGAACCTCACATACTATTCAGTGACATTTTCCCCTGGGTTCATCTTGAAGTTCGCAAAATCATCATACAGTTGAGACTCTCTGTCTTCTTTAGTTAATTCTGAACCGGAGATAAGCATCTTGACATTGTCCCAAACTGCTTTGGCTTGAGTGTTGTGATTGATTAACTTGTAGATGTCCTTTGGTAGACCACAAGTACAATGTTTGAGGCCCTAATATCGCATCGTATCTCTTTTCTCCTTATCGATAAGTTCATCATATGTCTTTGGTCTATCCAATCCTAATGTCACTGAGCCATCAGCAGCAGTTTCAAGTATGTCTCTGGTAGTCTCTACTTGGTATGGTCCTTCATCAATTGATTTGAGAATGCTAACCCCATTTTCCTTACCCCAAGCAGTACAATCTGATTCGTTGAGCCCATGAGTCATAATCAGTTATATCTAACATGGGTAGATGAGTATCTGATCCTGCAGCTTGAACGTCCTCGGCTACAGAAGAGATGATTGTAGGCACGTTGGTAGACATGATTACAGATTCTACGGGATTTTATAACTCTTTGATTAAACCGGGAAATAGATTCTTCCACGGGATTTTACTAAATCAAGAGAAAACCGTAAAACGTAACAATAAGAAACAATGAGTCTCAAAAGACAAGTCGCTAGTAAGACAAGTCGCTAGAGTGACAAGTCGCTGGAAAGACAAGTTGCTAGATTGACAAATCGCTAGAATGACAAGTCGCTAGAGTGACAAGTCGCTGGAAAGACACGTTGCTAGATTGACAAATCGCTATAGTGACAAGTCGCTAGAGTGACAGGTCGCTGGAAAGACACGTTGCTAGATTGACAAATCGCTAGAGTTACAAGTCGCTAGAGTAACAAGTTGCTAGAAGGACAAATCGCTGGAAAGACAAGTCGCTAGTGACAAATCGCTAGAGATGCAAATCGCTAGTTAGATAAATCGCTAGACAAAATAGTACGTCCACTACCTTGTCCTTTTTGTCGTTTTGTCTCACTAGACAAATCGCTTAGTACACAAATCGCTTCACAAAACACAGACGAGTCGTTTAAAAGTGGAGACAAATCGCTACGAAGAATTATGCAACGAGGCTCAAATTGCTTCTATGAAACTTTCAAAAACACTACTTTTCAATCCAAAAACAATTCAACCACGCTGATTCAAGCCTTCCAAATCAAAACCTAAGCACTTATAATGATTCTAAACACAAAAGTACAATCAAAATCCAAACTTTAACACTAGAAATGATCCAAATGATGCTAACCACTCTAAACTCATTCAAACCAAAAAACCTTATGAAAACCACTATAAATCCAAGAACATGAAAGATGAGTGATCAAACCATGGCTCTGATACCATTTGTAACATATTGGATTCACAAACACATCATAACATATAAAAGTGGGGCGTATGATTTGAAGGTTTAGAGAGAGAAAGTAGAGAGAGAAGTGGGAACTTGATGAAACAAAGAAAAATAGTATTGAAGCTCCAACCCTCTACCTTGGGAGGTAGAGGGTATTTATAGTTTCTTACAAGATCGCCTCCTACGAAATGGATCGGTATACGGTGGGTAAAGACCCGTCAGTCCTCCACGGTGTTACTTAACTAACTACTTATTAACATAACTTGACTACGACTACGAGCTCTCTAACGAATACATATACTTGAGGTGACTGACACTTTATCAAACGGATTTTCTAAATCCTAACACTATTTGATTGTGTGCTCGTATGATGATTAAAAATGTGTTTACCTAGATACTATTACTCCCTAGTTATCTTTTATTGTTTGTTGAATTGTCACGTCCTTATTCTTAACACATTGTGTTTTCTAAGGTCGTTGGGTGTGCCTATGCCCTAACTCTTTGAAAATATCTTTAGGTTATTTCATATGAAATCCACTAAGTCATTCATAAACTAACTTTAAAGTTATCTTTGGATGTTTAGACTACGAAATCCGCTAAGTGATTCATAAAATAATTTTCACAAAGATTACTCAAGCATTTAAATACAACGATAGCCTAGTTGCACTCCTAAGCCAATTACAATTAAGATAAGAGACAATCTAACAATAATTAACAACTAGGTTTCATAGATCTAAGCAAACACACAAGAAATTTAGCTAGACATGTTAAACAAGCAAGCATACACACATTCAATGGAAGACATAATGATACTATTGGATTAAAACACTTATCATGATGTGTAAAATAGGGTTTGGGGCCCTAAGATAATGTCCAAGTCGGACTACAAATGTTTAGGGTTTTTACTCCAAAAGTCTACCTCCCTAAATACAGTAAAATCGAATTCTATATATAGATTTACACTTGCGACGGCGTCACCTTATAGGTGGGACGCCGTCAGATCGTCGTCATTAAGGTTTTCGTCTTGGCCAAGTTATCGATGGGACGGTGTCACGTTGGAGTTGTAATGCCGTCGGGATTCATATGGGACGTCGTCTTGGTTCTGGATCTGGGTCGTCTGAGATGAAAAGTCTGAGTGACGCCCTTCTTCTTCAAAGCCTGACGCCGTCAGGTTTTATGAGCAAAAATTCCACTGAGCCGTCTGGTGCATGTAATTATCAAATCTGCATGGAGTGACGGCGTCGCCCTTTAATTGGGATGCCGTTAGGTTCAGTTTGAGCAGCTTGAGTGGCTTCGATCTTGACTTTGCCATTTTCTTCATGTATTCCAGCATTATGCTTCCAAGAGACCTAAAAAGTGAAAAGGAACGAAATTAAGCAGTAACGGAAATTAAGCAGTAACACATGACCTCCATAGGGAGGTCACTTCGTGGCACGTGAAAGACAACAAAAATGGAGATGAATGGTAAGAGGCTTATCTCATATGGTTGTGTGCAAGTGTGGGCTACCTTAATGTTTTTATTTTTTATTATTTGATTTGTGAGAGTGTGTGAGTATTTATTGATATATTTGTATAAAAGTGAATATTTTAATAAAAGGTGAGGGACTGGTAACTATTGGGAGTGAAAAGTGAGATAAGTGAGAGGAGAGAGAAAGTTGATGTGACGCAGATGTGCTATTTAATTATGCATGCAAATAGTATCGTGTTAGACTTTCATAGTGTCTTTGGTTTGATAGTTTGATAATCATTAATCCAACTACTTATAAGTCCCGTGCACGCACGAGGTTTACACATAAATCGATATTTTAAAATTTTAGTTTAATATAATGACATATAAAATTTGCCGACAATGTTTTGTAATTCTGATATAAGTACAACTAATAATCATGCATTGTTTTACATAAACTTTTTCACTATGTATTAATATCGATTAATATTTTGTAAGATATTTGTTGGGTGAATGATTTAAGTTAGTTTAACTGAAATGGTGTTGTGGTTGATGTTTTTGTTTAAGTTTAATTATGGACATCATGTTGTCCACAATATGCGAGTTTAATAACACATAATGATCGTCGATAAAGTTAAAATATAAAGTTTTTTAAAAATGCTTTTCCGAATCCGTATATAAACTTGAAATAGGAATTACATGAGTCACTCGTATAAGTACAATCTAGTATATTTATTTTTATATCATAGTAACCCGTGCTTACATTTGATATTTTACATGCTCATTAATAATAATTTAGCTGTATTTAATTTTCAAACCCATGTGGGCATAGGTTAAACTTATAAAAAAGAATAACATGAGTCATTTTTAATGCAGATAGTAAAAAACTAAAGTATTTTCTCCAATATCCTTACTTAAACTAATAAAAATGAATAGCATGAGTTGTTCGTATACGTACAAACTCGTGTATTTATTTACATACACAATAACTCATGCTTTCTTTTGATATTTATAATTCGGTGCATATACATGTTGTATTTTTTTACAACATATATGTTGTATCTTTTTAAAAGATAAAGTTTTTTAAGGGGTATAAATTCTAAGGGGGTAGTTAATTCCTTTCGAGTTATTAAAAAACATGAATACTTATAAGTTTACATTTAACTCTATATAATTATTTTAAAATTCAGCCACTAAAGTTTTATTAATTACCTTTTTTAAGGTTTTTTTTCTTCATAAATTTGACATTTACATTCTTGTTTTTTCCACCAAATTGATCAAAATTTTTTTTTTTCAGTTTTAACTTTTAATTGCAGTAAAAGTGTTTGATTTTGCCACGTGTAAAAATAGAAGAACCCAATTAGCTAAATTTTTCTCAATAAAATTGATTTAGCAAAATACTTTTAAAATGATGTAATTTTTTTATTATATGAACGAGGAATCGAAAGCTAATATTAAGGAAAAATAATAGTATAAAAAATGCCTAGTTTTAGCTTGAGGATTCGTGAAGACTTGAGCTACCCTTGCTAGATTGTGATTTAAATTCGTGAAGGTGACAATATTGAAACTAAATCTTGATATTCTCTAAAATTTAATTGGTTAACTTTTTGAGTAAAAGACCGAACAAATGTTTTTTTTTTTTTTTTTTTTTTGGTTTTGATATAATAACGACTTGTAATTGGTTGCATGTTTAATGTAATTTTTAATCTCATTTTTATGAGAGCATCTGAAAACAAAGAATTATATTCAAGGTAGTATGGACCACATGTTGCTCAAACATTTTTCACGTTGCTCAAACATTTGTGAAGGTTGAGAGTTAGATACACCAGCAGTTAAGAAGTCAAGTTTTGCTTTGAACTTCCTGTATTCATCTCTGTAATATTTCTTAATTTTATGTTCAGATTGATTATTTGAAATGGTTGGCGCTGAGGTGATAAGTTTAGGCTAGAATCTAGAGTTGTTTGAGGATGGGTATGAGGTTGAGGATGTTTTTGAGATTGTAGTCTTTCATGTAGTAACCATGTATACCACATTTGAAGCATTTCTCTTTAGTGAGCCTTGGTCCATTGAAAGTTTTTTTTAAGAATCTTTTCACTGCTAGAAAAAATGTCATTAATAACAATTATTTTAATAACAATAGAGAAATCGTTGCTAAATTATGCATTTAGCATCTAATTTTAGCAACAAAATTGTTAACAAAGTTGCTATTTATTTTAGCAACAAAAAAAGTAGTTGGTATTTTTAACAAATGACCATAAATATTTGTTGCTAATTTAGTAACGACTAAGCAATTTCGTTGCATTCTAAAATTAGCACCGATTGAATTAGCAACTAGCATCAATTGATGCTAATTCGGCAAGTGCTAATTTGAGAATGCAACAAAATTGCTTAATGGTTGCTAAATTAGCAACAAATATTTATGATCTTTTGTAGAAGTACCAACTATTTTTTTTTTTTTTTTTTTGCTAAAAATTACAACCTTGTTAACAGTTTTGTTGCTAAAATTAGATGTTAAATGCACAATTTAGCAACGATTTCTCTATTGTTGTTAAAATAATTATTGCTAATGACATTTTTTCTAGTAGTGTTTGGAATTAGCTAGTAAAGCTCTTTCTTCAAATTCTTCATTAAGATCATTCAAGTACCCCTGATCGACTCCTTTTCACATCCTCTTAATCATTAGGATTATCTTGAAAGTCTTGAAGAACAGAGCTAGAAAAGAATGCAGTTCATATAAGTGAGATGGTAAGGGCTTTCTTGTTTTCAAAGGCATAAAATTTGGGTATTACACTCTCTTCATAAATGTATTTTTCAAAAGGAGTTGCTAGGTCAAGATCTCTAACATGATTGGATTTTCTAAGACCTTGATTAAAGTTTAACTACTTCTTTGGAAGACTCTTTACAAAACTCGCATTTATTTCACGGTTTGAGAAAGTGACTCCATTATTTTTAAGTTCATTCATAAAAACTTTGTATCTTGTAAAGGTCTGGAGAGAGTTTCATCATCAGTTGATGTAAAAGTATTATAGGCAAAATTCAGGTCAATCACCCTGTTTTCCTTGACCTCAGAGGGACCTTCAAAGTTAAGAATCAAGTCATTTCATACTTGTTTGGCAGTTGGACATCCATTGACTGATTATGTCACATTATTTGGTAGACATGGTATGATCATAATTTTAAGGCATTCGTCCTTATTGACCACCTTCCTCTCATCATTTGACCATTGAGTTTTTGGTTTTGGGAGATTTGCAATTGTCATAGGAAAAAATCAACCATCCTCAAGACATTTGACGAGGTAAGGTAACATTCCAACAAGATAACATATCATGCTCTTTCTCCATTTTGTAAATGTTACAACTTCTAGTTTAGAGGCAGTAGAAACAAAACTACCTCCCTTTGGGTTAACTAGTTGTGGTACTTGACTAGACATGGTAGGATCTTGATCTTTAAAAGTTTTGAACGGTTTTATAAATAATTTTTAGAAATCTAACCGCTCTGAGACCACATGTTGTTCCCGTTTAGTTGGTTATAAAGATTAACAAAGTCAACTAACCAACTTCCCTGCTTATTAAAGTATAAAACGTTTAACAAATATAAACAATTAGTAAATATTTACCCAAGTATTTTGATAGTTTAATTTTTTTTTAGAAATGAATCAAATATTTTACCAAGATTGTTTGTTGAATAACAATCTAAGTTAAATAACAATATTTGGTGATCTCTTCACTTAACTTAAACACAAACCAAAGTTAGTGTTTAAGAAAAGAACTATGCTAAGCTAACCGCACTAAAAGGGTTCAATGACTTAGGGTGCGTTTGGTATCCCACTATAGGAATAAAACTATGACTTTGAAAGTGATTAATGTTGTTTGGTTGGTTATGGGGCCCACCACAATGGAATGAGGATACCCATAATATGTGGGTTTCCTCATAGGAGTATTATTTGGTGGGTATGTGGATACCCATGAAAAGTGATATCTACATACTCATTTCCATTCCACTTTATTCTCAAACCTATACCTATAGTGATTCCATCAAGCATACCAAACGCACCCTTAGTTATTATGGAGGAGTAAATACTCTCTTGAATGTGTATACATTAATTTTAAGATATCACATTTACTCATTTACAACATTCTCTTACATAAGCAAAGATCGAGGTTGATACACGTGGGGTATAGGGGCGTGTCGAGCATTTAACCGTGTAGTACACTTTCATTATATGCTTTTATTCTTGGAATGTGTTCAATCATATTTTAAGGAATAGTGTTGAAACCCATTTTCCCCTTCGGACAACTCTTGTATTTTCTTTATCTTTTTATGATAAGTGTTTTTCTACTTATGTTCCCAAGAAAGATTCTGTCTAAACTTTCATATACTTATATAGATTTCCTAATAGCTAATTTTAGAATGTCTTTGGATTGTTGAGGAGAACAAAGGGGAGCCGGTGAGTTATTGTCATTACTCACCTATTTTATCATCTTCTTTCAGGCATAGGACTTCACTTACCGAGTTTTGCATCAGAAAATGATAGAGACTTTCTTAGTCTTTGATAGAACTGTGAAGTTGACTCTCTTAATGTTTATTATTCAAAGACTTCGTTTATACTTAAAATATTTTATGTTCAAATTCTAGTAAGAAAGCATTGGGCTATGAAATGACCCAGCAATATGCAACAATCAACAAAATTGCCACCTGATCTATATTAAACTGACATTTCAAAATCACCGCAAATATTCAATGGTATAGTTCAAAATATCTTCAATCGTGCTAAACGTTTTAGATTGGACATGCGAAGTTTTAATGGCTCCCTTTTAAAATGAATAATATGAATCTTCCCACAAATTTGAGTCTATAAATATAGGATACAACTACTGAATACTCACCACACTCCACACGCACTCTCTCTCTCTCTCTCTAAAATACTATGACGATCAGCAACTGTGTTACACGGAAAGACACCCAGCCAACCCGCCTCCCATCTGAACCAGATTTTGTGTCAAATGACATTAACATTAAGGTCTACTTTAGTATATTTAATCGTCGATTTATATTAATTGCTCCTAGCTAATTTGTAATTTATTCTATACTAATATAATGCATGCATGGTTATCTTATATATGTAGAATGAATTGTCCACCAGACATCTAAAATTGTTAGAAGAAGTCCGAAATCTTCTAAAGAATTATTCTTCCAAACCTTTGGACATGGTAGACGCTCTTCAAAAACTTTGCATCAACCATCACTATGAAGAAGAGATTGGCTTGATTTTGAAATCGCTTTACACTAGAATGTTGAATAACGACGACTACAAGCATGATAAAAGCCTTTATGAGGTTTCCCTTTCTTTTCGCATCCTTCGTCAAGAAGGTTACTATGTTTCAGCTGGTGAGCACACGCACTTAGTATTATTTTCACTTATTGTTGTTTGTTTGACACATGTTCATCAAGTCATACTATTTACAACGTGTTAAACGTTGAAAATCAAGTTCAATGGTCTTATGACGTGGTATATATGTTCTGAGTCCGAGTGACACAAAGAACAACTGCCACTTAAGTTCAAAATGTGTCAAATTAAAGTTAAGAAATTGCCACTAAAGTAAAGACAGAGTCATAATAGACTCCAAGTCATAATAGAATATGTTTTTGACGTTTTGCTGACACAAGTTTTCCTTTGACGAATAAAACCCAAATCAATAATAGTTGTGGATATGTACCGGCACATTTTTAGAAGTTTCACTGCACACTTAAATAGACTTTTTGTGTCACAAAAATAATACTGTCCTTGTAGTGGTAATACTTCTATAGTAACTAGTAACACGTATTTTATTCAGATGTTTTTGCTAACTTCAAACAAAAGGATGGGAAGTTCGACCAAGAAATAGCACAAGATCCTAAAGGACTAATAGCGTTATATGAAGCTTCACATCTAAGCCTGGAGGGAGAACAAATACTTAAAGAGGCCTCAGATTTCAGTAGCGGTGCTCTTAAAGAAATGGTGCCATCTTTGGATCAAGATCAAGCTATGATTGTGACTAATACGTTACAACATACGTATCAAAGAACCTCATCAACTTTCATGGTTAAAAAATTCATGAAAGTATACACGGGTACACCCATGTGTGAACTAGCCCAATTAGAGTTGACTAAAGTCCAGTCACTACATCGAACAGAAGTAGATCAAATCTCCAGGTAAAATTGTTTACATACTCAGCATTACGTGGCAAATTTACAAGTATTCAAGACGTTCGTTGTAACTAAAAACAAAGCCATATGTTAAACTTTTCTTTTGAACGATAATTCATTATAACTTAACAAGATGCTAGAGAAATTTTTTACAAGATTGATGATCCTATCAAACCAATTCAGGTTCAATTTACTATTCTTGTAAAGAATTCACAAACCTTTTATTCAGGTTCAATTTTCCAAAACTGTGTCCCTCGTAGGTGGTGTTAGATCGAAATGAAGTTGAACCATAACAAAATGATTATTTCTTAAGCAATAAAACCTTTTATTGTGATGGGAAGCTCATTTACAATTAAAAGTGTTTGATGATGTACAACTTATTTATTTTTTAGGATATATATGTTAGATGATGACTAGGATATTTTGTCGTAAACCTGGGTATTAGGTTTCTGGTTTAAATTGCTTGTTAATTAAGCTATGTATTTATTGTAAATACATATGCAATCTTTATTATGTAATCAACAAAACACAAACAATGATACACCTAGTTGCTATTTTACAACATAAATCCTCCCTAAATTATACAGATACATATTTATTCAGTAAAATAAATAAATTCATACAGTCTTTCGATCTGAATGCTAAAACTTATATTTCGTCAAATCGTGGTGATCAAATAGATGGTGGAAGGGCTTGGGGTTGGCTCAAGAGTTGAAGCTTGCAAGAAACCAACCGTTGCACTGGTACTTATGGCCAATGGCTAGCCTCACAGATCTCAGCTTGTCCGAGCAGAGAGTTGAGCTCACGAAACCAATTGCTTTCATCTTTTTAATTGATGATATTTTTGATGTTTATGGAACTCTAGACCAACTCGTTATCTTGACGCAAGCAGTGAATAGGTAAATGTTAATATATTGAAATAAGGAAAACCTTACTCCGTATTTGTTAAACTTCAATAACTTTGATGACTTGCTTGCTAATTAAGAGTGTTTTTATATATGATATTGATAAGTTACAAGATTTCTATTTGCATTACTTGTAGATGGGAAAGTAACCGTCTTGAACAACTCCCATATCACCTAAGGATCTGTATTCAAGCTCTATTTGACGTAACAGAAGAAATAAGTGACAAAATCTACAAGAAGCATGGGTTCAATCCCATCGAGTTTTTGAAACAATCGGTAAGGACGTTTGATCATTTGAACAAGGAAAGGCATCACTATATATAGGATGAACTAACCTTTAGACTTCAAAGTTTCACAATAAAGTATATATGTAACAAGGGCTAAACCTACTTGTGATTGTGATTGTGATAACCAAATTTAAGGTATTTCATGTTTCCTTTAAGAAAATCAGAAAAAGGTCACTCGAAAGGAAATAAGTTCATGGTTTTGTACCGAAAGGAAAAGGGGAAAGTGTCTCAACCCTTACTACGAAGTAAAATCCAAAGCTAATTACTTACAACTGGTTAATGAATGCTTGCAGTGGATAAACCTATGTGATGCTTTTCTAGTAGAAGCGAAATGGTTTGCTGAGGGATACATGCCGACGGCGGAGGATTACTTGAACAATGGGATGGTTAGTACAGGAGTGCATGTCGTGATAGTGCACATGTTCTTCCTCCTCGGTGGTGGCCCTAATGTAAAAAGTGCTAGCGTTGTGAATGAAAACCAAGGCATAATGTCTTGTTTGGCAAAGATTCTTCGTCTTTGGGATGACTTAGGAAGTGCTAAGGTAAACAAGTAGTTTGCTAACATTACCATAAATATGACATTTATATAACCTAATTAAATGGCTGTATGTGGAACAAATTTTAAAATTATGCAGGATGTGGATCAAGACGGCAATGATGGATCATATGTGACATATTACATGAAAGAAAATGCAGGTTGTTCTATTCAAAAGGCACATGAACATGTTATGGAAATGATATCGAATACTTGGAAGCAACTAAATGCGGAGTGCCTTTACTCAACTCATTTTTCGCGTACATTCACTAAAGCTTGCCTCAATCTTGCAAGGATGATTCCTATGATGTACGATTATGATGAGAATCATTCCCTTCCTTTCATCGAGGAATATATAAACTCCATGATTTGATGTGAAAAATTAGTTTGCTCATAACAGAAATACGAGTATTCCCACATGCACTACGTATCTCATGGTATGGCGGGGTTTTGTCTTTATGGTGTTGGTCTTTAAATGTGGTTGGCACTATATATAGGAAATGTGTAAGGTGTTAGCATATTAGCCTATAAGAGGCTCGCGGCCCATTTAACTAGGGTTTTACTTTTTACTTTATTATATATACTCGTTATATGCTTTCTTTAGTTTATCAATTCAATAATACTTTGCATTGTAAGTTTGGTTTCTATATGGTATCAAAAGCTCGGTTGAATATGGAAAAAGAAAGAGAAAAAAAGTTTGCTTGTTCGCTTTGTCGTGCCGCCAAGTTGACTGCCGTTAGCTGTTGAATTCATCAAACAATTTGATTGGTAAGTTTTGATTAGATGGACTAGATGCGCAACATAAATACAATATGCATGGTTCAGTTGATTATATCAATTGATTATTTGAATTAAATATTGAGTAGAGAAATTGTTCATGGGTCGGTTGGTTTAACTATGAATTTGATTTGAATATGATATTCTACGGTGTATTATGAATATGGGGTTAGCGATTTGTTATAAAGATAAATGTATTAGATCTGGTTCGATTATCTGATTTGTAGAAAGCTGTTCAAGATGACTTATGTTTATTAAATAAGGGTAAATATGTTGATTTGGTTCGAGTTAGAAAGGTAACAATGGAATGTTTTGATTTTGGAGGTTAGGGTTTAATGGTTATGTTTAGTATTCACATCGGTATCACTATTGGTAATGAATTGGAAATTGGTTTGATATTGGTATTAATATCGGCATCGGCATTTGGTAATCAATGTTTGAATTTGTTTGAGTTTCGATGGTTGATAGTCTTGTTTGTCTTGGTATGGATATCTGCATCGGGTTCCGAGTTGGTTGGTTTCGAATTTGGTTTAGTTATGTCTGGTGATTAGTTTGGTTACATCTGGTTTCACACGTAGTTCTGCATCTGGTTCCACCTGGTTTTATCTGAATATGTCTGCATCTGCCTGTCTGAATCTACTGTTGTCTAAATTTGTCTGTTGCATGAATCTGCTCTTCGTCTACCTCTGTACAGATATCTTTATCTCTGAATCTGTATCTGTCTGCTGCTTCTGCTCTTCGTCTACCTCTATTCGGATCTCTCCACTGTTGGATTTGTCTGCACCTGTCCGTCAAACTCTCAATGTAGCATTGTGAGTTTGAGAGAGGGTGTTAGCTAATAAGGCTTATAGGCCCGACCCACTTGTTTAGGCCCTTAGCTTAGGGTTTTGTTTTTGTAGTTTCTTGGTGATTCCCTTATTTCGTGGAAGAGTAAGAAACAAGATGTTATTTCTAAATCTTCTACGGAAGCTGAGTATTGAACCATGGCTGTGACTACTAGTGAGATTGTATGGTTACATTGGTTGCTTGCAGATATGGGTATTCGTGTCAGCCATTCAACTCCGTTACATTGTGATAATCGTAGTGTTATTTAGATTGCGCGTAACTCGGTGTTTTGTGAACACACCAAGCATATTGAGATAGATTGTCATTTTACTCGTCATCATCTTCAGGCTGGGACTATCTCCCTACCGTTTGTTCCTTCTGCTTTACAGATTGCAGATGTATTTATCAAGCCACACTCTGGACCACATTTTCATTTTCTGATTGACCAACTCTCAATGTTTCTCGCTGCAGTATTGTGAGTTTGAGAGATGATGTTAGCATATTAGCCCATTAGAGGCCCGCGGCCCATTTAGCTTCTAGAGTTTTACTCTTTACTTTATTATATATACTCGTTGTATGTTCTCTCTAGTTTATCAATTCAATAATACTTTGCATTGTACGTTTGATTTCTACGTCCGGGACAAATATCATATCCCTTGTTTTTTTTTCATGTTTTATGTCGTCTTTGTGCGGCCCCAATGGGGTTTTCTTTGGGTCCAGTCTTTTTAATCATCTCATTATAAAGGTGGGATGCCATTTGTTTGTAATGTTTCTTTGATTGTTAATAAATCGATGCTTTTTCAAAAACGGAGTAACTTTCAAGAGAGAAATAATATATGGTCTGGAAAATTGAAAAGTACGTGACAAATACCTAATGAGCGAAAGTTCATATAGATCTCAATTTATCATGATCCAATGAACCAATAATAATAATTCGTTTTTATTATGATAAACTTTCACCCTTTTTAAAAATTAAATATCTCGCAAACCGTTAATCGTTAAGCGATAAAAATTATACCATCGACGAAATTAAATTATCTTTCTATGATACGCACTACTATATATTTTTAACAACTTTTTTCAAAATTTGGTCCAACAAAATCATATATGATTTGTGAAAATCATATATGATTCGATTTTCTGAATCATATATGATTTTGAGAATCATATATGATTCTCAAAATCATATATGATTCGTAAAATCGAATCATACATGATTTATGAAAATCATATATGATTCGTAAAAATCATATATGATTTTTTCTGACGGAATTTTGAAAAAAATGTTTGTCGAAAATATATAAAAGTGCGATCTATGAAAGATAATTTAATCTCGTCATGCGATATTTTTATAATTTGAAAATTTACTGTTTGTAAGATACGTTGTTTTAAAAAAAACGTGAAAAATGATTTTTTATTAATTTAGATAAAAAATGGAAAAGTATAATTGGTTCATTTGTTTTATGGCAAATATTAGTTCTATATTGATCTTAACTCTACCTAACAGATGGTTCAAAACATGTAATTGGTACATGTAATTTAGATAAAAAATGGAGAAGTATAATTACTTCTCTATCATCTCACTTCTAAAAACTAATATCTTTAAGGTATTCTTGACCACATACTACTCAAACATGTTTCACGAAACTCAACCCTACCCGGGCCTTCACTGACACCAAAGTTTTAATGTTAACATTTTATGGTCGAATGTAATTGGTACTCAGAGCGTGTTAAAAAAATCAAGCAAACTTGTGAGTTGTCTATAAACAAAACCTTGAACTCATGTGATCATTATTACTCTCAAAACCTTGAATTCATGTAACATAAGTCACTACAACATTGACCTGCTACCCCAGCGACATATGGGGACTTTCTCCAATGACGTGTCACGTGAAAAGCTCCTCAACGACATGTCATCGGGGGAATCGTCATTGGGAAGTCTCGTGAGGATTGTATCCCCAATGACAATCCCCGCGACGACGTGGGTCCCACTCAATTTTCGATCAAAGAAGCGGTGCACGGTGGCAGATATCCCAATGACACGTCATTTGAGAATCATCGAATTAAGCTAAATGATTAACACGCCTAATTAACGATAACGATAATATTTAACTATCACGACACGTCACGATATTATGGTTATTTGTTGACAAGTCAACGTGTGAGCATACTATCCCCGCGACATGTCGGGGAAATCATGGATACTCGTTGACTTGTCAACGTTAATAATGTTATCGTGACGACGTCACGGGAAAATCTGCATTTTTTAATGCGGCTGCACGGCGAAGATTTCAGATTTTTCCGAATTTTCCTAAAAATCTACCAAATAAACCTGCACCAAAACCTCATATAGACTCACCACAACTTGTACCAAAACACAAATACAATATAACGGATCAACGAATACAAATAGATCACAACTTTTACATAAACACGACTTAAAAGCCAATATGTACATTGATAGATAGGGAAACAAGTGTATAAATGGCCAAGATGAACCTAATAATATATAACACAACTACCTAAAGTACCAATGTAGCATACTAATAATATATAACACAACTACCTAAAGCTAGTACCAATGTAACATACTAATAATATATAACACAACTACCTCTCGTCGTTATCCTCATCACCGCCATTCTCCTCGCCATCACCACACCCACCACTCCCGCTAGCACCACCCGACTCATACTCCCTAAACATATCCCGCAGATCTGCTGTCGCTCGAGGAGACTCATGATAAAGCCTACATCTTTGGTGAGCGACTTGCGGGCGGGCATACTTGGCTGGATGTGGCCCGTGATGGCAATACCGACCCACACCGTGAATATGCCCACGAAGCTTACCCCTCTGCTAACGCATTGATTTGATCCTCCGTGTATTGACCCGTAGCCTCAAGCCTTTTCATCTCGTCCTATGTAGTGACAAAAACACAAGATAGTAAATATATTAGTCGGGTTGCTACATTATTTCTCGATAATTCATTAAAGTGTGATTTGAAACAAAACTTACATATATCCGTGGTCCTCATCGTTAGGGAATACCCCATCAACGATATGTGTTCGCCAAAAGTGTCGATGGTGACGGGTACTCCTGAGTGTCGATGCCTCCTCTGTATATACACACGCATATAAGATGAATAATTTTAAAACGACAAATCACAACACACCATAAGCGTATAATCGATATATATATATATATATATATATATATATATATATATATATATATATATATATATATATATATATATATATATATATATATATATATATATATATATATATATATATATATATATATATATATATATATATATATATATGCATGTAAAATAATTATAATGTTTATTACCATATCATCTCGAAGGCGAGACAATGATCGAGATCCCTGCCGAGATATGACCTTGCTCTTTTGCTTGGTTTAGCCGATTTGTAGCGACTCGAGCAAGGTTCTTGGGATCATTCAAAACTTAATGTACTCATCCCAATCACCATTGTAATCTCCTCGGGGCGTGCCCGCCTAATCGCCTCCACATCGTAATCCCGGTGGTGGGGTCTACCTTCCAATGTTTGGCCTTGAAAGAAGCCTTGTTTGTATTGTAGGCTTTACGCAAGTGCGAGTTTATGCCTTCCTAGATCCGGTGCCGGGGATTCCATGTGCGGCACGAGGTCAAAGAGGGTCTCGCAATCATATACAACAAAACGAAACGAGTTAGAAATATAATTTATATATTTATTTAAATTTGTTTATTTATTTATATGATATAAATAAATAAGCGAATTTAGATAAATATACACAATTAAATAAATGAACACGATAATGAAATAAACATAAAAGGATAATCGACCCCAATATACGAAATGATTGCCGCTTCCGCTCCTTCGGGACCTTCTCCCAAGAAGGTAGTAAACGGCACCTTCCTAACGACCTCCCAATGTAGTTAGACCAAGAGAGCCGCATGGGGCCGAGAGGGTTTAAGGTTTGTTTGTCACCCACCTCAAAATTGATCGAGACGGGACCTTTTTCTTCTGCGATGCCTTGATGAAAGGTTCTGGGTCTTGTCGCGGTATTCACCGCCTGCCCCCGCCGCCCAAATTGGGCTTTCGTTTACCTTTGCCCGCAAAATCAAGTTAGTGATAAAGTCATAAAATTTATGCTTGTATTACAATAATCCGGAAATTCTTACCTCATTAATGAAGCACCTTGAGAACCGGTTGGTACGCGATGCGGAGGGGCGATCCTCCCCGCCACCGTCACCGCCGTGGGACCGTGCAACATCTGTCAACATCTCGTATAAGTACAATTAGCATAAGATATAGAAATTCATGAACAAAATAATATAAGCATGCACACATCCAAATACATACACATCCAAATAAATATACACATTTAAACAATCCAAACAATCCACAACAATTTCATTCATTCATTCAAATATATAAGTGTATTTTGCAAGTTACAACTCAAGATCAATCTTCTTCTTCACTAGAATAAACTTTCTCAACACCATCATCATCAACATTGATGAGGGCTTCAACATCAGAATCTGCTAAATCATGAGGAAGGGCGTCTTCATCAGCAATAATATCATCGTCTTCGTCAGGAACATCAATGATATCTGGCGGTGCGTCAACCACCGTTGATTGACCATCTATATGCAAGGTCGCATTATCCAAGTCATTCAAACTAGTAGAAAGTGGGAGAAACATTGTCGAAATCATCTCAAATAGTAAACCAATTATACGCATTCATATCCTAAATGAGACAAAACATTCAAAAAGCAGTCCCAACGGACTTTCCAAATTAATTTCTAATAAATTAATTTCGGACGGATTTCTATAGGATGATTAATTTTAGACGGGATTTTCCAAAATTAATCACTAAAATCCTAAAACAACAAATTATTATAAACTATAAACGGCTCATATCAACAAATAATAACTATAAACTAACAAAATAATATAAACGAGCACATTTCAACAAATAATAACTATAAACTATAAACTAACAAAATTATTATAAACAGCTCATATCAACAAATAATAACTATAAACTAACAAAATTTAAATAACTAATTATTATAATTATAAACGAGCACATTTCAAGGCAATTGAACTAATAATATCTATAAACTAACAAAATTTAAACAATAAACATTCCCCAGCGACATGTCACCCGGGATACCAAAAGGAGAAAAAAAAAATTATTACATACCTCGGCTCTTGCTCCTCGTCGCCTACTGCCAAAAAAAAAACTTAACTTTTCTAATTAACAACAACTTACAACAATAATAATCTGCAAAATTTATAACATACCTCTCGTGCCCCTTCTTGCTCCTCGTCGCCTCCGCCAAAAAAAAAAAAAAAAAAAAAAAAAACTTAACTTTTCTAGTTAACAACAACTTACAACAATAATAATCTGCAAAAATCATATTATAATTAACTAATTTAGTTGAATAACATTTAAAATTTGTAAAACAAACCGTGTAACGAGTGGTGGTGGTGATGGTGGATGTGCTCGAATTGCTGCAAAAATCGCCAAAGGAGGATTAGTTTTTTTTTTCGTTTTCTGCAGTGAAGAAGATATCCAGATCTACTTTATGATAAAGTTTTTTCCCCGGCGACATGTCGCTGGGGAAAGGTATATTTTTTGTCGTTTAGCGTAATTGGCGCGATACCGAAAATTTTGGTGGGTAGGTATCCCCGGCGACATGTCGCCGGGGAAAACTATTTAATTTTTTTTTTCGTTAAAATTAATTACAATATGTCGTTAAAATTAATTACATCGTTAAAATTAATTACAATATGTCGTTAAAATTAATTACATTATGTCGTTAAATTCATCGTCTCTTAATTAACCTTTTAAAGGTATGCGCTCACATTTTTTTACTCATTAAGTGGAAAGTAAACAAGCCCTTTGAGATAAATTAAAGTTTTCAAATTAATTTGGTTTCGTTATGTAACTGGATCGGAAGAGAAAGTTTCAAAGCCGACTGCTCAAACTCAAGACATATCTAACAAAACGATCTGTGAAGTGTGCAACATGTCGAAAGTTATTGTTTTTCTTTCTCAATAACCATCTAACCAAATTTCTCAACGGAATCAAATCCGTTCATACATTAGCAACAAATGAATTCATCGTTAAAATTAATTACATTATGTTGTTAACGACGTCAAAAGAATCCCCAGCGACATGTCGCTGGGGAAACATAGAATATATTAATTACTTGATATTTAGCGATAAAAAAAATCAAAGCTACAAGAAATATATGTTGCTAAGAAATTGTTTAACGGATGAGTTAAACGAATGAGTCGGTATGTTATGGTTACACATTAGACGTTCAACGGATGATTCGGTATGTTATGGTTACACATTAGACGTTCAACGAATGAATCGGTATGTTATGGTTACACATTAGACGTTCAACGGATGATTCGGTATGTTATGGTTACACATTAAACGTTCAACGGATGAGTCGGTATGTTATGGTTACACATTAGACGTTCAACGGATGAGTCGGTATGTTATGGTTACACATTAGACGTTCAACGGATGAGTCGGTATGTTATGGTTACACATTAGACGTTCAACGAATGAGTCGGTATGTTATGGTTACACATTAGACGTTCAAAGGATGAGTCGGTATGTTATGGTTACACATTAGACGTTCAACGGATGAGTCGGTATTTTATGGTTACACATTAGACGTTCAACGGATGAGTCGATATGTTATGGTTACACATTAGACGTTCAACGGATGAGTCGGTATGTTATGGTTACACATTAGACGCTCAACGGATGAGTCGGTATGTTATGGTTACACATTAGACGCTCAACGGATGAGTCGGTATGTTATGGTTACACATTAGACGCTCAACGGATGAGTCGGTATGTTATGGTTACACATTAGACGCTCAACGGATGAGTCGGTATGTTATGGTTACACATTAGACGCTCAACGGATGAGTCGATATGTTATGGTTACACATTAGACGCTCAACGAATGAGTCGGTATGTTATGGTAACACATTAGACGTTCAACGGATGAGTCGGTATGTTATGGTTACACATTAGACGTTCAACGGATGAGTCGGTATGTTATGGTTACACATTAGACGTTCAACGGATGAGTCGGTATGTTATGGTTACACATTAGACGTTCAACGGATGAGTCGGTATTTTATGGTTACACATTAGACGTTCAACGGATGAGTCGATATGTTATGGTTACACATTAGACGTTCAACGGATGAGTCGGTATGTTATGGTTACAACATTAACAACAACAACTACAAGAACAACTAATACTTTGATCAACAACAACAACAACAACAACAACAACAACAACAACAACAACAATAACTACTACTACTACTACTACATACGAAGATTTTCCATGTCACATAACAGCTCACGAAGTAATGCATCCGACTGACATGCATGGTCGTCAGGAATCGTTGCCATTTCAAGTTGGGCCTCCAGCAACCTTACTTTTGTCTCTAGCACATGTTTTTGTGTTTCCAGCAACCTTATCCTAAGATCTTTTCATGGCAAATTCGAGCACTCTGTTGGTGCAGATTGTTCTTAAGTACTCGCAAATACATCCTTCCACATAAAATATCCGCATCCATTATCTTTTCTCGGTTACATAATAAGAAAATTATAAGAGCTTACAACCCAATTATTTGTATATTTACGTAAATAAGAAATGTATGATTGTTCACCTTGACAGAGGACATGAATAATATTGTCGTCCGATGAATATTCTCTATGTGATGTTCTTAATTTTATATTTCCTGCTCCACAAGAACACATAAAAGGATTAAATTGATCCATCTCAGGTTTTGAAATTTGTGTGAAGATAAGAGGTTGTGAGGTTGAGTGGTTTTGAGGATAAGATCTATTAGATTTTGGTGGGATAAGATCTTAAGGTTGAGTGGTTTTGAGGATAAGATCTGGTAGATTTTTGTGATATATAAAACAGATCTGTTAGCTTTTTGGTGGGAAGTTTTGGCGCCATGTTTTTTGTGAGAATTCTTGGCGCCATGTTTTTGTTAAAGTCAACGAAGTCAAAGAGAATCCCCGGCGACATGTCGCTGGGGAAACTATTGTCCACGTCACGTTAAGAGAGATTAACACTAATTATGAATTTTTAAATAAACAAGTGAATCCCCGGCGACATGTCACGAAAAAAAGGAAAAATTCCCGCCACGTTTTACCAAGAAATATTCGTTCAAAATATAACCGTTGAATCCCCGGCGACATGTCGCCGGGGAAAAGTAAGCGATAATTTAGCTGACTTTTCTACGAGACTTCGTGCCACGTAGGATATATTTTTGTCGTTTAGTGAGGATTCCCCAGCGACAATTGTCGCCGGAGAAAACGACGATGGGGAAACTGGTAAATGTTGAAGTGAGTTTAAAATTAAACCCTCGATTATATATAGGTGAATCCAAGTTAAATAAAATCTAGCACCTATTTAGTAATGATCAATGGTGAACAAATATTCAGATATAGAAAGTGTCGTGTGTAAACTTGGAAATCCAGATTATTTCTGCCTATTCATATATAGATCAGAAATTTTGTCATATTTTACATGTAGAATTATAAAACGACTTAACTTATGAATTTTCAAATTTAAAAGTTTAGAAGCAAATTGTATGAGTAGACATGTTCAGAAATATAGACACGTACTCGATCAGATGATAAGCAGACGACTAAGATAATATTCGTGATGGGTGTGTGTGTCTATACTCTATTTTGAAGTGAGTTCTTGCTAATATATATATAGCACGACTGTTGTAAACTTCGTAATTATGCATGTATTTAGGCTGCAAACAGCTCAGTCTTCCGCATATCAAACATATAATCTTTGACACAACATCCACGTGACAACGCGCAGGTTCCAAAACCTCGTTAGAAATAATTCCCATCGGGTTAGAAATGCAAATTTCCGGTGACAAGATGTAAATCGTTCAAAACCTATGGATGCTAAACTAAACACCAATTTAATTGAAGTCACACGTCGACTAATTACAAAGTATCAATGACTCAATGAGGCCGCGATGTGACTCAAAAGCATGTTTCGCGTTTCTAGCATGTATAGCATGCGAATAACTTGTTCATGTTGAATCATTTAACTGTCAAACATTCTTTTCCTGAATGTAAGCGAAAAGTGATCTTCTACTTTTCTAGCATGCGAATAACATGTTCGTGTTGAATCATTTAACTGTCAAAGAAGCGAATCTTTGATATTTAACAAGTAAATGAGTGACAATTAATTGTTTGACATAAATACATCCGTGTGATGCATCGAATTTGCTATTTATTTGTGTGTTGCTTGAAAGGTATCCGCGTAATGTGACGGCGGGTACCTGGTTATTATTTGTGTGACGAGTAAATGTTTTATATTTTAAATCTTCTTTATTTAACATGTCTCGAATACTTTATAACATAGAAGATATATGTTTTGCAAAAGTATAACGTCTAAATTATTAATAGTGTAAATAGTTAGCATTTTATTTTTTTAATTTTTGCATTAAATTGGTAGTTATAAGTTTAGTGAGCTTTTCTTATAAACAATTCTATGAAAATATATTATTATTTAAGGGGTTACTATATGGTTTAAATGAGATTTAAATTTTCAAATTTTACATTAATTTTCTAATTTTTCTTTTATAGTAAGGTTTTTTGTCTTAAAATTTTAAGACTTCCTTTTATAAGAAGTCACAAATACTTTATAATATAGTATAGATATATAGTGTTAAGACTAAAAAAGCAATCTTTACTCTTTACATCGAGCGTTTGTTTCTATTATAGTTAGATTGGTCGGAAGCTGTTTCTATTATATACAAAACGCACCCATCAAACTAGGTGCGTTCATTTGTAAAAAAAGTAAAAAAAGCGATGATTTGATGGTGATGGTTATGTGGTGGTAGAGGGTGGTGGTGGTTGAGGGTGGTGGTGTTGTCTTGGGTGGTAGAGGGTGGTGGTGATGAAGGATAGTGGAGGGATAATAATTACAAATTTAAAAAAAGTAAATGTGGGATGAAGATGAGGGTAAATTAGTAATTTCACCCAGCCTTTTACTTTGACTAACGGTGGCTTTTAACGCTTGTGAGCCAAAAGAGACGAATTGCAACAAAGTAGTAACCCAGGGACATTTTTCGAATTAATAGTTTTCAAGTATATTTCTCGTAAAAATGGCAAACCACAAAGACATTTTTTGCAATTTACCCTAACAATAATTCTTTTATACAAAATTGTTTAAAACATTCATTAATGTAGATTCAGGTCAAATTTTTATTTGGTTATGGACACTTAAATTTTTTTTTAAATTGCATATTTAAAAAACATTTACTATCTATCGATGTAATTTAGTTCAAGTTTAGCGAAATCCTAATCATTTGCTAATAAATTCGATTGGAAAGAATAGTAAATAACAAAGTACGAAGATTTTCATGTGATTTATAAAGCATGAAAATGAGTACTTTTTTAATACCGTAATTTATATAAGCAATGTCATATATATTATTAATCATATCTTACAAGTACTAATTTAAACTTCTCTATAGTTACATGTTACATAATATGTTGACGAATATTAGACAACACTTATATTGATTAGCAAGTACCTTTCATCGCCAATCATCATGATGCAGGTTTTACTGACCAGGTTTTAATATTTATATTGTCTCGTTATACCTATGTCTACCCTAATGCACTAACGGGAAGTGTACCCGGTCATGTGTAGTGTAGTATTCGGTAAAACCGAGGTCATCCCAAGAGCTATATGTGTTGGATTATTACTAAGTCTAGGTGTCACATATTTAATATGGTTTCGATAAGGAATTAATTAATTAACTACTAAAGCAGATAAAAGCAATAAAAGGCAAAGGTTCAATCAATAGAGGAGAGTGGTGCTAACCTAGTTATTCCTCCTAGCTAGTAATTTCTACGTCTAATTACTTCCAATTACTTAAGGTTGGGTCAAAGTCGAGAGGACAACATTTGGTCAATTCGCCTAACCTATCAAAGAAAGATGACACCACCGGAGAAGTCGGTGTCCGCCATAAGTCCAGCTTGTTCCCGGTCCCCTGCCGAGTCATTAAGTACCGCTACATGCTAGACTTATAATAGTGAGTGCCGGCGTTAGCAACTTAAACACTCACCCCATAATTCTTAAGTTCATCCAAACGGTAGGTGATCGGTTGGTCAAATCGCACAAGTAGAAAGGGTCGTCGCTTGGTCATATCTTACCCTTCCCGCCTCGCCTACTCACTTAGGGTCACTTGGTCATATCTCCTAAGCAACTAGCCTCTACCGCCATTCAAAACTACCAAAACAAGGGTAGCTACCAATAAACTATGCATGCATACACTTAGAAATAATTATACCAAGTAATGTAAACGCAAACAAAACAATTATGAATCATAACTAGGCCAAGACCAAGAGGTGCTTAGCAGCTCATATTAACCATACAAATCAATTCAATATTTAATGTTACAAAATACATGAATTGAAAGTAAAGAAAAGATAAAATGCTAATGTTTATCGTAGGGGAGTGATTTCTCCCTTTGAGACAGCTCTGTATGCTCCTCTAGACCTTCCTTTGGCTTTTTCCCACGTTCTTTGGTTGTGGTATGTGAAATGGGATGCTTTGAAATGCTGGAAATCGTGGGTATTTATAGGCCAGATCTGGGTTACGGCGTATGATAACGCTACAAGCGTCGTTCGGGGTCAAAGGAACTTCCTTTTCGTCGAGCAAGTTTTTCAACACCATAGGCAGTGAACCTAATCGTTGTAGTGTAGTATTAGGGTAAGACACGGGAATTGATATCGTTCTCTAGGGGAATAGGAATGCTAGTGAGAAGATACTACGCTAAAGTTGGGGTTGAGGAAGATTATTTTTTTATCTTTTTATGTTTTTTAGGAAATGGAAATGTACGAATCTCGGGTTTGATTTGGGGTTGGTATTTCTACCGATTACTTCTACTATCTAATTATCTAATTAACTAAGGTGAGGGTAGTCTATTTCTAATTATTGTGTGCTCGTATGATGATTTAAAGATGTGTTTACTTAGGTTTTATTACTCCTTAATTATCTCCTATTGATGGTTGAATTGTCACGTCCTTATTCTTAATCGCGTTGTGTGTCTAAGGTCGTAGGGTATGCATTTATCCCTAACTCTTTGAAACTACCAAAGGTTATCGCCTACAAAGTCTCTAGGATTTATAAACTTTAACTCTAAGGTACTCTTCGGATGGTTTAGCCTACAACAACTCTAGGTATTATAAACTAAGGTTCACAAAGATTAATCAAGCATTAACTACACAACGGATGACCTATCGCATTATTAGATCATTAACAATTAAGATAAGAGACAACCAATCAATATTCAATAATTAAGTTTCATATTCCTAAGCAAACACACAAGTAAATTAGCTGGATATGGGAACATGCAAGCATACACACAAGTAATTGAAGACATAATTAAATTAATGAAGTAAAACACTTATCTTGATGTAAGATAGGGTTTGAACCCTAAAATCTTGTACAAGACAGTCTTGGTTGGTTTAGGTTTTACCCAAAAGACTACACACTCAAAACTAAAAATTCGGATTCTATATATAAGATTACATATGCGACGGCGCCACCTTTGATTTGTGACGTCGTCGGTCGCCGTCATTAGGGTTTCGTCTTGGCCACGTTAGTCTTGCAACGCGTCACCTTATGCTTGTAGACGTTGTCCCTTCGCCTCGACGTCGTTCGGATCAAATCTAGGCCGCTTGAGTTGCGACGACCGCTCTTTTAAAACCCGACACCGCCACTTGTAAATTAGCAATTTGGCTCGAGCCATCACAAAAGTGGTGCGACGGCGTCGCAGATAACACCGACGCCGTCCCTTCGGGCCCAAAGCACTGAGTGTCTCGATTCTTGACTTTGGCCATTTTCTTTGTATATTCGCCTTTTCGTCCGAATAAGTGTCATTCTAGCATTTTGCCTTCAAGATACCTAAAAGTGAAAAGGAACGATATTAAGTATTAACGAATACAAAAGTGATCAAATAAGGGCTTAAATGACCCTCAAAAGGTACATTTTAAAACCTTATCAAATATCCCTACACTTGGTATTTGCTTGTCGTCAAGCAAATGTGCTTTTAACCAATTAATTTATAAGTTAGGGTCATGAAGCATTGGTTTAGAACAATCCACAACACATATAAGCCCCAAGAAAGTCATAACAAGCACGGAATTACATACTAGCACCTCACATGGGGTGTTTGGATACTCACATCTCTCGGTGTATATGAAATATAACAATTTGGAAATGGAAGATAAACACTCATTAACCGGTCCTAGTACATAGATTACCATAGGCTTGAGACTAGATCAAACATCCATCGCTTACGTAAGCACCTAGGAAAGACTATCCAAGAGGTCTTTTAAAGGGTTGTAATGATAGGGTTACGGTAGGGAAACAAAGGGTTTGGTGGGATAGGCTATTTAGTGGTGGCAAGTCAAAATCTTTATGTTACAAGCATGCTAAGAATGGCGTTGCTAAGCCAAGACTCGACACTCTAGACTCTAGATAACCAAACAAACAAACATAATTTAAAGATAGATGTAGGATGGTAGCCCGTATGTATTTTTTTTTTCAACACTCTATTTTTTTTCTTTTTCTCTTTTTCTATTTTTTTTCGATTTTTTTCGATTCTTTTTTTTTCATACACTTTTACTCTACCATCCTCTATGGTAACATCAAAATGATAGGGATTTATACACACATCCCTACACTTGAGTTTTTATTACTCTAATACTAATTTGACCCGAATTGAAAAGATCAAAACACTTGGAGTACATTATTACGCAAATAAAGGGAATTTGAATAATGTTCCCTTCCCGTCATTTCATAAACTTTAACTTTTCCCATGAGTCCCAATCGTCCCAAAACTGTATACAAAGGATATGAATCGACTTAGCAACTTATGCAAGCAACTAGATAATTGAACTAAGGGTTTTTAGGGTGATAACAATAATGCACTAAAAGTGAGTGCATACAGGGTAGGCTAAGGCGATTTGGGTGTACATTTAGGGGTGGGGTGTAAACAATGCTCTTCATTGATATTTCGGAAAACCGAAACATCACGAGAACCGCGAAAAGGATAGGCTCTGAGAGGTTAACTAGGGGTATCGTGTACTAAAAGTGAGTACAACGCAAAGGTGTGGGGGAATTACTCAACCGATGTGGAAGAAGTAACTATATTACGGGTATCAAACAAGGGTTATCCTAATGCCTCTTATCATTTAGTTATTACTAACTACACAAGTGTAGTCTTACTAGCGATCTCGGAATGCATCACAAAACAAGTTCTAGAATCTATTGTACTACCGATTCACACACTAAGCATTAAAGATGAATGCTTTAATTCCTACTAATCTAAGGGCGATCCTCACATATTGGGTGGAATTTAAGTGGTAAAGGGTTTTTTGTGCTAGTCATATAATTTCCTATCCATGAGACGCTTTATTAAGACTAATGGCCCACTCCTATATATCATGAAAAAATTTAAATTTGGTGCCAAAATTACCCTAACCGACATTTTCTCATGGTTTATTACACAAATGAAATTGGACAAAGCAAACAATCAAGGATAAGCATAGTTTCAAAGTTCCCGTTTTATTTTCCCTCCCTACACTTAAACTGAACATTGTCCCCAATGTTCCCCGAAAGTATCAAAGTTATGATAATGGAAGGTAATAAAAGATGAAAGAAACTAGTACTCCCCTGATTAGCTTGGTAGGATCCGTGTAAAGTGGTGGTTACATCTTTCTTCAAGAAGAACGTTTGCATGAAAAGCTCCTTCTCATCTTATGTATCTTCTTCTTGATAAATTAAATCTGCAAACTTGAAGAAAACAAACGAAACCTTCGCTTTAAATCGGCGGTAATAATATATATAAGACTCTACTAAACTAGGATATAATGCTTGTGGAATGGATGTTTACAGAATTTCTAGAAAATTAAGACCTTGAAAATTCCAAAAATTATAAGTAGCTCGAGCGAGAAAAAGTAATCGATTGTTTTGCTCCTTCCCGACGCCGTCAGTTGCGATCTCGATGCCGTCAGTTATCCCGACAAAACCGGTCTCGATTTTCGAAAAAATTCGAAAATTTACATCTTTAGAATCGGAAAAATTTCCTACAAAACATTCATTATGACTCGATACAAGCATTTGACTCGAACAAACACACATGTATATCTTTTAATTAATTGAAATTATCATGTTTATGTTTCTTTTGAAAACGTGTGTAATCCTCCCTACACTTATCCCTTATGTAAAATACCTTTATATGTAATTAAGACGAGGTTAAAAACAAAATAAAGCATTTTTACAAATTTAAACATGAGAATAAGTAATCAATAAAAGATATATGACACAAACAAGCAAACAATTTACCATGGGTTGCCTCCCACGAAGCGCTTTTCTTTATTTATGAGTCTTGTAGCTAGACTCGTAGTCGTTCCCTTACGTACCGATATAAGTAAGCCTATCCTTAACAATGTCACAAGGATCAAACTTATCGTTTAAATTCCTAGTAGTACGTTTGGTTCGATATGCCTTTTCAAATTTCTCTCCATCGGGATCATAGATCGTTATCCTAATGTGCCACTCTCCATTACCATCACTAGGCGGTCTATCCCAATCCCATTTATGTTTAGGCTTATCGCTCTCAACTTTCCACTTATTCATGACAAGGTTGACGGGCAAGCTTCCTAGGAACTCGGTCATCTTCCTAAATACTAAGGCGTTCTCGAACGGGTTCACTTCCATGTCTCTAGCCATTTCTTTTTCATGGAAAGTTGCTTTACTAGCAAAGGCTTCATCGTAGAAAGGTCGTTGGGGACCTATGAAGTTCTTATCTAACCAAGGTCCATATCTAGATGGCGTTCTATCCAACCTAATCTCATGTGGGATTTCCTCTTCTTTGTAGTACGTATGCTTTTTGACATCGTAAATTGACCTACCACTCCCCCTCCTACCACTATTTTGGACATCTTACAATCAATGATGTCACTAGCGGTAGCTAAGAATCCTCTTCCTACTAGAAATGGGCATGTCGGATCCTTATTCATGTCTAGCACATGGAAATCTGCCAAACGAGTCAATTCTCCTACGTGTACCACCATGTCTTTTATTATCCCTACCGGATATGCTATACTACCGTCCGCTAGACCTAAGATGGTTTCCGTTGGTTCTATCTTACCTAAGTTAAGGCTTCTATGGAGGGACAACGGAACAAGATTGATGCATTATCCTAAGTCGGCTAGAGCATCGAGAGGTTTGGAAGTTCCAAGCCTACACGGAAGAGTAAATAGCCCGGGATCGTCTAACTTCTTAGGTAGATTATTTCGCACAAAAGCGGACCCATTTTTTCCAAGTTTAAGTTCTAACTCATATTTTTCTTTTAAAGCTTTATAATAAGGTGCATGAGCTAAGACTTCAAGAACCGGTTTTTCTTGATGGAGTTCCTTGTACTCCTCCTCTTGATTAGGTTTGGGTTCTTGGTTGACGGGTTTCTCAAGAGTAGGTTCTACCAATGGTGCGGGGCCTTGGTACCTCATTTTGGATTGCTTGGAACCCTTGTTGATAGCATTTACCGAGTGAACCGTTGGGTGTGAGGGGCATGGGTGTGCACTCTCCCATGGTGCACAAGAACATGAAGTCGATGAAATCGAACTCACTTTTGGGTTCTTTATAGTATCACTTGGGAGTGCTCCAATTTCCCGGTCATTAAAGGCTTTTAAGAGGGCATCAATCTTGTTTGTCATCTCGCCTTGCCTTCGCTTAAAATCGGCTTCAAGCTTAGTCAATCGAGTTTCTTGAGATTACATGAATCTAGATGCAATTGCCTCAAGACTAGTGGGGTTCCCGGTGCTTGGAGGATTGAACCTATTAGGTAGACTAGATGAGCTTTGGGGTGTGCTTGAGTTTTGGTTCCACTTAAGGTTAGGGTGATTTCTCCATGAGGGGTTGTAAGAGTTTCCTAAGTTGTTTTGTTCGGGCTTGAAAGTGTACCACTTCTCTCCGCTCTGTCGATCTGGACGCTGGAGGCGTAGTCGGCAAAAGCTTGTTCGGGGAGTCTTGTGCAATCACGAGTGTCATGGGGACCACTACATAACTCACAAGGTAGAGTGATTTTATTCACTTGATGTGAAGACTTAGGATTTTCGTAGGAGCTCATTAGGAATTTAACTTGATCTTCAAGCTCGAGCATCCTATGGTCGAAAGATTGTGAGTCAATGGGAGGCAAAGAGATTGCCTTAACGGTTTTGGGCAACTCACGGGGGTCATTCCAACTTTCGTTGTCATAGAGAGCAAGGTCCTTTATTATACCCCATGATTCTTCCGCGGTGAGATCACTAAGTTTTCCACCGGCCGCTTGGTCAATGGATCGCTTGGTGGGGAAGTTGACATGATCATAGAAGAGTTAGACTTGGAGCCAAATGTCAATGCCGTGATGAGGGTCTTTATGAAGTAAGTCCTTGAATCGAGTCTATGCTTCGTATAGAGATTCACCTTGACGTTGTTGGAACATAAAGATATCATTCCTAAGCTTAGTGCTTCTCCCCGGTGGGAATAATTGAGCAAGGAAGCGAGAGGTGAGATCATCCCAACTTGAGATGGAGTCGGCGGGAAGTCGCTCAAGCCAATTACTAGCTTGGTCCCGTAGAGAGAATTGGAAGAGACGCAGACGTGTGGTCTCCCGAGTAGTAGCATCGAGGTCGATGGAATCGAAAATTTAAAGGAAATCGTTAAGATGCTGATTGGGATCTTCGAAACGAAGTCCATGGAATGCACATCCGTTTTGCACCAACCGGATGGTGTCGGATCGCAGGGCCGTAGTTTGGGCTTGGTCGAGAAGCTCAATGGTGTTCCTATAGCCTAGGTGGCTTGGTCTCGAGTATTCACCAAGAGTACGGCCTCTTGGCGGGTTATTTGGTGGTAGGTTGATGAATGGTGGTTGGTTATCACCTTCCATGATGAAAAGTGATGGGGTTACAAACAAAGGTCACGAAGAAGGGGGATAGACTACGAGGAAGCTAAAATTTGAGAAAAAATTTACTTGATAGGAATCAAGCAAAGAAACCTAAACGAGGTGGACTCCTAACTAGCTATTCTATTCCTCGGAAGTGGCGCCAAAAACTTGATAACTCTACACGCGTCGTTCGGGGTCAAATGAACTTCCTTTTCGTCGAGCTAGTTTTTCAACACCCTAGGCAGTGAACCTAATCGTTGTAGTGTAGTATCAGGGTAAGCCACGAGAACTGATATCGTTCTCTAGGGGAATAGGAATGCTAGTGAGAAGTTACTACGCTAAGGTTGGGCTTGAGGAAGATTATTTTTTTTATCTTTTATGTTTTTAGGAAATGGAAAGGTACGAATCTCGGGTTTGGATTTGGGGTTGGTATTTCTACCGATTACTTCTACTATCTAATTATCTAATTAACTAAGGTGAGGGTAGTCTATGTCTAATTATTGTGTGCTCGTATGATGATTTAAAGATGTGTTTACTTAGGTTTTATTACTCCTTAATTATCTCCTATTGATGGTTGAATTGTCACGTCCTTATTCTTAATCGCGTTGTGTGTCTAAGGTCGTAGGGTATGCGTTTATCCCTAACTCTTTGAAACTACCAAAGGTTATCGCCTACAAAGTCTCTAGGATTTATAAACTTGAACTCTAAGGCACTCTTCGGATGGTTTAGCCTACAACAACTCTAGGTATTATAAACTAAGGTTCACAAAGATTAATCAAGCATTAACTACACAACGGATAACCTATCGCATTACTAGATCATTAACAATTAAGATAAGAGACAACCAATCAATATTCAATAATTAAGTTTCATATTCCTAAGCAAACACACAAGTAAATTAGCGGACATGGGAACATGCAAGCATACACACAAGTAATTGAAGACATAATTAAATTAATGAAGTAAAACACTTATCTTGATGTAAGATAGGGTTTGGAACCCTAAAATACTTATAAGGCAGCCTTGGTTCGGTTTAGGTTTTACCCAAAAGACTACACACTCAAAACTAAAAATTCGGATTCTATATATAAGATTACATATGCGACGGCGTCACCTTTGATTTGTGACGCCGGGTCGCCGCCATTAGGGTTTTATTTTGGCCACGTTAGTCTTGCGACGGCCACCTTATGCTTGTGACGCCGTCCCTTCGCCTCGGCGTCGTCGATCAAATCTAGGCCGTCGAGTTGCGACGACCGCTCTTTTAAAACCCGACACCGTCACTTGTAAATAAGCAATTTGGCTACCGAGCCGTCACAAAAGTGGTGCGGACGGCGTCATGAGATAACACATGACTCCGTCTCCTTCGGCCCAAAGATCCCGAGTGTCTCGATTCTTGACTTTGGCCATTTTCTTCAGATATTCGCGCCTTTTCGTCTGAATAAGTGTCATTCCAGCATTTTGCCTTCAAGATACCTAAAAAGTGAAAAGGAACGATATTAAGTAATAATGGATACAAAAGTGATCAAATAAGGGCTTAAATGACCCCTCAAAAAGGTACATTTTAAAACCTTATCAGCGTAACTAATAGAATAGTTATGCCGTAATCTTCTATTTCTTCGTAATTTGCACTAGATTTGCTGGTTACGGCGTAACCTTAGAAGTGGTTACGCCGTATCTTCAATATTTCTTTGTTACGCCGTAGTTTATGCAAGAGTTACGGTGTAGTTATCAGCGACGCGAAACCTCATTTGACCTAATATAGTTACGTCGTGTTCTTTTGGGAGAGTTACGCCGTAATCTTCTGATGAGTTGGCTTTCTGAGTCACGCTTAAGTTATGGCGTAATGTGAGAGATGAGTTACGCCGTAACCTCTTCAAAGTCAGCATAGTATGATAAATCTTTGATATTTCTCCAATTCCGCGTCTCTTTAGCTCCAATGCTCGTAGTTTACCTGAAAGTGGAAAATAATGGAAAACAAGCGTAAATCCATATAAATGATATAAATTACAAGCATTATCGGGGGAAATTGACACTTAATATTCAGGATAATTTGATGTTATCAAATATCCCCCCACTTGAACTCTACTTGCCCTTAAGTAGACCTTATTAGATAGATTCCTAAAAAGATATCTCCCATTACCTGGAAAATATAAGTTTACAAATCCCTTATTCTAGGATAAAACAAAGCCGAACACCTCACGAAATGGGAACGAAACACTCAATTCTCTCAACTATTCTAAGTGTCAATTTCGGGGTGATCACTCAATCGCACAGTCATAGCATGTATTCTATCATAAGCTTGGCGGTTACACAAATCTCCACCACTAGAGTTAAGGGCTAAACAATTTTCAAAGGCAATATGGGTAGACACGACAAAGGTTAAGGGGGTGACTCGTCATTACTAACATGTCACGGCGAAGTGGACAAAATCAATGATACATGACCAAATCCATGGCCAAGAAACCAAAGATTGCTCGCTGCATCACCTAGACACGCTTCATGACTAAAGGGTAGGATAAGACATGGGATATATAAATGGTGTAAAATAAAAATGAAGCAGATAGTCTAAATCTATAACCAAGTCATCACCACTTACCGTCCACCCAAAGTTCAAGCTTTGAAGTCAAGAAACCGGATCATGAAATACTAGGTAGATGTGTCATTAGAGGACGTCATGATGGGAACACTACCTTTTCTCCAACTGTTAGCATAATTACCAACTCCAATCTTCGAATGTGACCGAGGTGGCCTCCTCGATACTAAATCTATACAAAGCTCATAACATAGTGCTTATAACATCGCACAATAAATGAAATAACATAACTTTTTTTTTCAAATCATTTTGATTGGCTCCCAAACGGTCAGGTTTATTACACAAGTCAACCACTTGTGAATGGTCAACCGTAATAAAAGTCAGACAGCTTGAGAACGCAATGCAATTAAATCCAGGAGAGTTTAGTGTTTCCCCGGGTCATTAAGTCCCAACGAGCTGTGCGACTGAATAGCCAAACGTGTAGTAATCGGGTGATATTGAACATGAAAGGGGTTTGTGGATTGAATAATTATACCTGAAGAAAAAGTTTGTAAATTACAGGGGCTTAAATGCAAATTAAAGAAAATTAAAAAGCTAAATTATATTAAATAAATGCTATCACTATTTTTACAATTGGATTTTCTTGATTTTTCTTTTATAAATTTAAATTAAAAACTAATTTTAAACTTTAAAACTAAATTAAAATACTAAAATTATGAAATTAAAGAGGAAAATTGTGAAACTATTTTTCAAAAATCTAAAATAACTAAACAAACTTTTGAAAATTGGATTTGTATTTTCTCGATTTATATTCTAATTTCTATGATTTAAAACTATTTAAAACTAATTAAATTGCTAAAATTACTATTTAACTAAGAAAAACTGAAAAATTATTTTTTGCTTTTATATTTATCTTACTCTATGAAAATTGAAAACTTATTTTTGAAGCTTTTCCGATTTATTTGTATTAAAAGCTATTTAAAAGTCCTAAAACCGATTTAAAATAAGAAAATAGCAAACAAGAATAGAAAAATCAAAAATTCGTGAAAAGTATAAAATAATATTCTAAATTTATGAAAATTATAAAAACTAGGGCTTATGTGAAGGATTATGAAGTCAGTGTGAAAGGTACTTGAAAATAAGCACTTACAATAAGCAAATGGCTATAATACTGGACCAGAAGCTAACAAAAGCTATAATAAGCTTAAATCAACTTAAGTACACCTAAAGTAACTAAGCTTAACCTCTGAATTATAAGCTACAATGATTTGGTGATTTAAAAGCTTGAGTGCCAAAACAGTTTTTCTGTCTACTTTTAAGCTAAAGTACCAGCTTATTCAATAAGCTAATGTGAAAACCAAAACTTGAGACCTAAAGACCACCAGCTTAACTATCTCAAGACCAAGTTTCAGACCCTAGTGATTAAAAACAAGACTCGCACAAGGTCCGAAGTTTCTGCACACTCAAGATAGTATCTTTGAGTGTGTCAAGGCACTTTGCCCCATTTGACAAGTCGATTAGGAGCTTAAGACTGCTTTCCAAAATTTCACAAAATCACTTTTGACTTCTCAACCGCTTTAAATTCAATATCCCAAAATTACAAAACTTTGAACCGAAATGAATCCTCTAAAATCCACATAGGTTGGTGAAAACCGAGTTTCTCAACTTTTGACTTTAGAAGCGCTTTTGATAACTTTGACTTTGTGAGATTTGAATCAATTTATGAACCGATTATGATGTTATAGGCTAAATAGAAGTTATATTAGGCTACTCTAACATTATCTAATCATAAAACAAGCTTTTGATCTATAAAATTCCAACAGTTATGCAAATTAGAACTGATTGAAGGTGATTTTGCCTTTGAGTGTTCTAAGGTGCAATCTGACCACCGAATTAAGTCCAATGATCCTAAATGAGGCCAAGTTAACCGATCATGAGCACAAACCAAGCCTCAAACTCAATTTACCCAATTGATCCAAACACTAGTTCAGATGCTAAAATGCAAATTAACTAACCTGTTCTTCTAATCTAGCCAATGGTAGTAACAAATTTATATTCCAACTACTTAAATAGAACTAGAAACAATAGAAACAACAACTAAGCACAACTAAAACAGAATGTTCAATGATTCAGTTTTGAAAGTTAAACTCACTTGAATCCTTAGCCACTATGGCTTGCCAAAGAACAAAGAACCACTAACCTATTCTCAACCCAATCCTACAGCTAAGCTAACCATATCCAGCTCTGCATCAACCCAAATCCATTTCCATGACTGCTTAACCCAAAATTCAACATAGTTTGACTTTTGTTGACCGGATACCAAATTTGTTTGAACTTGAGTTATGAGCTTACCAGAAGCTATGAATAGCTTAAATAAGCTTATTGGAACTAGAAATAAGCTAATTGAAGCTTGAATATAAGAGCATGAAAACTGATTTTATAACAGTGAACATAAAAACATGAGACTTAGATAAAACCTTGAATTAATACTTGAAAGCAAATTACAATGACTAAATAGCTTAGGTTCAATACAAGAAAGCTTAAGATTACAGTTTTAGAAACTAATCAAGATAATTTAATTAAAAACGACATACAAGGAAATTGAAACTAAAAACTACTCTCTTGCTCTTCTCCTCTTTCTTCTATTTATATGCAAAAGGCTTCCCCTCTCTCCTCTGAGCAAATCCCACCTCTTCTCTGGGCCATTGGATTAGAAGACTTGATATTAGCCGTTTGATGAATTTTGGCGCCAAAATGAGATATTGCCAGTTGGGATAGGTGATAAGGTTTTAAAAGGTACCATTTTGAGGGGTCGTTTAAGTCCTTATTTGATCACTTTTGTATCCGTTATTGCTTAATATCGTTCCTTTTTCACTTTTTAGGTCTCGTGAAGGCAAAATGCTGGAATGGCACTTATTTGGACGGAAAGGCGCGGATATATGAAGAAAATGGCCAAAGTCGAAATCAAGGCACTCACAGCTCTTTGAAGTTAGAAAGCGACGGCGTCAAAAGCTATTGGTGGCGTCGTCCCAAAATTATTGTGACGGCCGTAACCCAAAACTCAGATTTTCAAGAGACGGCGTCTAGTGGTGAAAGAGTAGGCCGTCGCTACTCGGGACGGCCTAGATGCAATCCGACGACGCCGAAGTCGAAGAGGACGGCGTCACGGACATAAGGTGACGCCGTCGCAAGGTTAACGTGGCTAAGACGAAACCCTAATGGCGGCGACACGACGGTGTCACTAAACATAAGGTGACCGTCGCAATTGTAATCTTATATATAGAATCCGAATTTTTCGCCTTTGTGTGGAGAGTCTTTGGAGTAAAACCTAAAACCGAACCTAAGGTGTCTTGTACAAGATTTTAGGGTTTTAACCCTATCTTACATCAAGATAAGTCTTTGCTTCATTAATTCAATTATGTCTTTGATTATTTGTGTGTATGCTTGCATGTTCTCCATGTCCGCTAATTTATTTGTGTGTTTGCTTAGGAAGTATGAAACTTAATTATTAAATATTGATTGGTTGTTTCTTATCTTAGTTGACTAATGATCTAGTAATGCGATAGGTCATTCGTTGTGTACTTAATGCTTGATTTATCTTTGTGAACCTTAGAGTATAATTACCTGAGTGATTGTAGGCTAAACCATCCAAAGAGTGCCTTAGAGTAGGAGTCTATAATCTCTAGTGGGTTTGTAGACAAGACCCTTTGGTAAGTTCAAAGAGTTAGGAGAAACGATACCCTACAACTTTAGACACACAACGCAACTAGGAATAAGACGTGACACTCAACCATCAATAGGAGATAATTAAGGAGTAATACAAACTAAGTAAACACATCTTTAAACTATCATACGAGCACACATTAATTAGACATAGACTCCACAACCTTAGTTTAGATAATTAGATAATAGTAGAGTAATCGGTAGAAATACCAACCCCCAAATCCAATACCCGAGATTCGTACCTTTCCATTTTCATAAAATATAAAAAGATAAAAATAATCTTCCTCAACCTTAACCTTAGCGTAGTAACTCCTACTAGCATTCCTATTCCCTAGAGAACGATATCAATACCGTGGTTTACCCTAATTACTACACTACAATGATTAGGTTCATCGCTTAGGTGTTATAAAACTTGCTCAAGAAAAGGAAGTTCCTTTGACCCCGAACGACGCGTGTAGCGTTATCAAGTTTTTGGCGCCATTGCCGGGAATAGAATAGCTAGTTAGTAGTCCACCTCGCTTAGGTTTCTTTGCTTGATTCCTATCAAGTAAATTTTTCTCATTTTAGCTTCCTCTTAGTCTATCCCCTTCTTCGTGACCCACATTCGTAAAACCATCATTAACCATGATCCGTATTTTCCATCGAAGATTCTTTACTCTACCCGTTCCCAATCCCGAGATTGAGAACGCGATCCCACAAAACCCTTCACCCACTCACCATTTTGGTAATCACCTAGGGCATAATGAGATAAATTGGCAACAACAAAGTCCTTTCTATTACTCCGATTCGATGAGGAATTTGATTATGGTGAGGCACTGACAATGGAGAGGTCATTAATGTTGAGGAAGACCCATCCCAATGTTTTGACCCTAGGTGTAGGATTGAGAAAGATGGCCCTTTAACATGCAATTCCCTTGCAAAATAGGACTAGAAGGGTTCGATGCTTATTTGAATTCATTCTTACCTTTAAACTTAATCTCAAGGGACCTATACAACAAAATCAAGGTCAATGAGTTAACTTATCAAGGAACAATGTTGTTGAAGCGGTCATTTATTTGCACGTGTTTGTCGGAAGTTTTGCTTATATGGTAGAGTTCATGGTCTTAGAAGACTTAGGAGAATTTATAGATAAAGACCTCACTCAAATAATTTTTGGAAAACCTTTCAAAAATTGACTAGGTTGAATGAACGGATGATTGATGGTCTAATTACATTCTCGATGAAGTTGAAGATTTCATCTACCAAATGCCACGCTCATCCTAGGTTTAAACATAAGGACATCGAGGTTTGTAATAGAATGACCCCTATTCCATTGCTTAGTGAAAGGGATAAGCAGAGTGGGCTTAGGTACCCATATGAGAAAACTAAGCGGTATTACAAAAAATGCCTTGAATTAGGAGATGATTACAAAAAGAATGAAAGAGCGTTGGAATGGCTTAAGTATGAGCACGAGAGGATAGGTGAGAAAACGTAGGAGTACGACTACGAGTCTAGCTACAAGACTCTTTAATAAAGAAAAGCGCTTCGTGGGAGGCAACCCATGCTTAATTGGTTGCTTGTTAGTGTCATATATCTTTTATTAATTGTTTATCCTCATGTTTAAATTTGTAAACATGCTTTATTTTGTTTTTAACTTCGTCTTAATTGCATATAGAGGTATTTTACATAAGGGATAAGTGTAGGGAGGATTACACACGTTTTCAAAAGAAACGTAAACATGAGAATAACAATTAACTAAAAGATATTTATGTTTGTTTGTTCGAGTCAAATGCTTGTATCGAGTCATAATGGGTGTTTTGCGAAATTTTCCAGATTCTAAAGATGTAAATTTTCCGTAATTTTTCCAAAAATCGCAGACCGCTTTTGTCGTCGATAACTTTGACGTCCAGATTGCAACCGACGCGTCGTGAAGGAGTAAAACATCGATTACTTTTCTCGTTTTCGAGCTACTTATAAATTTTGGAATTTTCGTGTCTTAATTTTCTTAGAAATTCAGTAAACATCCATTCCACAAGCATTATATCCTAGTTTAAATCGAGTCTTATATATTATTACCGCCGATTTTACGCGAAGGTTTCGTTTGTTTTCTTCAAGTGTGCAGTTTAGTTTGTCAAAAGAAGTTACATAAGATTGGAAGGAGCTTTTCACGCAATAATTCTTCTTGAAAACGATTTAACCACCACTTTACACGGATCCTACCGAGCTAATCGGGAGTATTAGTTTCTTTCGCTTTTAATTACCTTCTTTATCATAACTTTGATACTTTCGGGAACATTGGGGACAATGTTCGGTTTAAGTGTAGGAGGAAAATAAAGCGGAACTTTGAAACTATGCTTATCCTTGATTATTTGTTTCATTCAATTGTGATTGTGTAATAAACCATGAGAAAATGTCGGTTAGGGTAATTTTGGCACCAAAATTTAAAATTTTCATGACATATAGGAGTGGGCCATTAGTCTTAACAAAAGCGTCTCACGGATAGGAAGTTGCATGACTAGCACAAAAACCCTTTACCACCCAAATTCCACCCAAAATGCGAGGATCGCCTTAGATTAGTAGGAATTAAAGCATTCATCTTTAATGCTTAGAGTGTGAACCGGTAGTATAATAGATTCTAGAACTTGTTTTGTGATGCATTCCGAGATCGCAAGTGAGGCTACACTTGTGTAGTTAGGAATAACTAAATGATAAGAGGCATTAGGATAACCCTTGTTTGATACACGTAATATAATTACTTCTTCCACATTGGTTGAGTAATTCCCCATACCCTTTGCGTTGTACTCATCTTTAGTACACGATACCCTAGTTAACCCCTCGAGCCTATCCTTTTCGCGGTTCTCGTGATGTTTCGGTTTTCGAAATATCAATGAAGAGCATTGTTTACACCCCACCCCAAATATACACCCAAATCGCCTTAGCCTACCCCTTATGCACTCACTTTTAGTGCGGATGTTTGTTATCACCCTAAACCCTTAGTTTAATTATCTAGTTGCTTGCATAAGTTGCTAAGTCGAGTCATATCCTTTGTATACGCTTTGGGACGATTGGGATTCATGGGAAAAGTTAAAGTTTATGAAATGACGGAAGGGAACGTTAAATTCAAATTCCCTTTGTTTGCGTAATAATGTACCCCAAGTGTTTTGATCTTTTCAAATCGGGTCAAATTAGTGTTAGAGTAATAAAAACTCAAGTGTAGGGATGTGCCTATAAATCCCTAATATTTTGATGTTATCGTAGAGGATGGTAGAGTAAAAGTGTATGATTAAAAAAAAAAAAAAAAAAAAAAAAAAAAAACGGGCTACCATCCTACATCTATCTTTAAATTTATGTCTGCTTTATTTCACATTAAAGTTTTAGAGTGTCGAGTCTTGGCTTAGCAACGCCATTCTTCATATGCGCTAACATAAAGATTTTTGACTTGCCACCACCAAATAGCCTATCCCACCAAACCCTTATTTCCTACCGTAAGCCTAACGTTACAACCCTTTAAAGACCTCTTTGATAGTCTTTCCTAGGTGCTTACACCAAAGCGATGGAGGTTTGATCTATTCTCAAGCCTAAGGTAATCTATGTACTAGGACCGTTAATGAGTGTTTATCTTCCATTTCCTATTTTGTTATGTTTCATATATACACCGAGAGAGATGCGAGTATCCAAACACCCCATGTGAGGTGCTAGTATGTAATTCCGTGCTTGTTATGACTTTCTTGGGCTTATATGTGTTGTGGACCGCTTTGAATTAATGCTTCATGACCCCTAACTTATAAATTAATTGGCTAAAAGCACATTTGCTTGAGGACAAGCAAATAACAAGTGTAGGGATATTTGATAAGGTTTTAAAAGGTACCATTTTGAGGGTCGTTTAAGTCCTTATTTGATCACTTTTGTATCCGTTATTGCTTAATATCGCTCCTTTTCACTTTTTAGGTCTCGTGAAGGCAAAATCTGGAATGGCACTTATTTGGACGGAAAGGCGCGAATATATGAAGAAAATGGCCAAAGTCGAAATCAAGGCACTCACATTCTTTGAAGTTAGAAGGCGGCGGCGTCAAAAGCTATTGGTGACGCCGTCCCAAAATTATTGTGACGGGCGTAACCCAAAACTCAGATTTTCAAGAGACGGCGTCTAGTGGTGAAAGAGTAGGTCGTCGCTACTCGGGCGGCCTAGATGCAATCCAGACGACGCCGAAGTCAAGAGGACGGCGTCACGGACATAAGGTGACGCCGTCGCAAGGTTAACGTGGCCAAGACGAAACCCTAATGGCGGCGACACGGCACGGCGTCACTAAACATAAGGTGGCGCCGTCATAATTGTAATCTTATATATAGAATCCGAATTTTCGGTCTTTGTGTGGAGAGTCTTTGGGTAAAACCTAAAACCAAACCTAAGGTGTCTTGTACAAGATTTTAGGGTTTTAACCCTATCTTACATCAAGATAAGTCTTTGCTTCATTAATTCAATTATGTCTTTGATTATTTGTGTGTATGCTTGCATGTTCTCCATGTCCGCTAATTTATTTGTGTGTTTGCTTAGGAAGTATGAAACTTAATTATTAAATATTGATTGGTTGTTTCTTATCTTAGTTGACTAATGATCTAGTAATGCGATAGGTCATTCGTTGTGTACTTAATGCTTGATTCATCTTTGTGAACCTTAGAGTATAATTACCTGAGTGATTGTAGGCTAAACCATCCAAAGAGCGCCTTAGAGTAGGAGTCTATAATCTCTAGTGGGTTTGTAGACAAGACCCTTTGGTAAGTTCAAAGAGTTAGGGAGAAACGCATACCCTACAACTTTAGACACACAACGAACTAGGAATAAGACGTGACACTCAACCATCAATAGGAGATAATTAAGGAGTAATACAAACTAAGTAAACACATCTTTAAACTATCATACGAGCACACATTAATTAGACATAGACTCCCACAACCTTAGTTTAGATAATTAGATAATAGTAGAGTAATCGGTGAAATACCAACCCCTAAATCCAATACCCGAGATTCGTACCTTTCCGCTTTTCATAAAATATAAAAGATAAAAATAATCTTCCTCAACCTTAACCTTAGCGTAGTAACTCCCTACTAGCATTCCTATTCCCTAGAGAACGATATCGCATTCGTGGCTTACCCTAATTACTACACTACAACGATTAGGTTCACCGCCTAGGGTGTTATAAAACTTGCTCAAAGAAAAGGAAGTTCCTTTGACCCCGAACGACGCGTGTAGCGTTATCAATAGGTTGAGTGCAAGGAGGGGGAAGCATTTAATGCTTCTTGTTTTGTTAGGTGAGGTGGAGTGATAAGGGGTGGAGTGTGAGCTGGAGGTGAGGGGTTATCTGGTTTTGCAGAGCAGTTGGAGGAGACAGTGAGTTTTGGAGGGAAAAGGGTTGGGGGTTTGACTATAGGTTTGATCGGGGTTTAATATTAGACAGGGGGTTCAAAACAGGGGGTCAAGGGTGTATTGGCAGGGGTTCAAGGTTCAAAAGGGGTCGAGGCCAAGGATTTGGTATTAATACATAAGGACCATAATTGCAATTCACCAAAACCAAGGGACCAAATCGCCATTTTGCAAAATTTATCATAGGGACCAATTATGACAAGTTTCAATAGTACAAGGACCATTAAAGATATTTTTAAACTTCCAAGGACTATTTTTGCCAATTTTGAAACTTGAAGGATCAAACTTGCAAATTCTCAAAACTTTTGAAATTTTTCACCAAAGGACTAATTATGACAACTTATGATTTCAAAAGGACCTTTGGCGACTTTTCTTTTAAAATAAGTGCTCAGGGACTATTTCTGCCAATTTTGAAAGTCGGGGGACTGAAAATGCTAATTTTGCAAACTTAGCTCGATTTTCATCTGATTTTAAACATTTTGCATCTGAAACATATAAAATACAATTTTGGGATATTTTCAGTATTTTGATGCATTTAAAGTGTTTTAAATGTTTTGCGCTCAGATTGACCAAAAATGATGAGTATTTACACACTCATCAATCCTCACATTAAACTATTGCTAGTCCCTAGCAATCTTTGAGAAAACTTAATGGATTTGAATCTCTTTACCAAAAGCCATTACTTACGGAGTAGCCAATTGTTTCAGTTCAAGTAAGAACCTTGGTACAATGATAACCAAATGATTTTGAGCAAACCACCGACTTCCAACGGATTTGATTTGTCTTTACCGTGCCGCTTTGCTTCGGACTAGCCAACTCTTAGATAAAATATCTTTGGTGAGTCGATTACCAATTATGGTTTTCCAACCGCCTTTACCACAAGCCATAAACTTGCGGGCTAGCCAACTCTTCACTAATTAAAGATATGGTGAAATTAACACCATACATATTTGGGCAAATTGCAAGCCGTCAACAGATTTGAGATATCTTTACCAAGAGCCGTTTGCTCTGGATTAGCCAATCCTTTTGTTTATTAGACATAGCGGATCGATAATCAGAAGTGAGTAAGTGCAAAACACTTACTCCAAAAAAATTTGGCCAAAATGGGGAATTGGGTGGTATAATTACATGATAAAATTCGTGAGAATTCCCCCCACACTAGAAATGAATATTGCCCTCAATATTCAAAGTACCGGCGGTTATGCGAAACATAGAACGTAAAAGGGAAATACTACGCCATTATTTGAAAGATTTTTTTTTTTTTTTTTTTGAAACTTTATATACAACAATGGGGCAACTCCCCACACTAGGGTGGTAGAAAGTAGAAAGAAGTCGAAATACGGGTGAAAACCCATATAGTGTGCTCTGTTTTGATTCCCGAGTCGCTAGCTTGACTCGATCCCCGCATTCATTGGTTCATGGGAGAGCAACGTGGAAAACCAATCTCGATCGGACTTTCGTTCACGGTGTTAATAAACATATGAACATCGAAAGTTCCACATCGACGAGATACAACCGCGGTATTGTTAATATTAGAAACTATAAAGGATGATACGGGGTCAAAGATGGCGTCCTCATTCCCGAAAGAGAAAAGGAAAGAGCAACCACACCATCCGTGAAGAATGGAATAAAGATGTGCATGAGAATGCAAGTCCATTCCTCATCGAAAAAGCAAATCACCATTTTGACATTTTTAAACTTAGTCTTCAAGTTTGTATGGTGATTGTCAGCTGAATTTCCTAGGGAGGGTTGGAAGCGGTTCTTCAATCAATGATTTTCCGGAAAAGGATGTCCCCTCCGAATCAAAGTAGTATTATCGATTCTGTTGGAATCGACTCATCACTAAGAAGGGCATCGACTTCATTCCAAAGTTGTCATCTTCCTCATCCGGGTGAGAGAAGGGATGGAAGAGTCGGGAATAATAAGACTAGGAGATGATGGATCATTTTGAGCAATTCTTCAATGGGAAGAATGTCTCCCATTGGATCACAAACATCATTATCCAATCCAGATGAAATCAAGAGAGTTTGGTTTTATCCACGAGTTAATAAACTCGATCGATAAACCGATTCCGGAGGTGGGACAAGTGGTATGCTCTTGGAGCTAGCAATTTCCACCACTCCGATAAAGTCTCCGATTCTAGATCATCATCATCAAGAACACTTTGAATTCCACGGTACAACTTTCAAACCATTTGTTTGAACCAGGTTGATTTTCAAAGCTTTTAGCTCAAAGACGCTTTTTGGTGACTCCTCTTAACTGTGAAATTTGAGAGTGTTGCATTGATTCTTTCGATTTTGATCAATTGTGGCAACACTGTTTGGATAGAGGTTTGGAGTTTTGGTTGATATTAAACGTGAGTTCTTCGTTGTCAACCCGTATGGTCAACTCTTGAAAAAAGTACTGCTTCTCAAAGCTCTCCCAAGATGAGGGAACTCTAGGATCCGCATCAAAGTCTACTACAACAAAGTCGGTGGGAAAGTGAAACTTTCCTACTTTCATCACGACATCCTCGGCTATCCCAGTGGACGAGTTATAGTACGGTCCGCTAGCTCGAGTGTCATACAAGTGGATGTAAGTTTAGGAAGAGACAGTTTCTTCCATACCGAGAGTGGCATGAGGTTAATGCTTGCGCCAAGATCGGCAAGGCGGAGCATTGAACCATCCCAAGAAATCACACGGATTAAAACTCTGCCGGGTCTTCAAGCTTTTGGGAAGCTTCTTGAGAAGGACCGCTAAGCATTGCTCATTGAGAGGGTTTTAGCCATCTCGGATAATTTATCTTTGTTGCTCAGTAAGCCTTTAAGCGTGGATGCAAATTTGGGCATTAGAACGAGAGCATCAACGAAGCTTATATCAAAGTGTAGTTCATTGAAAATTTGGAAAATTTTTTCCATTTGCTCTTTGGTTTTGTCTTTGAGCTTCTCATCATGCAATTTTGATGGGTAAGGAAGTGACTAGACTTTTAGCCGGACGGAAGTCATTTCGCTCGGATTTGTCTTCGAACTTGGGTTCCGGACTTAAAGCTTGGACTACCGAAGGTGGGACGTGTCGTATGCCGTGAGGCTTGAGAAATGCACCTTGTCCGTTGTATCCTTGGTAACTTGACTCATTGCTCCCGGTGGAGGAGGCATTGGAGTCGAAGGTCCATTGTGTGTCTTACCACTACAGTGGTGACGGCTTTCAACTCGGCATTTGGATTTGGGCTGTATTGCTTGGGAGTCCTCCGTAAGATGACGAAGCTTTGTTCATATTCATGTTCATGAAACCGCTCATCATATTCTTCAACTCATTTGTCTGCGAGACATTGTGGTATCAATTTCCTTTTTAGCTCAACTCTCATGTTATTGATCCGAGTTTGCATTGAACGTATGCTTGACTCGGTAATTTTCATGAAGTCATTTGGTAGGGGAGCTTGAGAAGGTTGTTGATAACTTTGTCGATTGGAGCTTGATATGGTTGGTTGAAATTGTTCCGGTTCGATTGAAATTTTGAGAGTTATTGAAGTTTTGTCCTTGATTCGAACAAAGTGATTTTGATTGCCATGGTTTTGCACAGGAGGAAAACCGGTGGTGTCATACCGCTAGGTGCAGTAGTGAGGATCGACTTGTGGTCGGTATTGATTGTGGTTTCTGAAGCTACGGGAGCTTGGTAAAAGAAGCATCGGTTGCTTGACAATCATAATACTGCTGTGGACCACTACAAGTTTCACACACCTTGTTTACGGCTTTGATTGGTTCCGCTTATGAATTTCGCTTTTGATTTCCTTTACCTCTTTCATCATACAACGGATGGCGTCCGTTAGAGCGGCTAACGGAGCGGCTAACTCGGAAGAGTTACCGGATGAAGAAGCGAGAATGTTCGAATATTGATTTTGTTATGAAATTGGAACTTTTGATTTTATTTCGCAAATCTCAATCACATCTTTAGGCTTACGATTCAAGATATTGCCACTGCGGTTGCGTTCAAAGAATCTTGATCGTTACTGCTCAACCCATTATAAAAGATATTAACTTGTTGAAGCTCCGTGAATTCATGATGGGGCATTTCACGAGGAGATCTTTGAATCTCTCCCATGCCTCTCAAAGTTTTCATCAAATTTTGACGAAATCCGAAATTTCATTTTTAAGATTAGTTGTCTTGGATGGAGGAAAGAAATAATTGACAAACTTTTGAACAAGATCCTCCCAAGTTTCGATGGATCGAGGGGGTTCTTTTTCCAGGTATTTCGCTGAAAACGGAGTTACGGATCAAAAGTTATGGCCGTTTGAAGTTTTGACGTAAAAAGTCAACTTTGGTCAAACCTCTTCTTCGAAAAAATCAACCAAGTCGCTAGAAAATAATGCACCAAGTCGCTAACTCTTAATTCGCTAGACAACTAATTCGCTAGAGTCCCAAGTCGCTAGATTAAAAGCAAGTCGCTAAGTAGTAACACGCTAACCCTCAAGTCGCTAGCAAAATTTTGGCAGCAATTCGCTACACAAGTCGCTAGAGATACAAGTCGCTAAAGAGCAACTCGCTCTGCACCAAGTCGCTACCACTGTCGCCACTCGTGGTGGAGAGTCCACTACTTGTACTTTAACTCGCTAGATCTAACTCGCTAGGTTTAAAACTGTAACTCGCTACAATTTTGTGAAGCAAGTCGCTATGAAGAAAATAAACCGTGAGCTAAGTCGCTAGCAAGAAAAACCATATAAACATCACTTTTCAATCCAAAAACAACCCAACCAAGATGATTCAAGCTTACCAAATGAAAACCTAAGCACTTGTGATGATCCTAAACACAAAAGTACAATCAAAATCCAAACTTTAACACTAGAAATCAACCAAATGATGCAAAAACCACAAAACTTTCTCAAACTCAAAAACCACCTAAAAACCACTAGAAATCCAAAGATATGTAAGAGATGATCTAACCATGGCTCTTGATACCAATTGTAAGATATTGGATTTCATAAACACATAACAAACAATAATATGGTCGAATTATTTAGAGGTTTTAGAGAGAGAAAGTGGGAGCCTTTCTAGAGAGAGAAAGTGAAAGAAAACATAGAAGGTTAGATTAAGATGAATGAAAGGTCCAACCCTCTACCTTGGGAGGTAGAGGGTATATATAGTTACAAACTAAACGTCCTCCTTGATTGTGGATCGGGCATACAATGGGTAAAGACCCGTCCTTCCTCCACGGTGTTGCTCTAAACTAAATAACTAACTAATAAAACAGTAAATAACGATATGTCTACGAGCTAACTTATGCTAGATTATATTTGGGGTGACCGACTCTTCACTATGGAATTTCTAATTCCTAACAATTGTGTTCCGAAAAAGGGTGGCATTACTGTTGTCACAAATGAAGATAACGAGTTAATTCCAACTCGATTGGTTACGGGATGGCGTGTGTGTATTGACTATCGTAAGTTGAATGACGCCACCCGTAAAGACCATTTTCCTCTACCCTTCATGGACCAAATGCTTGAGAGATTAGCAGGGAATGAATACTATTGTTTCCTTGATGGTTTCTCGGGTTACTTTCAGATCCCTATTGATCCACATGATCAAGAGAAGACCACATTCACCTGTCCATACGGAACTTTTTCCTACAAACGTATGCCTTTTGGCTTATGTAACGCTCCTGGCACGTTCCAACGATGTATGATGGCCATATTCCACGACATGGTCGGGAAACAATGGAGGTGTTTATGGATGACTTCTCGGTCATTGGGATTCTTTTCAAACATGTCTCTCCCATTTAGAAAAAATGCTTCAAAGGTGTGAAGACACCAATCTTTGTCTAAGCGGGAGAAAAGCCACTTTATGGTCAAAGAAGGCATAGTCCTTGGCCATAAAATTTCAAAAAATGGGATTGAGGTAGATAGAGCAAAAGTCGATGTTATTGCTAAATTACCTCATCCTACTACCGTCAAAGGTATTAGGAGTTTTCTAGGTCATGCCGGTTTCTATCGTAGATTCATACAAGATTTTTCTAAAATCGCCTACCGATGACCCATCTTCTTGAAAAAGATGCTCCTTTATCTTCTCACCCGAGTGCATAAAAGCTTTTGAAACATTGAAGAAAAAGCTTCTCGAGGCACCCATTCTCGTTGCTCCCAACGGGACTTGCCTTTTGAGCTCATGTGCGATGCAAGTGATTTTGCTATCGGTGCGCAGCCTTAGGGCAACGAAGAAATAAACATTTTCACCTATTCACTACGCAAGTAAGACTATGATGAAGCTCAAACTCATTACACCACCACGTAAAAGAGCTATTAGCCGTGGTGTATGCATTTGAGAAGTTTCGGCCGTACTTGATCTTGACCAAATGTGTAGTGTATACGGATCACTCGGCTCAAATATCTCTTTGCAAAACAAGATGCAAAGCCGAGATTGCTTCGTTGGATTCTCCTCCTCCAAGAATTTGATATCATCATACGTGATAAAAAGGAGCCGAGAATCTAGTCTGCGATCATGTGTCCAGATTAGAAAACCCTCACCAAGATGTTTTCGAGAAAAGGAAATAAATGAAACATTTCCTCTCGAGACACTCAATGCGGTTTCTTTTCAGAGAAATTCTACCACCCCATGGTTTCTTGACTTTGCAAATTACCATGCGGGTAACTTCATTAATGAAAGGGATGTCGACCCAACAGAAGAACAAATTCTTCAAAGATGTTAAACATTATTTCGGGACGACCCTTTCTTATTCAAAATCTGTGCGGATCAAGTCATCCGACGGTGTGTTTATGGACGTGAAGCTATTGACATTCTCACGACTTGCCATGCTTTGGACCCACAGGGGCCATCATAGTCCAAACTACACCGCCAAAAAGGTGTTTGATTCCGGATTCTATTGGCCCACAATCTATAAGGATGCCCACGAATTTGTCAAAGCACAGACGCTTGTCAACGTCATGGTAATATCTCTCAAAGGAATGAAATGCCACAAAATGCCATTCAAGTTTGTGAGATATTTGACATATGGGGTATTGATTTTTGGGGCCATTTCCTTCATCTCGTGGAAACAAGTACATACTCGTGGTGACTATTTGTCAAAATGGGTTGAAGCAAAAGCTTTACCCACCAATGATGCCCGAGTTGTTGTGAAATTTTGAAATCTCTTTTGCCGTGTTTGGAACTCCGAGAGCGATAATCGGTGATCGTGGTACACATTTTGTAATGACCAATTTGAAAGAGTCATGCAAAGTATGGTGTTACCCACCGTCTCTCTCGCATACCACCCCAAACAAGTGGGCGGTGGAAGTTTCAAATCGTGGTATTAAAAGAATCCTTGAAAGGACAAGAGGCGAAAATCGTGCATCCCGGTCGGATAAGCTAGATGACGACTGGGCCTTCCGTCATTTTACAAAACACCCATCGGTGTACTCCATACAAGCTAGTGTACGGAAGGCATGTCATCTTCCGATTGAGTTAGAGCACAAGGCTTACTTGGGCCTTAAAGCATGCAAACTTGATATCTGAGACGGTGGTGATCACGAGAAAAGTTCAAATGAATGAATTAAATGAACTTCGTGATCAAGCTTACGAGAACTCTTTAATCTACAAGCAAAAGACAAAGAAGATTCATGACTCAAAAATCAAGAACCGCGTTTTCAACGTTGGTGATCGAGTCCTTCTTTTCAATTCAAGATTGAAGATTTTCTCGAGAAAGCTCAAGTCCCGCTGGTCTGGTCCATTTACTATCGCTAAGGTTTATCCTTATGGTACCGTTGAGTTATCTCAACCCGATGGTCCTAATTTTAAAGTGAATGGTCATCGAGTAAAGCATTTCTTTGGAGAGGACATTCCCCCTGTGGTTGTCCCGGATCTACAAACTTTCCCCATGAACCAATGAATGCGGGATCGAGTCAAGCTAGTGACTCGGGAATCAAAACTTTAGCCCACACCATATGGGTTTTCACCCATATTTACATCTTCTTACCCTCTTTCTACCACCCTAGTGTGGGGAGTTTCCCACTGTTGTATATAAAATCATGTTCTAAAAAAAAAAAAAAAAAAAAAAAAAAAAAATCTTCTAAATAATGGCGTAGTATTTCCCTTTTCGTTCTTTGTTTCGGCATAACCACGGTTCTTTGAATATTGAGGAAAATATTCATTTCTAAGTGTGGGGAATTCTCGCAATTTCATGTATTATCCACCCAATTCCCGTTTTTGGCCAAAATTTTTTGGAGTAAGTGTTCTACACTTACTCATCTTGGTTATCGATCCGCCATGTCTCGTAAGACAAAAGGATTGGCTAATCCAGAGCAAACGGCTCTTGGTAAAGATTTCTCAAATCCGTTTATATGGCTTGCAATTTGCCCAAAATTGTATGGTTCTCAACTCACCATATCCTAAAAAGTGAAGAGTTGGCTAGCCCGCAAGGTTATGGCTTGTGGTAAAGGCGATGGAAAATCCATAATTGGTATTCACTCACCAAAGATAATTACGATAATTTATCTAAGAGTTGGCTAGTCCGTATGGAAAGATGCTACCGTAAAGACACATCAAATCCGTTATATGGTTTATGATTTGCCAATAAATCGATGGTTATCGATGTACCATAGTTCTTACTTGAACTGAAACATTTGGCTACTCCGTATGATGGCTTTTGGTAAAGAGTTTTCAAATCCATTAAGTTTTCTCAAATCATTGCTAGGACTAGCAATATCTCGATGTGGGGATTGATGAGTGTCAAATACTCATCATTTTGTACAATCTAAATCGCAAAATCATTTGAAAACACTCGAAACACATCAAATTGATAAAATATCACAAATCGGTGTTTTATGTGTTTTAAATGCAAAATATCAAAATCGATGAAAATGTATCAAGTTTGCAAAATTGGCGCTTTTAGTCCCCAAGTTTTAAAAGTTGTCAAATCTAGTCCACGGAATTCAAAATGTGAAGTTTTGTCATTCAAGGTCCTCAAGTATTCTAAGTTATCAAAATGATCCTTGAATGATTCTTTGGTCAATTGGCAAGAAAGGTCCTAAACTTTGGAAAATTGCAAAATTAGTCCTTGGACCTTTTAAAATGGAATTTATGCAAAAAGGATCCTTGTACTATCAAAGTTTGTCAAAATTGGTCCTTGTGATAAGTTTGGAAATGTAGCATTTTCAGTCCTTGAGGTTTGGATAAATTACATTTTTGGTCCTTGTATACCACTTAAACCAAACGGACACATTTTAATTATACAAGCCCAAATACATATCCAAGCCCAACTCCACTTGACCCCCACCCTTGACCCTTGAGCTAGGTCAAAACCAAAAAGACCTCAGCCAAAGCCAATTGTGAACCCCCTGGTATTATTAATCCAACGGTCAACAAAAGTCAAAACACCCCACGCGCGCCTAAAAACCAGCTTCACTGTAGCTCTCCCTCTCCCCAGCTGAAACACCAAAACCAGGCATGGTTTTCCAACCTTTTCAACCCCCCTCTCCATACTTTGTCCCCTCCACCTCCTCTAAACACCAAAGCTCTTAATTGATTGAAACCCACCCTCATTAATGTCTAAAACCTGCCTTGAAATATTTGGCGCCAAAAAGACACTTGGACGGTTTTGATGATTTTGTGCAATCCAGTGGCTCAGAAATGGTGGGATAGATTCAGAGGACAACAAGGAGTAACAAAAGTCTATAAAGAGGATGAGAGATGCAATATATCTATCTATCTAGTGTATTTTTAATTTCTTAATGTCGTTTTAAGTATTTTTTAAGTTTAAGTGTATTTTAAAGCTTTCAAGCAATCTGTTTAAGTCTTTCAGTGTATTGTGAACCTCTTTTAATAAGCAATTTCAAGTTTTAATCATATCTCAAGTTTATGCAAAATTTCATGTTTATGCAAAATTTCATGAATTATCAAATGTTGTTGTTAGGTGTTTGTATGGACTGAAATAGATCATATAAGCTCCCAGAAAGCTCATTCAAGCTTTTAGAAACATTTAAAACAAGTTTAGAAGTTAAAATCAAAATCACCAAAATACCAATTAAATAGTTTAAAAATCAAAAATCGATTGAAATGGTGTATACAATGGGCAGGTGAATTTTGGATGGCCTTGGGTTAGTGGCTTAGTGGTAAGCCTATAGGATTGGTCTTGTGAACTTGGTTCTCTGTTTTCAGTTGGAAAGCTTTTGTAAGCCTTTTTGTCTATTTTGCATTTTACTGTTGTAATTGTTCATAGGCTTAAATTTCTGTTTATTTGTGTTAATTAGTTATATTTAAGTGTAGTTGATCATTAAAATAAGTTGGTTGTACTTTTTAATTTGAAGTTTATAAAAATTTCCTTTTAACGCTTAAAAGCGCATCTTGGTCAATTCTTAGTTTGATGTTGTTATGGTTGTTGTTTAAGGGTTCATTAGTCCTATAAAGAGATTATATAAGGTCTGAAATCAGTTTCATGGTTTAACTTTGTGATCTGCTTTGAAAAGGTTCCATATCAGACACTTAAAGGGTGTTTGGATTTGCTTGCTTAAACTGATCAGGTCTTGTTTGTGTTGAGTGCTTGTACTGTCTTTGTGTCTCACTAGTCCTATTTAACTCAAAGAAACCAAGAAAACCAGTCTTTGTTTATCCAAAGTCAAAATTAGCTTTTTGATCAAATTAGGTCTTTACTGTTGGATTTTATAGATCTAGGATCATGATTTTGTGTTAGAAAGTTGTTAGTGTTGGTTAAATAAGTCTTAGTATACCTTATAACAACATAATCAGTGCTTAGAATCAATCTAAAGTTCATCTTAGTCAAGTCTTTTGATTTTGATAAAAAGTCAAATTTTCATTAGGTCGTTTTTTAATAAACTTTGGAATTTCATTGTGTGTTCAATAATAAGTTTTAGCTTAAAAGCTCTTAGGGTATTAAAGTCTAGTTGCTAAACAAAAATAGAAAAATGTTAGTTCACTTCTGTCTAGCTTATTGAGTGCTTATTTTCAAGCTTCTTTTGGGTACCTGTCTGAAAAGAGTGCCATGTGCACCAGTTACATAAGCTCAATCAAAAGCTTGCATAGAGCTCATTTGTTGTTCAAATCTTGTGATCTTTGTTTCTTTGGAAAGCCAACCTGGTCATCTTGAGGTCTCAAGCCTTGTCTTTCATTTTGAAGCTTGTTTAGTAGGGCTGCAATAAGCTCTAAGTTTGTCCCATTTCTGTGTTTGTCATAAGTGCTTGTTACCTTTTCAGTAGCTTTTCAGTGTGCTTCTTTTTATCTTTTAGCTTCATTTGAGTAGTTTTTAGCTTATTGTATCTTATATCATCCTTTGTTTCAGCTTATGACCTTGTTTGAGCTTATTTCTCCAAAATAAGCTCATTAAGCCACTGTTGGACTTATAAGCTTGTAAAACTGCTTATTTGTAGTTTGTAAAATTTTTGTGTTTATTAAAGTTTCATATTTTTAGTATTTAAGTAGTTTTCAAAAAGAAAATCCAGAAAAATATCAAGTTAAAATCAGTGATAGTGTTTATTTAATATTTCCTAGCTTTTTGATTTTTCTTTTTAGCTTTTTAATAAGCAAATCTTGTTTTTCTATTTTTCTTTGTTTTCTGTCATCATATAGTATTTTTAGAAAAAGTTTCATATTTTTCTCTATCTTTTTAGTATTTATTATAATTTTAAATAGTTAAAAATAGTAATTAATTAGTAATAAATAATTAAAAAGCATAAAAAATATCTTTTCAGTTTTAAAATTAGTTTTATCACATTTTAGATTTTTCCAAATTAAAATTTCATTTTTCCAGTTTTATTTTATATTTTCTAGAATTTAAGTGTATTTTAAATAATAATTAATTAGTAATAATTAGATAAAAAGTGTAAAAAATATATTTTTAATTTTAAAATTAGTTTTATAATATTTTAGATTTTTCTGAATCATAATTTTATTTTTCTAACCTTATTTTGTATTTTCTTCTATTTTAGAGTATTTATTAAATAGTTAAAATAGTTTTTAATTAATAATAATTAATTAAGTAGTGTTAAAAATAATTTTCTTTTTCTAATAATTTTCTTTTATTTTTAGGATTCCAAAATGTTATTTTCATATTTTTAGGTCTTTTATTTCTTAGATTTCATTTTTATTTTGTACGATATCGTAGTTTTTAAACTTACGTTGTGCGTTTCTTTTATCCGATTGTTGTGCTTTCCAATTCGCTTCCAATTCCATTCCAATCAATCAAGAGTGTAATTTCTCAATCAAAACCTTCTTGATCGCTATCCTTAGTGATCACTCTATCATCTGAGTTTGTTTTGACACACCATTGAGTCTCCGTGGGACTAAACGACCCGGGAATTCATTATATTCTCTGATCTTCATTGTATTGGTTTCTGAGCAGTTTTAAGTTTATTACGGTTATCCATTCACAAGTGGCTAGCTTGTGTGATATAACTTGACGGTTCGGGGGTTCAAGGGTGTATTGGCAGGGGTTCAAGGTTCAAAAGGGGGTCAAGGGCCAAGGATTTGGTATTAATACATAAGGACCATAATTGCAATTCACCAAAAACCAAGGGACCAAATCTGCCATTTTGCAAAATTTATCATAGGGACCAATTATGACAATTTTCAATAGTACAAGGACCATTAAAGATATTTTTAAACTTCCAAGGACTATTTTTGCCAATTTTGAAACTTGAAGGACCAAACTTGTAAATTCTCAAAACTTTTGAAATTTTTCACCAAAGGACTAATTATGACAACTTATGATTTCAAAAGGACCTTTGGCGACTTTTCTTTTAAAATAAGTGCTCAGGGACTATTTCGCCAATTTTGAAAGTCTGGGACCTGAACCGCTAATTTTGCAAACTTAGCTCGATTTTCATCCGATTTTAAACATTTTGCATCCGAAACATATAAAATACAATTTTGGGATATTTTCAGATTTTGATGCATTTCGAGTGTTTTAAATGTTTTGCGAGTCAGATTGATTAAAATGATGAGTATTTACACACTCATCACATTTTTTTTCAACATAATAATAACAACTAAACATAATATCCCCCCACTTGAGATGAACAATGGGAATTCGGGGGTCTTCAATAATCTTCAAGAATATGTCGTCGACGAAAGCGTGATTTCCGAACCTTTCCACTTGAACCTTGAACTTAGGCAAATGATGACTTTCCAATCACAATTAAAGACTACAGGGTAGGCTAAGGTGTATAGGTGTATCGAAACAATATATTGGGTTAAGAAATGAAAGGAATGGCTCAGAAGGGTGTAACTAGGGATATCTTGCACTAAAGGTAAGTACAACAAAAGGGTTTCACATAGGGGTCGAGAAATCGAGGTGACTAATCGATAGACACACAATGGTAGGCTATTTGGGTGATAATCCTATAATATTGCCTTCTTAAACTGAAAAGTCCAAATACATCGAGCTAACTCAACATACCTCGTCTATGGTCTCGAAATGATGCAAAGGCCAAGTTCTAAAGTTTACAAGCTACCGGCACACTCATAATTTGGTGGATTTTAGGTAAAATATTGGAAACGGATAAGGCTATTCTCACCATATAATATCAAGGGTTGTATGTGCTCGGCTAAGGTCTAATCTAGTTAGGTTAAGAAAAACATGTCAAAATTTTAAAATGGCATAATTTTTCAAAATAAACTAGAAAAACGAGGAAAAATAAAGTTCAAGAGATAATTCTACTCCGTCCCTCACTTGAGTTGTACAAAGTTCCTTTTGTACTAGCGTTAAATAAAGGTGAAGAGAAAAGTAGAATTAGGCGAGAACTTCCACAATTTGCTCCAAAAGAAAGAAGGCCCACGAAAAGAGACGCGTCCAGATAAGTATTCATAAGCAAACTTCAATCCCTGAAATCACACTACCGACAAAGCATAATTCTAAAAAGAAAAAAATGAAAAATGAAAAACAAACCTAACTCACTTTCATAGGAATCACGGCTGCATTTAGCATGTGCAACAAGCCTTTTAAACCACTTGGTGTCCCAAGTGGACGAGTGAAGTCTTGTGAGGGTTTACAGGGAACACACCCACAAAGTTCATTTAAAATACTAATACAAGGTTATTGTGTTTAAAATGAAAGAACTAAAGCAGAGGATAGTTACGTCGTAAGTCTTTGAGGGAGTTACACCGTAACTTGGCAAAACCTGGCATACGCTGAAAGAGTGTAGCTACGGCGTAACCATTGAGATGGGACTATGCCATAATTGGTAATGCATCCGAAATTCTGCTGCAAGGGATTGGTTACGGCGTAACCACTGAGATGAGTTACGCCATAACTCTGGTGAGATCAGCATGCTGCAGCAGCAATCACTCCAAGTTTCCTGCAAAAATGGTTAAAAACATAAAACCCTACAGAAATGGAAATAAAACAAAAGAAATGGATAATTCGAGTTGTCTCCTGAAAGAGCACTTTTCTTTATTTACGAGTCTTTTAAGTTAGACTCAGAGCCGCGGGGCTAAAAGTGCTGGTTTGTTAAATCGTGGATGTGGCAATCTCCATGTTGAATCCAGCATATCAGATTCTCATCCCGCTTGTAATCATCGCCTAATTCTAAACAGCCCGAGTAGAAACTCTTGATCTTCTAGTAAGGCTGGTCAATACCTTTTTCTTTGTCTTCGTCACTGATATCAAGTGATGGTTGGGCGTGGCTCAACTGCCTCTTGGTCCAGTTTTTAAAATTCTTAATGGTTCTTGGCATTTTGAAGATGGTCTTGTCATCGTTTATCTTTAACCATACTAACCTATCTTTTTCATTTTTATCAAGCCCCGACAGCTCCTGAAAAGGTTTTCCTAAAATTACCCCTCTAAGTCCATCTTCCACAAACTCGCTCACGTCGTCCAAAACCATAAAGTCCACCAAGATTGAATGAGTCCCAACGAAGACACGAATTTTAGTTGCAAACCCAAGAAATTTATTCCCCTTAAATTCTAATTCTTTCTTCATAACTAGGTTGTAGCATTCTTTTGACATAATGTTAACTGAGGAGGCTGTGTTAATATATGGATGGAAGTCGATATACTCGATTTTGCATGAGATCTTCAGTTAATAAGGGTTCCTATGATGTATGCTGGTTCCCACCTCATAAAATCTAGGTTGATCAGTTTGCGAAAAAGCCTTCACAGAGTTGTCTTGCCAATGGGCCATTTCGACGTCACTTGAGAAGTCATCAGTACTGATTCCTAAATTATCCTCTTCCTCGAAATTGACAAAAACATCAAAATCTTTCCCCGAATCTATCTCGCCAAGATCCGGGGGGTCACTAAGAAATTCTTCTAGAGTGTCACCAAAATTGCCTACTGGGTCAACCGCACATACCTTTTGAGGAGTAGACAGGAGTTCATTAGGTCTGAACGTTGCAATCACTTCATTAGCTTCAAGAGTTAGTTTTCCAACAAAGACATCCACTTTTGTATGGGCAGTAGCAAGCATCGGTCTACCTAAAATGACAGGTATTCTGTTGTCTTCTGGAATGTCGAGAATCACAAAATCTACCGGGAAAAGGAATTTCTTTATCTTTACCAACACATTTTCAACGATGCCTAACGGTGACTGCATGGATCGATCGGCCATTTCAATTTTCATCTTGGCTGGCTTAAGGCCACGAATACCCATACGTAGGAACATCGAACGAGGCATTATGCTTATGCTCGCTCCAAGATCAGCTAGGGCATTACACATATTGAGACTCCCGATCAAGCAAGGGAGAGTGAAACAACCTGGATCTTTTTCCTTTTGTGGTAACTCGTTTCTCAAAACCGCTGAACATATTTCGTTAAGTTGAATTGTCTCATCCTTGCTTAATTCCTGCAAAATATCGTCATGAGTAGTTTTAATGGAATCAGTAAGAGGGGCGTTTACCAGTAAAGCTTTGTCCAGAAGTGAGAGTCTCTCCATGCTGATTCATCGCTTAACCTTTTCCGAAAAGGTAGTCGGTTCTTTAAGGATTGTTTCCACCGTGTTGAAAACTTCCTCTTCCCAATCCGCTAGGTAATCTGTGATGGCTTACGAACATGAGCTCACACTCTTTTCCAATCCCTTAATCTGATCTTCATGAATTTTGAGAGAAGAGACTGTATTTTCCACAAATGTCTTTATCATATTTTCAATTCTCTCATCTCGTTCCCTCGATTCCTTGATTTGGTCAAGAATCTTTTTTTCAAGATTGTTCCCGGTTTTGGTCCCGAATACACTCTTAACCTTCTCAATCCTACCTGCTTCAGCTTCATTTGCTCTTTCCAGCCTTCGTTTTTCGAAAATTTCCCTATAATTGTATTCTTGCTTTGTCAATGTCTTCATTACCTTATGATCAAAATTGTCTCTTGGTCCGTACCCTGTATCCATATGCCATTTGTAGCAATGTTCATAAATCCGTTGAATACATTCCAAGGCTTGGTCAGGGGTCATACTAGGAATAGGTCTAGGGGAATCGAGTAGTTCCCGTGTTAGCGCATTAATTCCCCAGTAGAAGACGTAGACGATTTGATGTTTGTTCAAATCATGAGTGGGACATCGATAAAGTAGCTCATTAAACCTTTCCCATGCCTGGTAAAGTGTTTCTTCTCCTACTTGAACGAATTGATAGATTTTACCAAGAAGTTTGGCCATTTTTTAAGAAGGGAAAAATTGTTGGACGAACTCTCTTCTTATTTTTCCCATGCTCCTTTACATTCGTTAGGGAGTTTATTGTACCATCTTTTCACAGTTCCAGTAAGAGTCATAGGAAAAATTCTTGCAGTGACCGAATAGCTCGGGGTGCCTCGGACGTTGAAAAGAGAGGATAAGTAGAGTACTTCTTCTACATGATTCTGAACGTCCTCATCTTCATCTCCAGAAAACTTAAGTTCGTGTAACTCTCAAATAAACTGGTCTGGAATAGAGTATTTTTCAGCACTAGAATCATGTGTGAAGGTTCGTTAGCAGTTCTCATTTGGTCGTTCCAAATACTGCTCCATGATTAAGTCATCGATATAATTTTCATCAATGACCTCCAGTTCTGCGTCGATCGGTGCGATTCAGAAATGAAAAGATGTTATGAATAGGAACCGAGAGTAAACTTTCCTAGTTCGAAATTGCTTCTCCGGATCATCGAATGGGTGGCTGAAAAGGCCTCGATCTTCTAGTCTTGTATCCCGACATTTAATGAGAAGAAAGAAAATTAAAAATAGGCTTAATGAAAATCCTAAAATAGCTCCCGAACGGCGCCAAAAACTTGATGCGTTTTTCTTGACTGTGTTTTAATATTTATATTGTCTCGTTATACCTATGGTCTACCCTAATGCACTAACGGGCAGTGTACCCGGTCGTGTGTAGGTGTATTATTTGGTAAAACCGAGGTCGTCCCAAGAGCTATGTGTGTTGGATTATTACTAAGTCTAGGTGTCACAGATTAAATATGGTTTCGATAAGGAATTAACTAATTAACTACTAAAGCAGATAAAAGCAATAAAAGGCAAAGGTTCAATCAATAGAGGAGAGTGGTGCTAAGCTAGTTATTCCTCCTAGCTATTAATGTCTACATCTAATTACTTCCAATTACTTCAGGTGGGGTCAAAGTCGAGAGGACAACATTTGGTCAATTCGCCCTAACCTATCAAGAAAGATGCCACCACCGGAGAAGTCGGTGTCCCTCATAAGTCCAGTTGTTCCTGGTCCCTAAGCCGAGTCATTAAGTACCGCTACATGCTAGACTTATAATAGTGAGTGCCCGGGCGTTAGCAACTTAAACACTCACCCCCTAATTCTTAAGTTCATCCAACCGGTAGGTGATCAGTTGGTCAAATCGCGCAAGTAGAAAGGGTCGTCAGTTGGTCATATCTTACCCTTCTTGTCTCAGTCTACTCACTTAGGGTCAGTTGGTCATATCTCCTAAGCAACTAGCCTCTACCGCCATTCAAAACTACCGAAACAAGGGTAGCTACCAATAAACTATGCATGCATACACTTAGAAATAATTATACATAAGTAATGTAAACGCAAACAAAACAATTAAGGAATCATAACTAGGTCAGCACCAAGAGGTGCTTAGCCGCTCATATTAACCATACAAATCAATTCAATATTTAATGTTACAAAATACATGAATTGAAAGTAAAGAAAAGATAAAATGCTAATGCTTATCGTAGGGAGTGATTTCTCCTCGAGAGACACTCCGTATGCTCCTCTAAACCTACCTTTGGCTTCTTCCCACGCTCTTTGGTTGTGGTGTGTGAAATGGGATGCTTTGAAATGTTTGGAAATCGTGGGGTATTTATAGGCGGATCTAGGTTACTGGCGTAACTAATAGAATAGTTACGCCGTAATCTTCTATTTCTTCGTAATTTGCACTAGATCTGCTGGTTACGGCGTAACCTTAGAAGTGGTTACGCCGTATCTTCAATATTTCTTGGTTACGCCGTAGTTTATGCAAGAGTTACGGCGTAGTTATCAGTGGCGCGGAACCTCATTTGACCTAATATAGTTACGTCGTAGTCTTTTGGGAGAGTTACGCCATAATCTTCTGATGAGTTGGCTTTCTGAGTCACGCTTATGTTACGGCATAATGTGAGAGATGAGTTACGCCGTAACCTCTTCAAAGTCAGCATACTATGATAAATCTTTGATATTTCTCCAATTTCGCGTCTCTTTAGCTCCAATGTTCGTAATTTAACTGAAAGTGGAAAATAATGGAAAACAAGCGTAAATCCATATAAATGATATAAATTACAAGCATTATCGAGGTAAATTGACACTTAATATTCAGGATAATTTGATGTTATCACATCACAACCTTATAATACTACTGACTACCCTTTTTGGATCGTCATTGCATCGTGATGCATAGGTACTTCACAATTTAATATGAAATAGTGTGCAATTAATTTTTTTTCCCAAAATCCTCACCATGCGTAAAGTCATTATTACGAAAAACATGCGATCGAAAATTATTATTCACTAAAATTTTTAATTACATAGTACCCGCAACCGTAATGCATAAGTAATCGCTAATAATTATTGTGGAAAACTAGAAGGGGGTTGAATAGTTTTACCAATTTAAAACTTCCTTTTAAATATTTAGATCGACTTATGTCAATCTATTTAGATGTGTATGTTGGACGTTGATAGATAGATATATAAAAGTGTAATGAAAGAGAAAGAGTAAGAAGCACATAACCACAACACGAGTATTTATAGTGGTTCGGCTACAAGGACACCTTCCTTGCCCTACTCCACTCCCCAAGTCACCTACTCTAGAGTTCGTAAACACTACACGACACCAATCTCCTTATGGCGGAGAAGCCTTCACAACGTCGCCTACTCTTTTTCCGGTACTAGGCTAACCACCGGGTTCTTTCACACCAAGGTGAACCACACCTATCACAACGTCGCCTACCCTTTATTAGGTACTAGGCTAAGTACCTAGTTCCATTACTAAGGGAGGAACTACTACCCAACACAACACAACACCTATTCCCAAGGAGATCCACTCCTTATTACAACACCATCAAGGATATCACCATCCTTGGAAATGAACTAATATTATATGTATAACGATGCACCTCATCGATTATACGACCTAGGCATTCTTCCCTAATGCCACTTGATTTGATTCCTAGGCATGCTTCACTAATGCCTTTGACACAACGTTTGGCACCTTTCACTAATGCCTTCGTCTTAACACCTTTAGCATTCTTCACTAATGCTTTTGACACGGACGTTAAGCATCTTTCACTAATGCTTTCGTCTTGACTCTTTCGGCATCCTTCACTAATGCCTTCAACACAATATCTACGGAGGAAGAAAGAATTATCAACAAGAGAACCTCAGTTGTCTTGATGATGACAAAGCATGGCAACTCATGGACTTGAGCTTGCTCGACTTCAAGAAGTGGTGATCTCGCCTTTAAGAGGAACCTAGAGAATCACATAAAAACAAAAGACAAACTACATAGAAAGATCCTTTAGGATCAGTGGTTAGAGAGTTACAATACTTGGGGAAAGTATATGTTAGAGTGGCAAGCCAAAAAGAAGAAATGGCTCACTATTTATAGAGGAGAAAGTTTACTGTTCCCCGGATCCCACGGATCCCTCCCACAAGGGATCCGTCTAGTGTAATCCTAGGGATCCATGGGACGCTCCTCTTTGCCCATGGGTATTTTGGTTATGGGTTGATCCATGGGTTTCTTATTAGATACAATGTATCTTATGAGTTCAATGTACCTAGTCAAATGGGTATGGGTCAATACCATGGGTTATGGATATTTTCCATGGGTTGTAGTTTTTACCCATTTATATAATATATACTAGTTGTGTATATATTTTACCCAATATGTAAACACTAGTTGTTGTACATATATATTACCAAATCATAAAATCACTTATACTTGTTTTAGTGTTTTATGTGAAAACGTTAAGTGTGTTAGAAAACTATTGGCTCAAACAGTTTACGTATTTTATTTGTTTCGTTAAAATGATTTTACGTTTGGGGTGTCATGAAGTATAATCCAAATAGGTATTATGTTGCAAATGGTTTTGCAATATGGTTTGACACAAAGCTCCCCCTAGCTTTATGGTGTCAAAATCTATATGTGTATTTTGAAAATCTACAAAATAAAGGTTAGAAAACAAGAGTATAGTGCATAATTTCCTGTAAATAAGACTCAAGTTAGTAGTATTTTGTACTTCTGTACCACAGATCCCACGGTTCCCTCCATGGAGGGATCCGTCTAGGCCTTTTCTAGGGATCCGGCTGTCTGGTGACAGATTCTTCAGCAATGAAGATATGCCAAACAATGCTAATAATGAGGTGAGATATGTAGATAATTAGCAAGCATAAACACAAAGCAACATGGCATATAAGTAATCATTCAATAAAACCAAGAGATAATCAAACAAATCTCTGAAACTAAAAGAATGATCTAGCCATACAAGTACTACTAATATTAATTAGTTACTAAACTTAAAAACGCAACAATGTGCTCGAGTCTAGGGATGAGTGGACTTGTTGATTTGATCCAATTTTTCAAGAAGATGATTGAACATGAAATGTAACTCATTTCGTGCTTCTTGAACAAGTCCTTGAGTGATTAGACAATTTGGACAATTATTGTCTTGGTTTGGAACCGGAGGGAAATGGATATTTTGAGGAGGCTCTATGAATGATTGTGGGTTTTCATTTTGAGACATGGGATGAGGTTCTAAAAATGAGGGTGGTAATGGAAATTCTTCCATATGATCAAGTCCTTGATTGTTCCTTGTTTCCCATGATGGACTAGTTGGTGTTGTAGGTGGTTCCCTATTAAACGAGAAAGTTGGTGAGTGGGAGGTTCTTGGTGGCGAATGCTCTAATGAATAGAGATTTGGGTGAGGAAGAGGCTCATTAAAAGGGTGTAGTCCATGCTCAAGGAATGAGGGTTTCGATGGCTTGCTAGAACTAGCTATGTTTGGTTTTGAACTAGATGATCATTTTTCTAGTCCAAAAGGTTTGATGCTAATCCTTGCGGTTCACTTAGCATTTATTGAATGGGTTTGAAGAGGTAGGATTCTAGCATTGTTATCTCTTATGGGAGATGATTCGATGGATGAGATTTCATGGATCATTTGGCCCTTTCTTTTGGATGAGCCTTTGGTTGAGGAGTTGTTGCTAATAGCCTTAGTCATGGTGATGATATTGATGCTATATGAGCTTCTAGTTGCTGATTTTTGAGAGATAAGTGAGAGTGGTGCCTTAACCTTAAGAGTGTTTGGTTTATAAAGGGTAATTTGAATTAGAGAATTAAATTCTTGGCCACTAAGAGAATTAAGCATGCACTTAGGATATTGATCAAAAGGTGGCTTAAATTTGAAGAGGGAAGCTGATTAAAGCTTTCTGCAGCCATGGATCCCGCGGATCCCTCTCACCAGGGATCCGTCTGTCAGACAGTTTCTAGGTGAAATGATTATGCTTTTGTAAGGTTTATTACCTATGTATTTTGAGGTTTTGACTTAATTTTGAAGTTTTTAACTGATGGATATCTTATATGCTCAACCATAAGGGGTGGTGGTGTTTAATGATGGTTTTGGGTAAAAAAATTGACTTTAGGTAGTCTAACTAAGTGTTCGACAAGGATACCATTTGATTTGATATGGAAAAATGGTGGTAATTAGTCTTATAAGTCAGATGATGACTCAAAAACAATTTACTAAAATCTTAAAAAATAAGAAAAAATGAAAAACCAGTCTTAAGCTTATTTTTGAGTTAATGGTGACTAAAATCAATTTGCTAAAATTGATAAATGTCTCAAACTAAGAGTTATGAGATGTGAGAAATAATGTGTGAGTGTTGGAGCGGAAATATGGTGAGTTTTAATGAGTTGATAAATCAACAGCATTTTGAATTTGATCCTAGATAAGCTATGGGTAAGTGTGATGCTTTCAAATGTTTGCGGAAGACTTAGTTGGTTCTAATGCCTTATGTTTGGCTAGTGTGATGTGATCTAGTGAGCTATTTTGATGTAAGTAAGTATGCATTGTTCATCAGTAGTCACGGATCCCACGGTTCCCTTCTGGGAGGGATCCGGCTAGTTATAATGCTGGGATCCACCTCTGCGGATCGAGAGGCTTTCAGGAAATGTGCAACTTTGCACTTTTTAGCAAATGCTTCTCCTAGTTGTTTCTATAAGGACTAAATGCAAGAACACAGCAAATATAAGGCATAGCAAAGTAGGGAGAGCTAAAAGTTCCTAAAATGAGTGACGACGACCACTTAAATGTTTTCAACGAGTCGTAAAATCTCATTCTACAAGTTCCTAAGTTAAGATTGTTTAGTGCCAAGATATGGCTAGACCTACATACTACACTATTCTACACAAGCATTGTTTAAGTGTTACAACCCATTGTTTGAAATTGTTCTTCACAAATTTAGGTCCTATGACCTTACCTCATTTCTCCTCCCCTTCCCGTCTTCACCCGTCCTCCACTCTTTATCATACCATCTCTACTTCTTTTTCTTCAAGAATTTGGCGAAGCACTTGAAGATTCCCTTGGTTTGTTGCCATTCGAGTGATGCACCAGGAACGTCCGGCAATTGGTTGATGTAGTGCAAGGGGTCGAGATCGGTATTTCCGAGTAGGTTGCTAGTACCTTCACCTTCTCTTTGCCTCTCTCTTTCTTCCGAGGAATCCGTGGGTGGGTGAGGCCTTTTGCCATCTACCATAAACCTTGTAGTTCTTCCCTCGGTCAATGACACCATAACCTTGTTGCAAAAGCTATGATCATAGGATTACGGAGAAGGATCTAATGCAAAGATGAATTTAGCAAGACGGGTTAGGAGCATTGCGTACGGGAGTACCATTTTGTCCATGCTTCTTACACTTGCCATTCTCTTAATCATGTAGTAGGAAAGGTTAAAGCGAGTCTCGATCACTAGGCAATAGATCATGAAACTTAGACATGCGTTGGGGTGATCCTTGTTTCCTACTAGGCACACCACATTCTCCCTCACCACATTTTCCCATTTCCTATACAATCCGTACATCTTGGAGAGCTCCATTTGGAAAGGATCCCTATAGATCACTTTCGAATTCCTAGTGGCCCTTGATGGGGATGCTCTTGGCATGAACACGGTGTCCCTCACCGTTGTTGCTTCCGGGATTAACATGTGGTAGATTTCATGATGATCAACCATAGTGTGTAACTCTTCCAAAGACCACTCATTAGAATACATGCAAACACCTTGATATGGAACCCCTATTATTCTTCCAAACTCTACAAGCAAAAGGGTGTACTCCTGCTCATTTACGGTGAAAACAATCGAGATGGACCCATCATCATTTCTAGTAATCCCCATTGTCTTGTAGAACTCGAGTACAAAGACCGGGAAAATTTTTTCGTTTATGTCCAATAAACAATCAAACCCAATAGCTCCAAAACCTTCTCTTATGTCGGTATTGGCAAGAAATGATGGTTCTACTACTCGACCTTCGTAACAGAGTCTCTTTTCGAGCATTTTAAAGGCTTTTCTATCTTCGGGACTAAGTCCATCTTTTCTATGGTACATTGGTATGTAATGAGCGGTATCTTGGTATTCTTGTTGTCGGTTGCTTTGCATGATTGTTCCTAAACAATATAACCACAATGTGCTGTTAATTGTGAATAGTAACCTAGGGGGTTTGATCACAATTTTTCTCTCATCATCTTTGTTGAATTCAAGAAATGTGTTTAATTTGTATTAACAATGTTAATTCTTTGATTTAGATTATCTTAGAAAACAATGTGGTGACAAATTATGATAAACCCATTTGAATCCAACTCTTAAAGATGAAGAAATTGTAATCCTCGAAATCAAGGAATTAAATTAACAATGTAGTGAAGAATATACTTACACAAGTGATTGTTGTGCTTGAGAGAAATGATCAAATTGCTCCTTTGAACAGTAGTTGTGTTCTTGTTCGTGAGTCTTTGAAGGGAATATAATTGTGGAACATCCACAGTGATCATTACTAACTTATGCTGTCTTCTGTTGCACGGATCCCACTGATCCCTCTCATTTGGGATCCGGCTAGTGTAAACGCAGGGATCCGGCATGACAGCAAAAATCAGCTTAATCAATCCTTGATAACTTTGGTTTGGGAGTTCTAAAATCTTCTAGATTTTGATGTTTAAGCTCAATAACTTGTGATTTGAGTTTTTGACGGTTTAGTACTAATCCTACTAGACGTGGTTCTGTAACATATTGGATTTCACAAATACATCAAACCATAACTTAAATGGGGCGTATGAATATATGGTTTTAGAGAGACAAAGTGGAGTGTTCTAGAGAGATAAAGCAAATGGAAGGTTAGATTATTCAATGAACATCCAACCCTCTCCTTTGTGGGGAGAGGGCTATTTATACAAGTGACTACGCCCTCCTTCGGGCTGTGGATCATGCATACAGTGGGTAAAGACCCGTCCTTCTTCCACGGTGTTACTTACACTACTTTAAATCTGACTAATATACTAATACGTCTACGAGCTATAATATGCTAAACATATGTTGGGGTGACCAACACTTCATTATGGATTTTCTAAATCCTAACAATCTCCCCCTAAGGGAGGTCACCGCAATAATTACAATGGAAAATGACCTAGCAATTAAACTTTAATCATTGATGATCGAGCTCATAGACTTCATATCTCCAACAACTTAAACGTCATGCAATAGTAGTGATTCCTTGACTTGGAGTGGTTCATTGATATGTGATTAGGAGCATACTTAGAGATCATCATCATCATTACATCTCTACATTGTCCGATTGTGGGATTGCCAACATGTAAGGTAGTAACTTATAGACCGACATGCTCACATTTTTGGATCATGATTTCTTCTCATCAGAGTAGCGGAAGCTTTAGTTGATTCATGATATTTGCAGCAGTGTAGCAGAAGCATGGAGGGAGAATATCAGAGTCATCGATGCATTTATCATGATTTCTTTAGAGGTGAATGTGTTGTGTGAGCATGCGGCTATGGATTGACCTCTCAATTCTGATCAGCTGCAACCGTCCAAATGTACCTCCAAACAACAGTTAGCAATAAAACACACGAAAGTGTCTTTGATCACTTTCGTTGAATTGAGGTACACGGCCCACGGTTCCCGCTGATCGATACAAGTCTTTTGTGATCGGTATAATTCAAAATCTCCTTGACGGGGTTTCATAGAATCGCTCTGGCCGTTCTCAAACTGGAACGTCTCAAAGAAGACAACACGGATTGAGTGAACCAGCGAATTGAGATTCACTGATTGATGAAACATTGATTTGAAAACAGTCGCGTATTGCTTAGAAGAAAGAGTTTTGCAATACGACGAAGGTTTTATGAGAAAGATCAATTTTCAATCAGAAATACTTATTGTATTTGAAAATGTATACACCTTCGATGTGCTAGAGAAAAGAATATTTTCACATCGAACGGTTTTTCCAAAAGTATTCATCAATTCATTTCCTGGACCAAGGTTGATTCAAGAATGAATCACCCCATTGTTTCTATCCAGTTGTCACAAGCTTGATCTTTAGAAAAGATCTCACATGTCACCCACCAAGAGCTTGTTTGATGTTGGCTCTAGAAAGATTTCCATCTTCATCGTGAATATTTACATCTCACTCGGATGTTCTGGCAATACCACAAGGATAATGCGTAGGACTCTTAATATATTCTTACTTTCCACATTGTGTGAAACAGCACTTCTTCATTAATTTAGTGTCCTAATGAGATATTGTGGATGATCTCTTGGCTCTAGACTCAATTGTGCACATTTGGTTCCTATGTCGGAGACTAGGGAGAGGGTCTCCTTCTTCAATATCAACAATCTCTAAGAGAAAGTCGATAGATAATGTAGGTTCCCCATGAGAATGAAACAAGTCCTTTTAAAAGGAACTTGAGTAGCTTGGGAAGATAGGTGCAGTGCGTCACTGGGTCCATGACGTCTTGTCTTCAATACCAGTGTTACCTTAGTAGACACCAAGAGCATATGTATTGAACCCGGTTTACGCCTAAGGTTGAACTAATGGAGGCTATTTCTTTTCACCCTTTTCACATTCATTTCTTTTTCATTCTTCAACCCCTCCAGTGCTTACCGAGACTTCATAACTAGAACCTTGTTGGGTTTATTCCAATTCTAGCTCTGTCTTAGTCCGCACTCTTCCCATTTCTCACTTTTCTCCTTTTTTCATCATACCTAAGGACTTCTATACTATTTAGTGGATTGTCCCTGGGTAGATCCCTCCGGCACTGGTGGGATCGTGGGAACGAATACCTAACCTAACCATCCTTATATCTCTATACATAAAGTAAATTTGGTCGGTCTTTTTGGTATTGTTCTTCTGCCATTGGAACCATTTGAAAATCAATCCAGGTACTTGTGATATATTATCAAAGCATTTTGTACTTGAATTGTTTTTTATATTTCAGAAAAAGTTCTCCCTCAACATGTGCATCGTATGTTTGAAATCGCTTTGGCACATGGAGGCAAGAGGATTTGAAAATCTTCAGATTGAGAGATAAGAATTCACTTCTTTGATCAACATTTTCTAAAAATAGCGACATCACTTTCTCGATGAAAATTAGTATTTGAAATACTTTATTAAAGATATCTTTAGGAAAGGATCTGGTTTTCAAAAAAAATTCCCCCCCTCAATATGTGCATCGAGATATTTGAAATAATTTTAACACATAGAGGGAGAACCTTTTGAAGTACATTCACGAACACAAAAGCCATATAGAAAACATTAGAAAATCGATCAAGATACTCTATGTTGAATCATAGAAAAATTAGTACCTTGAAAGTTTATTTTCCTTTTGAAATGCTCCCCTTCAATATGTGCTTCGAGAGATTCGAAAGCATTTAGCACATATGGGAGAGCAGTATGCACATTTGAATGAAAACGATCACCTTTTATCAGATTGCATATTTATATCACATTTTCTCTCCCGATCAAAAATTTCAAATCTTTTGAGATTTTGGATCTCAAGTGATTTAAATATGTAAGAAAAACTTGTTGGAGAAAAATGTGTCCGGTTTTATTTAATCTGAAATGGAACACTCCTAAGTTCCCTTTTTAGAGTAAAAAGGGAAACGACTAGCCATAACCTATCACTATCATATACATTACATTTATAGTTGTTCATAATACAATCACCACATAACAGATAATTTTTAATGATAACAAAGCTACTACAGGAAGATGTCTTCATTCAATTCTTTGAAGTAGCTTGTAATGTCCTTTACGTAATCTTCCACCCATAAAACTTTCAAGGCTGCGGAAGATCTTTCTTGTCTTAAGTCTTCGACCGATCGCGACAATGAACTCTTCACACCTCTTCAAATCCTGCTCGCACTGTAATCTCGCTTTTGTTCCACGGCTTCAAGTCAAGTTTTATTTCCTTCACGCTTGAGTTCAATTCTTCTTCAACCATCTTGATCGTACCATCACTAAACTTGTATAACTCGCACAACCTCATTAGCATTCTTGACCCGTATCTGTCGGTAAAGAGGACTGCTCTAGGGGAGTCAATCATTGTGTATTCGTGACGGAATTCATGCCCAGTGGCTTCCCATTGAGGTCTTGTAAGATTGACCTGAGTCTGGTAGCTTTCCACACCAAGTTGATAATTACCAACTCTTTGTCGAATGACTAAGCCCCTGATCCAAAGGTTGACTGCAGCAGAGAGAGCCTTCTTCTCATGAATAGGTAGATGGTCTAGATGTCCTTGGAGGTTCAGAAGATAAAGATCTTCAAAGTCACTTGGAAGCAAATGTTTGAAGTCGTTTTCTTCAATAACATGATCTTTCAAGTCTGCTCTTCTAAGAACAATCTTCTTCAGATAATCATAGCCGTAGATTGAGAAGATTTCTACACTGACCACACTTAGAATACGCAGCTTGGATCGAACAGCTTTGCGTGTCTTTTCAGCACCATGTCTATCAATGTAGAATTTCTTCTTCTTGAACCACCAATGAGAAATGTCGTATGAGGCAGCAATGTCATACATTTGTTCTTTGTCTGTCCAGAATTGATCAGGTACCATCTGATCAAGACCCGGATCTATGTAGGTTGCAGCTTTCATCTTAGAAATCGATAAAGCTGGTTTTCTTTCTTCAGTTCGAGCACATAGATATTCCAGATCACGATTGAAGAAGAACTCTGACTGAATTGTCAATTGTCCAGGTTTACCGCCTAGAGGAAGAGGGTTTTTAACATCAAAACGATTGATATGCTCACTGACTTGATCATTCAGCATTTTATGACATTCTTCCATCTGGTATTGAAGCTGGCTGGCATCAGAGTGGAAGACTTTGACGATTTCAAATGCTGGGCCTTCAAGATCTTTAGGTGTGATTGAATAAATTCCCTTCTTCTCACAAAACCACTTCATAAAGCTTCCCATATCACCTGTGATATGTAGGAGAGAGACTTCAACAGGGGCTTCATAGTTGGAAGTAATGGTAGTAGCCCAATTGTTGTCAGGGATTATCGAATCATATTCAGGAATGGACCATGAAGGCTCAGGAGTTTGAGGTTTATCTTTGGTGAGCCAGCTTTGAGACATGTCCTTTGATAGTGCATCCCTAGACATCTTGATGCGTTTACCCTCAATATAAGCGTCCCACCAATCTTCTTCTTCAGTAACTTTGGGGATATGCTTGGTGGAAACGTCATCGTTTTCTGATTCTGACTCTTGAGCAACGTAAGACTCTTCGTTAAGCATCTGGTCTTTTGGGATAGCAGAGAATATGGGTGTAAACCTGGAATCAACCGTGGTCCAAGCCATAGACGTCTTCTGAGTACCTTGACCACCGGATGAACTGGTTTGATTAGAGGGTTTTGGTGGAGGTGTTGGTGGATTTGTCTTATGAGTTGTGGTTGTGCCAGAGGATCCATCAGTTCTGGATGTTCCAGCTCCACCAGTTGGAAGAGGAGGAGGAGGTGGAGATTTAGGACATTTATGCAATGACTCCAACACAACAGTCCTCCTTTTCTTCTTTGCCTCTCTTTCTCGAATGTCCTCCAGAAACTGCAAATGATTGTCGTGCTTTATCGATTCTTCGAGAGCCTCGTATAACTTCTTATGGACCTCATCCAGACGCTCATTAGCGTCATACATTTTATCCGAAAGAACTGCTCTCATATCTAAAATGGGTAAGTCTTTAAACCGTTGAAGCAGTGGAGCTTGCATTGCCCATTCTACAGCATCTTTAACTTCGGCTTCAATGGCATCTACTACAACATCATCGAAGTTAAGGTTCTCCAGCTTGGATACACGACGATCAAGGACGTTGATAGATTTAGGTAGGTGCTTCTCAAGAGCTTCAATACGTGTCATGGCCTCGTCGAGCAATTGATCAATTTTTTTGATCAGAGGTGGTGACCCCGGTGGTGTGACATTGTCACTAATTGTGACAACTGGCGATGAAACTTTAGTGGGTTTGGGTGGTGGAAGTGCAGTTGTTTGAGCAGGAGCGGGTGGTGAAGGTGCGATTGTTGGAGTAGTAGATGATGAAGTGACCATTGGTGCTGACATCGGAGGAATGGTAGAAGTGTCTTGCTCAATGGCGACCGAGAACATAGACTGAACTTCTTCCTTTTCATCGTTTTGCTTGTCAGACTCGATGTCTGAGGGTCTATCCTTAAGGAATTGATCACCAAAGGTAAATTCAGGCTCAAGATTCTTTAGTGATGACAGAGATTCGGTGGATATGTTTGATTCTTCCAGGCGCACGGGTTCCTCAGTTCTTGGCTCAAGAATCTCCTGTGTACCTTCCAGCAGTTCATTACCCTCAACTTTTATAATTTGTTTGTCAGTGTTCGTTTGTTCAATTTCAGTTTCAAGCACTTGAACCTCTTCAGTAGGAGGTGTTGTTTCCTGACCTTCTGCCTGAGTGTCACTAGAAGCAAAGGTTTCTTCCTGTGTGTCAGACACATCCTTTTCCACTCGAGTTTGTTCTTCAGCTGAGGATGATTCAACGCCTCTTTTCTCGAGCTCGAATTGGTTTGAAGTTTTAGGAGTCGGAGTAGAGATAGTTAACAACATATGAGCTGCTTGTACAGCTTCTTCTCTTGCTATTCCTTTGCCATTACCTTGTGCAACAGGAGTGGTTTGGCATGGTGCTAACACAGGTTCTCGTAGCACGACCCCTCCCACTGGTTGTCTTTGAGGCATGTTTAGACTATCCAGACTCTGTTGGATTCCTTGTTGTAGTGCAGCCTCATCTTCATCCATCAAACTCCTTTGACTCTCAGGAACCTTGGATCCTTCATCTTTTCCTTTTCCGGCGTCTCTCTTTCTCTTTTTCTGCTTTTGTGATGAAGTGTCAAAAGATTGAGGTCTATCAAGTCTCTTCTTGGGAAGGGTGGCATATGAGGTTTTCGAGGATGATTTAGCACGAGAAGTAGACTTTGTAGACTTGGGTTGTGAGGGATCTGGAGTGTTATCAACATTGGATCTAGATGCCCTTTTCTTGTATTTTCTGAAGTAATCAGTGTTGGAATCACTCCTAAACATAAATCAAGTGTTAGTGATTCATATGTAATAGTTAGCTTAATTATGGCCTTTATATTTGTTATTAGCTTAAGCTTATGTAGAAGGCCCATAAGCTTAGGCCCATGTCCATTAAGGAAAGGGACTAGGAGTGTTGCCCTAGCTCCCCTTCCTATAAATACCTTGTAATAACCCTTACTTGAGGGTTGGTTGTTCAATTCACTCTTTCATTACTCACGCATAACTCTTCTTTATTCATACGCGTAGTGTTTGTGTGGTTTGTTCATCCGATCTTCTCTCTATCTCTTTCTATTGTGCTTGTGTTGTAAACTTAGTGACCTAACAGTGGTATCAATCGCCTAATAGTGGTATCAAACCCAAATCATCATCTCAATCATCACCTCCATCAACATAAGAAACACCTATGTCAACAACAAAATCTGTTAAGAAGGCAACTCCATCCAATGATTCGATAAATGGTTAAGCAGGTTATCACCACCACACAACAAGCTACACAGCCACCACCATCTGATCAACCAAGGATTGTAAACCACACCACCAATGGAGAAAATCGTTGATCACTTTACATACACCGGTGGTGAGGATCACGACATACCTGAGCCCCTACCAGAACCTCAACCGAAATTTAGATCAAGTACATTACTGCACTCCTTGTTTTCATACGCTTCAAATCAAAGAGCGAGTTGAAGTTCTCCACCTCGGGGTCGAATCTTACCTAAATTCTACACTTCATCGGAATCAATCAAGAACCTCAGTACAAAATCGTTCATAAACAAAAGTTTGGGTTTGTCTACTAAGGCTTTCGATGAAATTCACTAAGTTCTATGACGCCACCCTGGAGATGGTTCGAGATGGATCGGCATATCGATTGAAGGACATTGAGTTGGGTATAATTCAGACGAGGAGATGGAATTCAAAGGATCGCAAGGATGTTCGTTGATTTATCACTAGGATTGATGAATGTTTGATTCATCGGGATCGATCAACGGTTGGAGAGCTATGTGGGAGGATGACCAAACTTTCCGATTCGACTCTCAACGTCCTCGTAAAGTAGGCGATCGTCTGTAATCATTGGGTATTCTCTTGATTGTGATTTTGCTTGTTTGATTATCTGTCCATGGCTTGTGCACACATATCAGTGTACAACCCGTACTTGTCAAGAAAGGACCCTGTGGTACGCTTCAGTGCCACAATCCTTATAAAAGGAGCGAAAGCTTCTTACTTTTGAGTAAAACCTACTAAACCTTTCAATTTTCAAAGGTTTTGCTCAAAAGAACAAGTACTTCCCCTTATGATTTTCAAAACCTCAACCGTTTATATCACTTGTTGAGCGGGAGCATTTGACTAAAAACTTTGTTCACAAAATGTTCTTTGTGCAATCTTCCCACAAAACTCAAAATGGTCATATTTATTCTCAACATTTATTCAAAAATAACATTTATATGCCATTTTTTAGGGGGAGAAAAATATGTGATAAGAAATATGTTGTGTTTTGCTATTGAATCCTCGTGTGAAAAGACTTCAACCCATGAATTGACGGATCTGAACAGTCATATATTGAAAAGATTTGTCTTCCAAGACTTATCCAAGTAAATTGTACCCATTCGAGAAGCTCTTGATAGACATGAACTTTGACGGGTTTGACAACCTTTCGGGGTTGTCCACATCTTCAAGGTAGTTATTAGAGCTAGTTGTCACCTAAAAGCTGACAATGTATCTCTTTAACTATGCAACATAATCGTGTCTCGCAAGGAATTGTCTATCTTGAGTCGATCAATTCAAAAGTGCGAACTCTTTCCTCACTTGCGATTTCGTAAAACTCATAAGCACATGTGGAGGGGAGTATTTCGAAAATCTAAAACTCTTGAAGTGTTCAAACATGTTTTCATTCACAAACACTTTGAGATATTTTTCATGAAAAATGGTTTTATGGCAATGGAGTTATAAGGTGATTAAGGTTAGGAATAACTGTCCTATGATCCGCCAGAGCGGAGGATCTACCCAAAGACACTACCAATAGTTAGAATTAGAAGTCCTTAGGTATGATTGTAAAAGGAGAAAATGAGAATCGGAGAAAGAAGGAGTTGAAGAATCAAAAGAAATGCAAAGAAAAGGGTGAAAAGAAATAGCCCTCCGTTATTCAACTTAGGGCATAATCGGGTTCAATTCATATGCTACCGGTTGTTACTTGATGACACCAAGATTGAAGATTAAAAGTCGTCATGGACCCAATGACGCATGCACTAAACCTTCTTAGCCACTCAAGTTTCTCTCCACGAAGCTTGTTTCATTCTCACAGGAACCCTACATAATCTATCGGCTTTCTCTTAGAGATAGCTGGTATTGAAGAAGGAGACCTCTCCTAGTCTCCGTCGGAAACCAAAATGCACTATTGAGTCTAGAGCCACGAGATTCATCAAAAGATCTCTTAGGTACACTTGACATTTCATCACTTGGTGTTCAACAATAAGAACATCGGTGATATGTTATCGAGTCCTTCACGTGTCTTAGCAACTGTCGAGAACATTTATGAGAGGTTCACAACCGTGATCCTTAGTGATTGAATGGAAACTCTGCCGAGGTCAACATCAAACACCTCGACAAAGCGAGTCACTTGGTAACTCCCGTGGATTACGCTTAGTGTGTCTCAAACGGTCTGATCGTGAGGTGATGCTTGGTGTACCTCAACGACTCATCTTAACTCAGTAGGTGTACTTGCACATCGTGTTACTCACTTGTGGGACTCCAGTTCGAACGGCCTTTGTGAGAATTAGAGTTGTGTTTCACTCTATGTTGTTAACACTCTCGAAGTTCAAACTTGTAAGTGCGGAATCCACTTATTACTAACCGCTTTCATGTTTTCTTCTTATGGAAGCTCGAGCGGAATGATCATGCGAGACTCTTCACATGCTCATACCAACATCATCACTAATGGAAGTTCTCTCAAAAGGCAACACAAAAGTCGAATGATTCTCGTCAAATCAAAGAATCTACAAAGTTTAAAGACTTAAAGAACTTCATCAAGACTAAAATCCAACGTTAAAGAGCGTGTGAGCATGTTGAAGAATGACGTAGAGACCTTTGGAATGAATGAAGTCGACACGAGGCGCACTTGATTCGCACAACAACAACATACTATCACTACCATCACAAAGAAAAATGATCAAAGAACAAAGATTAAGATGACGTCAAAAGTCGAACTGTTTAAAGAAAACAATTTCTCTACACTTTGGGAGATTGTTCAAATCAAGGCAATTCTTCTCACAAGAAAGAAGAATGTCAGAAGACGTCAAAGCTTCTATTACATCAGCACCTTCACCGTTTACATTCATTCATCACCAACACTTAGGGGGAGATTGTTGGAATCACTCCTAAACCTAAATCAAGTGTTAGTGATTCATATGTAATAGTTAGCTTAATTATGGCCTTTATGTTTGTTATTAGCTTAAGCTTTTGTAGAAGGCCCATAAGCTTAGGCACATGTCCATTAAGGAAAGGAAGGGACTAGGAGTGTTGCCCGAGCTCCCCTTTCTATAAATACCTTGTAATAACCCTCACTTGAGGGTTGGTTGTTTAATTCACTCTTTCATTACTCACGCATAACTCTTCTTTATTCATACGCGTAGTGTTTGTGTGGTTTGTTCATCCGATCTTCTCTCTATCTCTTTCTATTGTGCTTGTGTTGTAAACTTAGTAACCTAACAATCAGCCTTCTTAATACTATCGGTGAGAAGAGCATCACGAATTGGCATACCAAAGATCTCTTTATTAACACCTTTGGCAACATATTTGAGGTTACCAAGTACAAATTCATCACTAGCTTCATGGAGGACTGACTCACTCCTTGGATTAAACTGATGTGTTTGTTGCAAGAGCTGAATGATGAGCTTCGAGAACCTTACACTAGGAATTACAAGTTTGTTTATGGCCTTCCTTCCTTTGGCTTGATTCAGAACATTTTGTCTGTCGGTGATGAACGTGTTCATAGACAATGAAAATTCTTCCCAAATGTGTTCTGTGACATCAATATTCACCCCTTTGATAATCCCCCACAAGATTTGTAGAATGGGAGCCCTCGCTTTATCAAACCCTGAAGTTTTACCAGTTAAGCATAGGTTGAGAATAGTAGCAATGGCTCTCCATGGTTGATACATGTTGGCGGTGATGATATCTGAAGCCTTTGTTACGTTAACTTGATAACCCAACTCATTGAGAAAGTCTATTAGTTCTTCAGCAGTAGGTGGAGGGACAGATGGTTTTGTAGGGTCACATGGAGTGATTCCTAGGGCCTTACTGAGAATCTCAGAGGTGATTTCATACTCTTTATCATCAAGCTTACAAGAGTAAGTGGCTGAGATCTTGTCCCATGTAACAGTGTTCCAGAATTTTTGTAGGTAAATAGAAGGGATCGTGCATCGCTTGGTCAAGGCACCAAAAAAGTTAGTGTTTTTCAGAATATCAATGGCAATCCTGAAGATTGGATTTGGTTGTGTCCTATCCACGTCCACAAAGCAGTTTCTTTTGGATATATCAACCCATTTATCATCTGGAAGAATTTCCTTATATGTAAGAACTGTGGGTGGAGTAGAGGTAGCAAGGTTCTCGGAAGAGGTTGTGTCTGCCATTGAAATTCTGTAGAATCACACATACAACAACAGTATTCGAGAGCATGTTATGTTAGACATGGTTAGCAAATCAACCTTAATGAAACCTTACGACATAAGCACAATAAGTAGCATACATGACAGATTAACTAAAATCAGATTGATTTACTCAGTTGATAAGCCAAGTTGCTTCAATAATTCTCAGAGTAACAAATCACTTTGACAAGGTTTTCTAGAGACAAGTTGCTTATACTTAATTGTTAAAGACAAATTGCTTTAATAGTTCAAAAGTGACAAATCGCTTTAATCAGGATTTCATGAGACAATTCGCTTTAATGAAAGTATTAGAGCAAATTGCTTCAATCAATTTGTCAAATCAAATTGCTTCAAGAAAAACCAGAGACAAGTCTCTTTTATGAAAGTGTTATAGCAAGTCGCTTTAAACAATTTGTCAAAACAAATCGCTTCAAGTAAAACCAGAGACAAGTCGTTTTTATGAAAGTGTTATAGCAAGTCGCTTTAATCAATTTGTCAAGACAAATCGCTTCAAGTAAAACCAGAGACAAATCGCTTGTGCGAACGGGTTATAGCAAGTCGCTTTAATCAACTTGTCAAGACAAGTCGCTTTTAAGAAAAACAAGGACAAGTCGCTTACAAGCAACTGATTTCAATTAGCCATCATGAACACCCTATTGTTTGGCAAGTCGCTATCAAGAATAACCTAATGTATGACAAGTCGCTATCAAGAACGTGTGTTGACACAACCAAATGATACTTAACATACAAACATATGAAACAACAGTCATGACCAAATCACTGCAGCGATCGAATATGACTACGACACAAGCATATTCACAAACATATAACTTCAACACATCAATCACATAAAATCCTTAAAAACATACGCATAAGGAAGACCATGAAAAACACGTATATGCGCCATTAATTCCCAACCAAGGTACCACAAATAATACCTAATCTACATCAATCACCACCATTAATTTATTCCAAAAACTAACCTAGATATGGGATTTTTGTCGAAGATAAATCACTCGGAGGTATCTGTAGAAAGAGGTATGTTAGAAAAGATGATGGATATGAGGGATTCGAAGCAAAAGCTTAACAGGTAACTTGCCACACTCAAATCGCTATGAAAAATCGTTTTGAAAAGGAACAAGTTGGAGAGAGAGATAGAAATTTTTTGGATTTTGAAATAATGGTAGTTATGACAAATCACTACGGCCTAAGTACTATTCTCAAGTGTCACGGATTGACACATTCAGTCCTTGTACCTTATCAAATTGAGACAAATCGCTAGCTGCAAGTAATGATACGTGTGACAAGTCGCTAAGCCTAATTGAGACAAATCGCTAGCACAAAGTTATGATACGAGAGACAAATTGCTAACCTTATTGAGACAAATCGCTATAGCTTAATTACCATACTCAATATTCAATAAATGACACATTTAGTCCCTGAATCAGTGAAAAATTGAGACAAGTCGCTACCTATCTTAGTATCACCCATAGGTTTGCAACATTGACACTTTCAACCCTTGTACTTAACAAATTGCATGCAGATACAGTGGATAGGTTGCATTCATATCAAGAACATGACAAGTATCATACAAGACATAACATGGTCTGACCACATAGCACAAGGCACATAAAGAAACATGATTTAGCACAGAGTTAGTCATTCCACGTAAAGTAACATGCAGCAACAATCCAGAGAGCACATGTCATACATCTAACAATCATGCAGAGACAAGTTGAAAGATTCTCCCCCTCAATCAATGTCACGAATAAAGAATGAGTGAACATTGATTGAAATACAACCCCCCCCCCTTTAAAATAGAGTATAGCTTATGTTCGAACTTCATCTAAGGACCCGTGTCATTATTGAATGACATTTCTAGGACCGTAGATGTTATCGATACCAAGAGATACATCTTTTATTAGATTTTGTATAAAAATTTAATTTTAATTATTGATTTTTGATTTTTTTTTTTTTAACAATCAGTAAGTTACGAGTTCTGAGCAGAAACGATCAGAAGTCACAGTACATGCAAATCAACATTGACAGGAAGCACTTCCTTGATAATTTATCTTCAAATCAGTTGGAAACCAGGTCATGATGTTCATGATAGAATTGAGCATTGTACCTGAAAAATACTAAGGAAAATTTGCACTAATAGAACATGTAGTATTGTAAATAGATGGATTAGTGACAGTTGTATCCTCATCTTTGGATATTTTACATTCAGGCCTAGGAGTATCATTGATGGGAATCCCTTTAAGTCCAACATTCTTGAAGATTTTCCCTGTGGGCATCCACTTAAGACAAGATCTAGGTGAGTAAGTCCGTTTGGATCCTGTGTACTTAAATAATCAACCAGTAGGAATCCACTTAAAACAACTGCTAGCAGAGTTAGATCCTTTAGTTTCAGAAGAAGATGTAGCCATTTCCCTGTTCTGAACATTGGTCCTTTTGCAATTAGTTTGTATCTTAGGGGAGTGGTCAGCCATTTGATGCTTCTTATATGGACTAGATGATCTCCTTATATTCCTGATCTTAGAGCTTCGTACATTAAGCTAGGGATTGTTATTCATCATATCGGAATGAATTAGTGAAGTGACTGGTTTTGACAAAACTATATTCTCATCAACTTGGGAGGCAAGCTTAGATTTTAATGGTTTAAATCTTTCAGTTTTAAAGGCATTGGGCTACCTAACTACAGATCGTTCAGTATTATTACGTACCATTGGCTTACCCAAGGTTGATGGTTTTGCAAACTTAGTGTTCACTCTATTTCCAATAGTTTTCCTGAGCTCATTTTTTAAGGAAACAATGGTGAAGCTCTTATCCTGAATTTGGGCTTTGAGGGCATCAATGTCCACCAACAAGGAGTTAGTTTGATCTAATAGTTTGGTATTGTTCTCTAATAAGTTCTTCCTCGAGGACTCATTTTCCCTTAATAGCTTGGTCACACAAAAAGCTAATTCATCATTCCTAGATTTAGTCGCATCACTCACCTCACAGTTAAGATTATTCATCCCTATATTACTTTTCTTATGCAGATCTGAGAGTTGTATTTTCAGATTACATATGGTTGAGTCTTTGTCCGAATACGGGTTTTAACTAGTTAATTTCAAAAAATTCTCAAAATTAGGAATTCGGATTTATGCAAGGTTTTGTAGCAAGAAAACTTTCTTCTTTTTGTTGTATTGCAATTTCTAAGGAAATACAATGTTTTTCAAGGATTGAGTATTTGTTTGAAAGTTCATCAAAAACCCTTTTTTCAACCATTTCATTTGTTTTAAGAATTCTAGACTCAGTCTCAACCAAGGAACATTCATCTGAATCATGTTCAGCCTTAAGATCAGTTTGTTTAGGTACATTAGCAGATGCATTATATTGAATAGTTAAGGATACCTCATCAAATGACCCATGTTCAAATGTCTGTCTGATATGTGCATCCACATCATGTGTGATAGGAGATACTGAGCAGCTGGTTTCATCCTTCTTTGTTGTATCTGATATTCTGCATTCAGCATCACCCGACCTTTCAACTGAAACATTACACGACTTATCACAACTTTCTCTTAATTGCACCTGACACTCATTAATATTATCATCCTCTTGAGCAGCTTCCTTAATGTACTTTTCCACATTATCCATAAGTTGGATAAGTGTATTGATGAACTCGTAAATTTCCATTCTAGTATGTTTCTTGAAAGAAATTCCAGTCACGTGTTGATCGAAGTTTGCGGAATATTTCCCATTGATGAACGGCTGAAATTGGTTGTGGATTACCTGAAGTGCAGCATTGGAATCATCCTTTAATACCTTCCTTTTGGTAAGTTGAAGCTTCAGTTGTTCTAAGTTCGGCAGCAAGGTTCTCATCAATGTAGGTAAGTCCTGGCGGAAGAGAGCACTACATGTTCGATCCCCAGTTGTGGATAACAGATGTATGAGGTGCAGATGAAGTAGCTGATAGGGCTCAATGCTGCATTCCATTTGCTTTGCATTGTGTATCGTTAACAAGTGTGGTTCTTTGTTATTTGACTCAGAATGTGAAGTGTTTTGATCATAATTTGCTGAATCAATCATGGTTAAACTTTCTGAGTAGCAAACACTTTCTTTGTTCTGTGAGGTATCATAGAGTTTGAGCACATTGGAGATTAAAGGGTCAGTGGTGTAAGACATTATGTTGATGGATATTAGTCACAAGTCGCTTGCATTAATTCACCAAGTCGCTAAAGACCTTGAAGACAAATCGCTTTTCACACAAGTTGCTAGGTATACAAGTCGCTAGAGAGACATTGCTTGTGAGACACAAATCACTATGAGTACAAATCGCTAGTGACAAGTCGCTAGACACACAAGTTGCCAGAGTAACAAATCGCTAGAAGGACAAGTCGCTAGAGTAACAACTCGCTAGATGGACAAGTCGCTAGTGACAAATCGCTAGACAAAACAGTACGTCCACTACTTTGGCCTTTTTGTCATTTTGTCTCAAAATACAAATCCCTTAGTGCACAATTCGCTTCACACAACACAGACAAGTCGCTTAAAATGTAGAGACAAGTCACTACGATGAAATCAAGTACGAGACTCAAGTCGCTAGGATGAAATATTCAAAACCACCACTTTTCAATCCAAGAAACAACCCAACCACGTTGATTCAAGCCTTCCAAATCAAAACATAAGCACTTATAATGATTCCAAACACAAAAGTACAATCAAAATCCAAACTTTAAAACTAGAAATGGTCCAAATGATGCAAATACCACTAAACTTTTTCAAACCCAAAAACCATATAAAACCACTAGAAATCCAAGAACATGTAAGAGAGATGATCAAACCATGGCTCTTGATACAATTTGTAACATATTGGATTTCACAAACACATCAAACCATAACTTAAATAGGGCGTATGAATATATGGTTTTAGAGAGAGAAAGTGGAGTGTTCTAGAGAGATAAAACAAATGGAAGGTTAGATTACTCAATGAACATCCAACCCTCTCCCTTGTGGGGAGAGGGCTATTTATACAAGTTTCTACGCCCTCCTTCGGGCTGTGGATCAGGCATACAGTGGGTAAAGACCCGTCCTTCTTCCACGGTGTTACTTACACTACTGCAAATCTAACTAATATACTAATACATCTACGAGCTATAATATGCTAAACATATGTTGGGGTGACCGACACTTCATTATGGATTTTCTAAATCCTAACAGGTTCCCTTTTTAAGAATTAGTCACAATTCTGTGAAGGTTTATCAAAGATTATGATAAAATCCCATTTTATCATAATATAAGAAGTTTCACACAGAAATTTATTGACATAGATGGAGTGTCAATAATTCCTTTGTGATGGATAATGATTAAGGCTATCGAATAACCAAGATATCATTATTACGAATCGGTAGTGTAATCTATACAAATCAATCGAAGAATACTATTCTTGATGATGACTTTAATATAGATAACTACTTAAGTAATTACTAATAGATATCAATTATGCAACTAAGATTTTAACAATAATAAAAACAAAAGTAAATTATTAACGATCATACCTTTGCTAAATATTCTTTTTAAGAAAAGAAGTATTTAGATGAAATGCTTTGTGATCTTCTTGGAATCTCCAGATTCATGTGTGAGAAGAACAATACTAAACATTCTTTTTGCGAAAAGAAATATTTAGATCGATTATTCATGATCTTCTTTGGTAAGCCCAAATCCAAGTATGGAGAATACTTAACAAGGAAAATGTTAGAACATTCTATCATTGTCCACCAATAAACATTATAATGATTTTTAAAACATGACTTGAAAAATCCTTCTTTGTAGTTTTCAAACATACACGAATCGTATCAAGTTTTTAAAGTACAACATACTCTAAGAAACTTGGTAACGAAGCTCTGATGCCAATTGTGGAAAACTAGAAGGGGGTTGAATAGTTTTACCAATTTAAAACTTCCTTTTAAATATTTAGATCGACTTATGTCAATCTATTTAGATATGTATGTTGGACGTTGATAGATAGATATATAAAAGTGTAATGAAAGAGAAAGAGTAAGAAGCACATAACCACAACACGAGTATTTATAGTGGTTCGGCTACAAGAACACCTTCCTTGTCCTACTCCACTCCCCGAGTCACCTACTCGAGAGTTCGTAAACACTACACGACACCAATCTCCTTATGGCGGAGAAGCCTTCACAACATCGCCTACTCTGTTTCCGGTACTAGGCTAACCACCAGGTTCTTTCACACCAAGGTGAACTACACCAATCACAACATCGCCAACCCTTTATTAGGTACTAGGCTAAGTACCTAGTTCCATTACTAAGGAGGAACTACTACCCAACACAACACAACACCTATTCCCAAGGAGATCCACTCCTTATTACAACACCATCAAGGATATTACCATCCTTGGAAATGAACTAATACTATATGTATAACGATGCACCTCATCAATTATACGACCTAGGCATTCTTCCCTAATGCCAATTGATTTGATTCCTAGGCATCCTTCACTAATGCCTTTGACACAACGCTTGGTACCTTTCACTAATGCCTTCGTCTTGACACCTTTAGCATTCTTCACTAATGCTTTTGACACGGACGTTAAGCATCTTTCACTAATGCTTTCGTCTTGACTCTTTCGACATCCTTCACTAATGCTTTCAACACAACATATCTATGGAGGAAGAAAGAACTATCAACAAGAGAACCTCAGTTGTCTTGATGATGACGAAGCATGGCAACTCATGGACTTGAGCTTGCTCGACTTCAAAAAGTGGTGATCTCGCCTTTAAGAGGAACCTAGAGAATCACACAAACACAAAAGACAAACTACATAGAAAGATCCCTTAGGATTAGTGGGTAGAGAGTTACAATACTTGGGGAAAGTATGTGTGAGAGTGGCAAGCCAAAAGGAAGAAATGGCTCACTATTTATAGAGGAGAAAGCTTACTGTTCCCCGGATCCCACGGATCCCTCCCACAAGGGATCCGTCTAGTGTAATCCTAGGGATCTGTGGGACGCTCCTCTTTGCCCATGGGTATTTTGGTTATGGGTCATGGGTCATGGGTTATGGGCTGATCCATGGGTTTCTTATTAGATGCAATGTATCTTATGAGTTCAATGTACCTAGTCAAATGGGTATGTGTCAATACCATGCGTTATGGATATTTTCCATGGGTTGTAGTTTTTACCCATTTATATAATATATACTAGTTGTGTATATATTTTGCCCAATATATAAACACTAGTTGTTGTACATATATATTACCAAATCATAAAATCACTTATACTTGTTTTAGTGTTTTAAGTGAAAACGTTAAGTGTGTTAGAAAACTATTGGCTCAAACAGTTTACGTATTTTATTTGTTTCGTTAAAATGATTTTACGTTTGTTATCGACAAAACATTAGAAGATCGTAAAATATAAATAAACGTTTTTACGGCTTATTTGTATTAACAATTATAACGTTAGTACATTGTGGGAAATGGGAACATGGTTTACTGTTCATCAGATACTAAAACGGGTAGGGACGGAGCCAGGAATTATAAATAGGGGGCCAAACTTTTTTTTCAAACTAACAAAGTAAAATAAAATTCTATCTAGAAACATACCTTTGTAAAAGATGGACTTCATTAAAGATTAGAACAAAGGCCGCAGCCAATACAAAAGTACCTTCGCCTAACAACATTAAACACTAACAAAAGAGCTGTACACCATCAGTAGCTACATCAGCTAGCGAAATCTTGAAACCTTTCTACATCAGTAGCTAGCAAAATCACCAAAAGAAGCTAACAAAAGAGTTGTACACCATCAGAAGCTACATCATCTAGTGAAATCTTGAAACCATTCCATCAGTAGCTAGCAACATCAAACACGACCAAAAGATACTACATCATCTAGCTAAATCTTGATACCATTCTAGTAAACACAATCTATAAACATACCTACATGTTAACTTTCCAAAATATAAGCACATAACCTTTACATTGATCACAAATGCCATTCTATTTCATCACCAGGAACATGTGAACTCTCGACTTGCACCTTCAAATAAGTAATAGAACCAATTAAACAACTAACTCATAAGCTATATATAGTTAAACCAAAAAATGAAGATTAAATTTGAGAAGTGTACCTTGGCCATTTGAAACCGGACGTCTTTTTTTCCTAGAATTGAAAGCATCTATTATCATATCTATATTAAATGTGTCAGAAATCTCCCTTTCGATGTAGATAATCAATCAATGTTTAAGATAGTCATCACTCATTTTAGTGCGAAGTCTAGTTATCACAATTTTCATTGCTGAGAAAGCTCTTTCACTCGATGCAGTTGAAACCGGAAGAATCAATATCAAGCGGTCAACCAAAGGATAAGATTTTGATTTCCCCGTCTCATGAAGCCCTGTTTAGAAACTTTTTTTAACCTTGGATGGTTACGCACATCTAGCTCGTAATGTTGCAACTCGGCTTTTAGTTGAATCTTTTCTTGATCAGTGAAGTCCAAAGGATAATACTTTATCACCAGTTTACAAATATCATCAATATTGAAGGACTTTCTTGGATCTAGAGAAAAACTGAGGTGAAGAAGTTCTGTTACTGTGACAACCCGTACTTTCAGGTCATTTCTCGACACAGTTCATGTCTCATTATTTCAACATTTATAGTAAACTTGGTTTACTTGTTTCAAATTCGCGTAACCTTAAAGGTTTAGCGGCGAATTCATGATCATAACACCACGTACATTTCATATGGACTATGATTAGTCTCAATTTCATTGACATCATGTGCATCTCATTTGTACATTCACGACATTTCATTTCACTTTCAACGCGTAATTTTTATTTTTAATAATCGTTATCGCGTGAGTTATTATTTTGTACATTTAATTCGTTACTTTCAAAAATGATCCCGAGGTATTTTTAAACTTACATCTAGTTCATAAAAACTATATTTTGAGTTTTCCTAGTGTTTCAAATTTATTTGGTACATGAATCGTTAAAGTTATATTATTACGTCGTTTTTCTTAAAAATTATACGATAATTATTTTATCACTCAATTTTCACAAGGAAAGTATTTTACAATTTTATTAACTCATTACATTCTATTTTGATTTACTAAAACTTACTTGCACCAAGTATTACCAATTGCTCTACAAGTTAATAATATTTATACTTTACTTACATTTTGTCAAATGTTATACAAGATATATATAAGTATAGTTTTAAAAAAATACAAATATCTACATCCCTCCCCTTGGCCGACAAGGGGAGGGTGTATAATTGATTGGCATGGTTGAGATTGTTAAAAACCTTACACTACCTAAAAGTCTTACTTAACACATTTTATCATTCACTTCATTTCTTATTCTACAAGTGTTAGTAGCAAAGTTTTCTCTCCTTTCTTTGGCTTCTCAAAACCGCCACACTCAAGAAATCAAGGGATCAAGATTTTCAAGTTCTAGTGTTTTACAATCTAGTGTATACTCTTTATATGGTTTTGAAATAAAAACCAAGAGTATTTAGGCTAATCCTTGTTACTTTCACCTCATCATTTTCACTTGTAAGCTTGTTTCTTTCATTTTCATGTTTCCTTTTTCATTTCATATGTTTCTTCTCATTTTTGGAGATAGTATGCATGATATGTGATTTATACCATTTATTTCATGATTTATTGAGTTATTTATACATATTGGTCATCCTATAAATATTCCCATGGTATTCTTTGGTCTTGATGGTGATTAGGAACCCATGACACCCTAAGAAGGTGTATGGTAGGATTAGATTAGTTTTGGAGTTGATTTGAAGGGATTAGAATAGGTTTTGTCCGAGAAAACTATTTTCAATAACTATATATTTATGTTCTGTCCTTATTTCAATTTCGGAAAAACCTACTGTTGATGCGAAACTTTGGCCTTGATATTTAGAAAATATACTTTAAAAGCGAATCCGTGGCCTTTTGAGCGGATAAAACGGACTTATAACGAAGAAGTTATGGATTTTTAAAGTTTGACGACGAAATAAAATGTTTTCGAAATTTCAGCATGCGTTTTACGGTGTTCGGGTCAAAAACGAGCCTTAAGCTTCACAAATCATTTCGACTAGTCAAAAATATATTAGTTTACTTGATACGAAGCTAAGGACGTATTATCGTGAAAGCAGTTTAAAGCGACAAAGATATGCACGTTTTTATAAACTTGCCGTAACTATTATTTTCGAAAAACTATATTATTTTTACGTTACAAGTATTTTAGTAGTATAACGACCATGTTTCTTGCGATTTTAACAAGGTTGTGAAACTTTTTAGAACGAAATGTCTTCTAGTAAAATCAAGTTCATCGGCCATATTTTTCAAAACAACAAGCTGTTTGCAAAGCGGAGTTATATTAAATTAATTACGGACGTTCAAACTTGGCCGAAACTCATTTTCTGCACACAATTAGCCAAAACCACCATCTTTAACCCTTGATATCTTTATGATCGAGACCTTTTGGACGAAAACTCCTGAACTGAAACTTCTAGATATCGATACAAACTTTCCAAAACCGTCGAGTTCGTTCTCTAACGATCGACGTACACCATTTTACGACTATTTTTCCGGAGCCATTTTTGTTAATTTCATGATTTTTCCGACGACTTTGTTTTGCGACGAAAAGTGGTAAATTCACCAAAAATCATTATAAAACCATTGTAGGATGACATTTTGACGTAAAAACTTGTAAAGACATTTTTGAAGGGTCAAGACGTCAAAAGAGTATTTTTCGACGACGAGTAATATTTTCAAAACCCGCAAATGGTATAAATAACATACGAAGTGCATGCATAACATTACATTGCAACTCATGACATATCATATCATTCGTAATAGGTCCGGTTGACGCATTACATTATACCTCGGTGTACTCACTTTTGCCATTATTCTGTTTACCAAGTGAGTTTTCATAGCCCGTTTACATGCTTTCGATTATTTTCAAACCCACGGGAGAATACATTGCACTACATTTTTTTGTACGATACCAAGTATGTTAAATTCATTACATTGCTTAAGTTACCGCATTTGCCAATTTGAAAGTCCCATTACGAACATGAACCGTTAATCTTTGAGCGAGGATGAGTGGATAGATCTATCGAGGGTGCCTCCATCCGGGTTGGTGAATCCCAACCGAGCAAGCGGATGCATTTCATTTGATAACATTACGGAGTTGTCGGCAAACACTCTGCGGGGCATACATTATTGAGCAGTCTAGTTTCGGGGTCATGGGCTTAGAGCAATTGTAACATTATTTTTACGTGTTGGATTGTCATGCATGGTCTATACTTGTGTAGTCGTATAAAACATTTACATAAACCTATGATTTCTCACCAACATTATTGTTGACCTTTTAGCAATGTATTTTCGAATGTGAGGCATTCATCATGACATGGTTTAGGGACCTACATTTTGAGTCATGGCGTCGACTTACATTATGTACATTATGGTACTTTATTTCAAAACATCGTTTGGATTTGTAACATGGATGTATTTCCATAAACTTTGTAAACCTTTTGGGACCGATGTTGTACTCGATTATTTTTATGAAATATCCAACGATGTGTTTTAAAGCGACACTTTAGGTCGTTCAATATAACTGTGATGTGGTGCTATGACGGTCAATTCCCCGAAATTCCATTCACACGCAAAAACAGTAAATTGGGGTGTGATGATTGGTACCGAGCTACGATTATAGAGAACTAGGTTGCATCATTGACCCTAGACTATAGCTACATTATCATAGCATCTCATCATTTCATCATAGTACATATTCATTTTTCATGCGGATTCACTTACATTTGATTCGAGATTATTTACTTTTATTTCACATCGGTTGTCACAGACATGTCTTCAGATTCTCACCCTATCACCATATCATCGGACTCTAGCTCGGATGATGTTCCAGCTAACCCCATCATGGATGATGATTCATCACATTCCACTGAGGTCGTATCTTCCATTGGTTCCACTCCAGCCTTCCCACTGATCATGACCGACACTGAGACCGAACCCTTCGAGGAGGGCGAAGTCGCACCCACTCCTCACGTTAGCCCAACTCATAACCCGTTGCTCGCACCATCACCACCACCAGCACCACTGCCAGCACCATCATCACCATCATCATCATATTTTCTTAGAGATCCTTTACCTACGACAGACTTGCCGCCCAAAAAGCGTGCTCGTTTTGATATCCCTACACCACTATCCACTGAGCCCGAGCCGCCTGCTAGGTTCGAGTTAGGAGAGAGTTCTAGGGCCGCAGCTGCACGATAGCCTTCTATCGAGGCATTAGGAGCCCGTATTGATGCTCAGCGGACCCAGTTGATAGTTTGACGCGACGGTTGGAGGAACCGTCGGTAGATAGGATTGAGCCCATTCTTGAGGAGGTCGAGGTTTAATATTAGGCGGGGTTTGTATTGACTTATCTCATCGAGTATTCAGCATAGGCGGATAGAGGATAGAGAGCATATCACGGAGTTGAGGCGGAGATGCCGAGTTGTTTGTGAGCCGATATGGCACGAGATGAGTTCTGAGTCGATCGCGGGAGTTATCTCTAGCTCGTGAGACTATTGTTACTTTGCGGTCGGATGGATGAGTTGAGGAGTTTGGTGGATAGTTTGGTTACTCGGGTTCGCGATCTTGAGGATAGGGCGGTGGAGCACCATGAGGTGCCTTATGTAGACTTTTGTCATGTATAGTTTTGACCATTATTATCCTAGTCACAAGGTGTGTGACGTAGTTTAAAGAACTTGTTGTATTTTGGTTGTTGTACAAACAAATGTATCAAGTATTGACTCTACTATGTAGGAATGGTTATTATTATCTATGATATCGGTCCATGTAGGCCGAAATTTTCATATATATTATCCACGTGTGTTGTGATTATATTTGTGATATTTCGTTATTGTTCCATTGTGATTCCATTTATCTTTATGCATGTTGTGGTTGTGGATATATTTGTATGATGGTTGTTTCTACTTACGAGTTCTCATGATTGTTTCATCTTGTGATTTTGAAGAGTTATGGCGCCTAAGAAAGCTACAGTTGAAATGACCCAAGCAGCAATTCAAAAGTTGGTGAACGATAGCATTGCTAATGCTCTAAGAGTCGAAAGGAAGCGATGGCTGCTGCTTCTTCTTTGAGGCCATGTCACTTCTTTGCCGCATAAGGCTAGTCTTCTCTTGGTAATGCAGAGGATCCGGGGTTAAGAAATGTTCGTACAAAGATTTCAAAAGTGGTGAACCCACCAAGTTTAGAGGTACCGAGGAGCTACGGCAATGGTTCGATGGTTTGAAAAGTTGGAATCGGTGTTTTGCTTTATGTAACTGTCCGGATGATGATGAGTTAAATTTGCTACGAGCACTTTACTCGATGGAGCGTTGTCATGGTGGAATTCCTATGCTCAACCGATTGGGATGGAGAACGCTTTCAAGCTTACGTGGGAGGAATTTAAGGGCTTGGTGACTAAGAAGTTTTGTCCTCGAACGGAAATCAAAAAGTTGGAGACGGAGTTCTACGAATTAGTAACTATTGGCTATGATATCGACACTTACATTCGGAGATTCCAGGAATTAGCCGCGTTATGCCCGTCGATGGTATCGGATAACGAGAAGTTGCTAGAGGCTTTTATCGGGGGACTTCCCGAAGTGATTCAAGGAGATGTGACTTCGTTTGATCCACAAACAATCGAGGAAGCTATTCGAGTGACTCAGAAGTTGATGGCACAAGTGGTGAAGCGAGGTAAATACACCACCACTAACCGAAACAACAACAACCCCAACAACCGTTTCAACAACAACAACCGAGCCAACTACAACAACAACAATAGCAACAATAACAAGCGCAAGTGGGACAACACCAGGGGTAGAAATGCTACTCAACAACCGCCCAAAAGGCAAGAGGTTGCTAAGGTTTATGCCGCGGGTCAAAAAGAAGGAAAAGGATATTCGGGGGTTTTGCCGAAATGTAATAAGTGTTTGAGTCACCACAATCCGGGTCGATGTCCTGATCCGTGTGAGAATTGCAAGAAAGTTGGTCACCGTACTAGGGATTGCAAGTCGCCACAAGTTACATGTTTTGGTTGCGGGGAAACTGGACACTACAAGAAGGATTGTAAGAAGGGAAAGAATCAAGGAAATCCGAATCAAGGAGGTATGGCACAAGGAAGGGTTTACGTCATTGGAGGCGGAGAAGATAGGGAGGACCCGAATGTCATTACGGGTACGTTCCTTCTCAATAATCGTTATGCTACAGTTTTATTTGATTCGGGTGCCGATAAAAGTTTTGTGTCCAATGCATTTGCACCTTTGCTCAACATTAAACCAACTACACTAGACATATCATACAACGTTGAATTAGCTAATGGTAGCGTAGTTAGCACCAACACCATTGTCCGCGGTTGCACATTCAATTTTCTTAATCATCCCTTCAACATAGACCTCATGCACAGAGAGCTTGGTAGTTTTGGCGTCGTCATAGGCATGGATTGGTTATCTAAGCATCGCGAAGATCATTGTGATGAGAAAGTTGTTCATCTTCCCTACAATGGCGAAACTTTGATTATTCGTGGGGAGCAGTGGAACCGAATTAGTATCATATCGAGTATCAAAGCGGAGAAGTACATTAAGAAAGGTTGTCTTGCTTTCTTAGCCCATGTAACCGAGAAAAGTCGGAGGAGAAGCGACTTGAAGATGTACCCATTGTCCGTGAATTTTCAAGTATTTCCGAGGATTTACCGGGACTTCCACCGGCACGTCAAGTAGAGTTTCAAATTGACTTAGTGCCCGGAGCTGCACCGATTGCGCGAGCACCGTACCGTTTAGCACCATCCGAAATGCAAGAGTTGTCTAATCAATTGCAAGAGCTTCTAGACAAAGGATTCATTAGGCCGAGTTCCTCGCCTTGGGGAGCACCGGTCTTGTTTGTGAAGAAGAAAGATGGATCCTTCCGAATGTGCATAGATTATCGAGAGTTGAACAAATTAACGGTGAAGAATCGTTATCCACTCCCCAGAATTGACGACTTATTCGATCAATTGCAAGGTTCAAGTATTTATTCCAAGATTGATCTCCGGTCGGGTTATCACCAGCTTCGAGTTCGGGAAGAGGATATTCCGAAAACAGCGTTTAGGACACGTTACGGTCATTACGAGTTTCAAGTGATGCCGTTTGGATTGACTAATGCACCGGCGGTATTCATGGATCTTATGAATAGAGTATGTAAGCCGTATTTGGACAAGTTTGTTATAGTATTCATTGATGACATCTTGATCTACTCAAAGAGCAAAGAAGAGCACGAAGAGCATTTAAGGACGATTTTAAGGCTACTCAAGAATGAGAAGTTGTATGCCAAGTTTTCGAAGTGTGATTTTTGGAACCATAAAGTGCAATTTCTTGGTCACATCATTGATAGTCAAGGACTACAAGTTGATCCCGCAAAGATTGAAGCCGTGAAAGATTGGGCTACTCCAACAAATCCTACGGAAATTCGACAATTTCTAGGACTAGCCGGGTATTACCGAAGGTTCATCGAAGGTTTTTCAAGATAGCAAGACCTTTGACCAAGTTGACACGGAAAAACAAGAAGTGCAGTGGGAAAGAAACAAGAAGTTGCTTTTCAGTTGTTGAAGCAAAAGCTTTGCAGTGCACCAATTTTGGCACTACCCGAAGGCATTGAGAACTTTGTTGTATATTGCGACGCTTCGCATAAAGGACTTGGGGCTGTTTTAATGCAAAATGAGAAGGTGATAGCGTATGCTTCTCGGCAACTTAAGACACATGAGAAGAACTACACCACTCATGATCTCGAGTTAGGAGCCGTAGTTTTTGCGCTCAAGATTTGGAGACACTACCTCTATGGTACCAAGTGCACAGTGTTTACCGACCACAAGAGTTTGCAATATATTCTTGATCAAAAGGAGCTTAATATGAGGCAACGTCGTTGGTTGGAGTTACTCAGCGACTATGATTGTGAAATCAAGTATCACCCGGGAAAAGCCAATGTTGTGGCTGATGCTCTTAGTCGGAAGGAGAGGCCTAAACCTTTAAGAGTTCGATCATTGGGAATGACAATTATTTCTCCTTTACCATCGAAAATCCAAGAAGCACAAGTCGAGGCACTTAAGGAGGAAAATCGACCAAGTGAAAAGCTTTATGGTATGCCCGAGAACGCAAATGGTTTTGTAAAGAGAGCAGATGGAGTCTTATGTTTCAAAGATAGAATGTGGGTTCCATTGTATGGCGGAATACGAGAATTGATTATGCATGAGTCGCATAAGTCAAAGTATTCTATTCATCCAGGATCGGATAAGATGTACCAAGATCTTAAGAAGCTTTATTGGTGGCCGAACATGAAAGCGGAAATTGCCACGTACGTTAGCAAATGCCTTACACGCTCTAAGGTAAAAGTCGAATACCGAAGCCGTCGGGATTACTCCAACAACCGGAAATTCCTCAATGGAAATGGGAACGCATTACGATGGACTTTGTTATGAAACTTCCTAAGACATCGGGAGGTTACGACGCTATTTGGGTAATTGTTGATCGCCTTACCAAGTCAGCCCATTTCATACCGATTAGAGAGACTTATTCCATGGAGCAACTCACTAGACTTTATGTCAAAGAAATAGTCTCGAGGCACGGAGCACCAATTTCTATAATTTCCGACAGAGATAGTCGATTCACTTCAAACTTCTGGAATTCATTACAAGATTCATTTGGAACCAGATTAGAGATGAGCACAGCATATCACCCACAAACCGACGGTCAAAGTGAAAGGACCATTCAAACATTAGAAGATATGCTGAGGGCATGTGTTATTGATTTTGGAAATGGTTAGGCTAACCATTTGCCATTGATTGAATTCTCATACAATAATAGTTATCACACCAGTATTAAGATGGCACCATTCGAGGCACTCTATGGTCGAAAGTGCCGATCACCTGTTTGTTGGGCCGAGGTAGGAGACGCACAACTTACCGGTCCGAAATAGTGCGGAAACCACGGAAAAGATCGTTCAAATTCGTGATAGACTTAGAACCGCCAGAGTCGACGAGAAAGTTATCACGGATGTTAGACGCAAAGATTTGGAATTTCAAGTGGGTGACAAAGTTATGTTGAAAGTATCGCCTTGGAAGGGCGTGGTACGTTTTGGGAAACGTGGGAAATTGAACCCGAGATACATTGGACCATTCAAGATTTTGAGCCGAGTTGGTCCGGTAGCCTATCGACTTGATCTTCCGTCAGAACTTAGCCATGTACACAACACGTTTCACGTTTCAAACCTGAAGAAGTGTCTATCGGACGAATCACTTGTTATTCCATTGGACGAAGTTCAACTTGACGACAAACTCAATTTTGTGGAAGAACCTGTAGAAATCATGGACCGCGAGGTCAAGCAGTTGAAACAGAGTCGTATTCCTATTGTGAAAGTTCGTTGGAATTCTCGGCGAGGTCTGAGTTTACTTGGGAGCAGGAAGACCGGATCGACGCATAAGTATCCTCATCTTTTCACCGACACCGTTAGACCTAACAACGATTGAATTCGGGACTGAATTCCTTTTTAGATGGTGAATGTGACAACCCGTACTTCGGTCATTTCTCGACACGTTCATGTCTCATTATTTCAACATTTATAGTAAACTTGGTTTACTTGTTTCAAATTCGCGTAACCTTAAAGGTTTAGCGGCGAATTCATGATCATAACACCACGTACATTTCATATGGACTATGATTAGTCTACATTTCATTGACATCATGTGCATCTCATTAGTACATTCACGACATTTCATTTCACTTTCAACGCGTAATTTTTATTTTTAATAATCGTTATCGCGTGAGTTATTATTTTGTACATTTAATTCGTTACTTTCAAAAATGATCCCGAGGTATTTTTAAACTTACATCTAGTTCATAAAAACTATATTTTGAGTTTTCCTAGTGTTTCAAATTTATTTGGTACATGAATCGTTAAAGTTATATTATTACGTCGTTTTTCTTAAAAATTATACGATAATTATTTTATCACTCAATTTTCACAAGGAAAGTATTTTTACAATTTTTATTAGCTCATTACATTCTATTTTGATTTACTAAAAACTTACTTGCACCAAGTATTACCAATTGCTCTACAAGTTAATAATATTTATACTTTACTTACATTTTTGTCAAATGTTATACAAGATATATATAAGTATAGTTTTAAAAAAAAATACAAATATCTACATCCCTCCCCCCCTTGGCCGACAAGGGGGAGGGTGTATTAATTGATTGGCATGGTTGAGATTGTTAAAAACCTTACACTACCTAAAAGTCTTACTTAACACATTTTATCATTCACTTCATTTCTTATTCTACAAGTGTTAGTAGCAAAGTTTTTCTCTCCTTTCTTTGGCTTCTCAAAACCGGCCACACTCAAGAAATCCAAGGGATCAAGATTTTCAAGTTCTAGTGTTTTTACAATCTAGTGTATACTCTTTATATGGTTTTGAAATAAAAACCAAGAGTATTTAGGCTAATCCTTGTTACTTTCACCTCATCATTTTCACTTGTAAGCTTGTTTCTTTCATTTTCATGTTTTCTTTTTCATTTCATATGTTTCTTCTCATTTTTGGAGATAGTATGCATGATATGTGATTTATACCATTTATTTCATGATTTATTGAGTTATTTATACATATTGGTCATCCTATAAATATTCCCATGGTATTCTTTAGTCTTGATGGTGATTAGGAACCCATGACACCCTAAGAAGGTGTATGGTAGGATTAGATTAGTTTTGGAGTTGATTTGAAGGGATTAGAATAGGTTTTGTCCGAGAAAAACTATTTTCAATAACTATATATTTATGTTCTGTCCTTATTTGAATTTCTGGAAAACCTACTGTTGATGCGAAACTTTGGCCTTGATATTTAGAAAATATACTTTAAAACGAATCCGTGGCCTTTTGAGCGGATAAAAGCGGACTTATAACGAAGAAGTTATGGATTTTTAAAGTTTGATGACGAAATAAAATGTTTTACGAAATTTCAACATGCAGTTTTTACGGTGTTCGGGTCAAAAACGAGCCTTAAGCTTCACAAATCATTTCGACTAGTCAAAAATATATTAGTTTACTTGATACGAAGCTAAGGGCGTATTATCGTGAAAGCGGTTTAAAGCGACAAAGATATGCGTTTTTATAAACTTGCCGTAACTATTATTTTCGAAAAACTATATTATTTTTACGTTACAAGTATTTTAGTAGTCATGTGACCATGTTTCGCGCTTTTAACAAGGTTGTGAAACTTTTAGAACGAAATGTCTTCTAGTAAAATCAAGTTCATCGGCCATATTTTTCAAAACAACAAGCTGTTTGCAAAGCGGAGTTATATTAAATTAATTACGGACGTTCAAACTTGGCGAAACTCATTTTACGCACACAATTAGCCAAAACCACCATCTTTAACCCTTGATATCTTTATGATCGAGACCTTTTGACGAAAACTCTGAATGAAACTTCTAGATATCGATACAAACTTTCCAAAACCGTCGAGTTCGTTCTCTAACGATCGACGTACACCATTTTACGACTATTTTTCCGGAGCCATTTTTGTTAATTTCATGATTTTTCCGACGACTTTGTTTTGCAACGAAAAGTGGTAAATTCACCAAAAATCATTATAAAACCATTGTAGGATGACATTTTGACGTAAAAACTTGTAAAGACATTTTTGAAGGGTCAAGACGTCAAAAGAGTATTTTTTGACGACGAGTAATATTTTCAAAACCCGCAAATGGTATAAATAACATACGAAGTGCATGCATAACATTACATTGCAACTCATGACATATCATATCATTCGTAATAGGTCCCGGTTGACGCATTACATTATACCTCGGTGTACTCACTTTTGCCATTATTCCTGTTTACCAAGTGAGTTTTCATAGCCCCGTTTTACATGCTTTCGATTATTTTCAAACCCACGGGGGAGAATACATTGCACTACATTTTTTTGTACGATACCAAGTATGTTAAATTCATTACATTGCTTAAGTTACCGCATTTGCCAATTTGAAAGTCCCATTACGAACATGAACCGTTAATCTTTGAGCGAGGATGAGTGGATAGATCTATCGAGGTGGCGCCTCCATCCGGGTTGGTGAATCCCAACCGAGCAAGCGGATGCATTTCATTTGATAACATTACGGAGTTGTCGCAAACACTCTGCGGGGCATACATTATTGAGCAGTCTAGTTTCGGGGTCATGGGCTTAGAGCAATTGTAACATTATTTTTACGTGATTGGATTGTCATGCATGGTCTATACTTGTGTAGTCGTATAAAACATTTACATAAACCTATGATTTCTCACCAACATTATTGTTGACCTTTTTAGCAATGTATTTTCGTGTAATCGAGGCATTCATCATGACATGGTTTAGGGACCTACATTTTGAGTCATGGCGTCGACTTACATTATGTACATTATGGTACTTTATTTCAAAACATCGTTTGGATTTGTAACATGGATGTATTTCCATAAACTTTGTAAACCTTTTGGGACCGATGTTGTACTCGATTATTTTATGAAATATCCAACGATGTGTTTTAAAACGACACTTTAGGTCGTTCAATATAACTGTGATGTGGTGCTATGACGATCAATTCCCCGAGAATTCCATTCATTGCAAAAGCAGTAAATTGGGGTGTGACGATTCTGGACTCATTAAACCTAGAGTTCAACTCTACTAATTGACGATCTATAGCAGCATAGAATACATCAACTTGATAGTGATGTTCGACGGTCACATTATTCTTTTTGCGAGACTGATTTAAGTTCTTATAAGTTGCATTCATTTCGGGAATTGGGATATTATTATTCTCACATGCAAGAGTAACTTTATCATAAGTGACTGCCAACCTTCATCTCTTAACTTTTGAAGTAGTGTCTTTGTAGTGGAAACCAAAACCAACACATTAATAATATCTTGTGATTTATGTTGTAAAGCTTGACAAAGCTTGTCAGTTATCTCCATTATTTCCTTCATAATATGCATACCAATAACAAAATCAAATGACAACAAGTGTTCAAGGCAATAAGCAGCATCACCTTTTTGAGAAGTCGTGGACCCTGTAACAACAATGTCACTCAATACTACATATGCAGGACCATACAAGCTCATCAAGCAACATATTGATCTAAAATGCGAACTCCATCTAGTATCTCCAGGCCTTTGCTCACTTTGGTTTTGATTTTGTCCTTTTCCAGTCTTGAGCTCTCCAATCTCAGCTAGATGTGCAATTTCAGCAACTTGAGCATCTATTAGTTGATCATTACGCTTGCAAGAAGAAGAAATGACGTTAACAATGATGTTCAAATTCTTAAAAAACTTGTGCACCTCTGCCACCTCTTTAGATGCTGAAACTAATGCCAATTGCAATTGATGTGCAAAGAAATGTACATAATTGGCATAAGGACACTCCTTTAAGATCAAATCTTGTAGGCCATTCCATTCTCCACGCATATTACTCGCCCCATCGTATCCTTGGCCTCGAATATTCTGAACATCTAGCCTATGATAAGACAATGAAGATAAGATCTAATTCTTTAGAGTCAAAGAAGTTGTGTCCTTTACATGAATCAAGTCTAAAAACCTTTCTTTAATGTTTCCCTTCCGGTCCACAAATCTCACCACAATAGCCATCTGCTCTTTTTTAGATTCATCTCGAGACTCATCAACTATCAAACAAAACTTTGCATTCCCAATATCATCATGAATTTCCTGTTGTATACTTGTTGCAATAATTCGTAAAATTTCCTTTTGAATATCTAATGATGTATACTTTGCATTTTGAGGAGCGTTTCCGAGCACAACATTTTCAACATCCTTATTATAAGAAGCAATAAGCTTTACCAACTCAAGAAGGTTCCCTTGATTTTTTGAACCAGGCCGTTCATCACTAGCCCTAAGGCCGCAAGTCTGAACCGTGAGCCATTTAACCGACTCAATAGTAGTTTTAAGTCGAAGTCTATTTTTAATCACTTATTTTTCAGTTTGTTTCTCTATGACATTCTCTATGTGGCACGATTGGTTCTTTAAGGCTTCGTAGCATCTTACAGAAAAACTATGAGCTGAGGCTGCAGTTTTACCTACATGAATCATGAAAGCACAGTCGTTGCCAAAATTTACCTTTTTCCACTTGTTGAACCCTTGCTTGGTAAACGTATCAGAACCAACTCGTCCAACGGGCTTCTTATTGAAAAGATAACAAGGTAAACAATATGCAGCATCCTTTGTCTCCGAATATTCCAACCACCAGAATCTTTTAAACCATACTTCTTGAAAGCTCCGCATACGACCATTAGGACCACCACGACTTAAAGGATATTTCTGTTTACTGAGTTGATAAGTCCAAGTATGATGTATTCACGTCTAATTTCATCTTGGTGGTCACTTGGAAAACTTGATATTGAAGGTCGTGCGCCTGGATCTCGGATCAATGAATCTAAGTTTACATATGTTGAATTATGAACATCTTTTTTAGGTTCAAATCTAGGAGACTCGTTCATATGATTATCATTAACATCATGTTGGTCACTTGGATGTGTGTCATCAACATCTGCTTTTTGATTATTACCATCCGGTGGTGATTCGCGGTCTTAAACAACATCCACTTTTGGCTTGAAAAGTAATCAATGGTTCTTTTTGTTCCTTTCTTACCCATCATTCAGCCTAAAAAAGAAATAGCACCTCATCAGTGATCACCAATTTAGCAATTCCACATTTACAAGTATAAAACTAAAAAGATAAACACTTAATATTCAACTACTTACACTTTAGTACTTTACTAAAAAGATAAACACTTAAAATTGGGGATTTTGAGCAATTATATATCAAGATACAATAAAAGACATAGATAAATTGATTACATAAAAAAAGAACATGTTAATGAAAAAGAATTAGGAATAGTTGCAAACCTCTTGTGCGTGGAAGTAGTTGGAACCCTGGAACTATGAATGAGTGGAATTGGAAGTCAAGATTCGGTGTTGATATATACTTTTTTTTCTGACGCTTAAAATATTGGGGGGTCAAGTACTAATAAATGGGCTTTGGGCCACAATTTTATTACTAATATAGACTAAAAAAGTTTCCAAACTCAACTTGGGAAAATCAAAATGGTAGAGTTGAACTATCATTATAAACAAGGGTGATCACTGTTATTTTTTTATGTAATATTTATCTATGTTTTTAGGCTTTTAGCAATATAAACATGGGTGATTAATCAATAAACAGGGATGATCACATGAAATAGCAATAAAAATAGGAGTGATCAAATCTATGTCATATATACAAATCCTTAATTCCTAAAAACAAAATTGGGGATTTTGAGCAATTATATATCAAGATACACTAAAAGACATAGATAAATTGATTATATAAAAAAAGAACATGTTAATGAAAAAGAATTAGGAATAGTTGCAAACCTCTTGTGCGTGGAAGTTGTTGGAACCATGGAACTATGAATGAGTGGAACTGGAAGTCAAGATTCGGTGATATATACTTTTTTTTTTTTGCCGCTTAAAATATTGGGGGGTCAAGTACTAATAAATGGCCTTTGGGCTACAATTTTATCACTATTTTGGCAAAGCATTTTGGCTTATTGGAGGAGGGGGCCAAACACCCTCTAGCCCCCCCCCCCCAACCCCACTCCCTCCGTCATTGAAAACGGGGTTCTAGAAACTTACGTGGTCTTTTGGGGGGGAAATCATAAGCACCCCTAAAGTATAATGGGTTTAGCAATTTTTTTGAAAATTTATAATTTGAACCCCTTAACTAGAGTTAATGTCATAAATGGTTCTTGTGTCTGTTGGGTTTATTGAATTTAGTCCTTTTATTTTTTTTAACGAATACAGTTTATGTGGTTGTGACCCGTATCGGGTTTGCTCCCTTGACCAATTTTTTTTGTTAGTTTGACTGTTTAAAAGGATGAAATGACCAAACTACCCTCATGATATTATTATTATTATTATTATTATTATTATTATTATTATTATTATTATTATTATTATTATTATTATTATTGTTATTATTATTATTTCTCAAAATATAATCCATCCAACAGTCATCTATCTTATTGGTAGATAACACGGATAACACCATCATAAACCTAATATTAGTGTTTGTTTTCAAAGTCATCCTCAATTTCAGTGACTCTATGTTCAGAATCATACAAGTTTAGGGACTCAGGTTCAGAGTCAGTTTTTCATGTTTAAAGACCCTTTGGTTTTTCAGACTCAGAGACCCGTGTGTATTTTTGGTTCAGGTTCAACCCGAACAACATATTAACTCTCCCTGAGTTACAACATTCATATCACTCCCTGATGTTTCAACATCTCATTCGGAGAACCATAAACCATTGATCTTTATCATACCCTGATACTTCCTTCATATTCCCTGAGCCATAACCATCTGATCAGTAAATCATACTCATGTCAGTTCCAGCTCGCGTGTTCAGAGACTCATTAGGGACTTGTGACTGACTTCTTTTCAAGGCCACAACTTGTATTGCTCCTTGATAATCCCATCCGCCCCTATATTCACATAATCGCATCATTCCCTGATAAGCTATTAATAGCCAACCCGACACTCTCCTAACCCTTTTTTTCATTTTAACTGCCTCCTTTTTACTATATCCTGTACCATTTCGGTTTCTATTAAAACTGAACAAACCCAACAACATATCTTCTTATCAACCCTAATACCAAACATTCGAAAGAACAAAACTTCAACTGGCGTTGAATGGTTCTTTAACCACCACCGCTGCCATTGAAACACATTCAATTCACCGTTGCAGTTGAAACACGTTCAATTTCAAATCTTGTTCTTTAACCGCTGCTTGGTATTGTGAACGTAAAGGTTTGTGTGTTTGTTTTGGTATGAGGATCTGGGTTTTTATGGGATATTGGTTTTTGTTATTTTTTTAAGAGTGTGATATGAGTGATTTCTTTTCTTTTTTTTTTTTGTAGATCAGATTTTGGTTTTGGTATAACAACTTGTGTGGGTTTTATGTTTGGATGGATCTGTTCTCGATCTGGGTTTGATGAACGTTTTGTTTTTTGTTTTTTTGTTGTATGTGATGGCTTGTGTTTAGATCGAGTGTATTAGTTTTTATTTTGTTATTAAAATAATCAGTGGAAAATTATCGTGTGTCACAAAGGTGCATTCGCCATTAGCTGCATGGTAAAGGTTAGTAATAATCTCCAATTAATCACGATGAAATTTTCTTAAGAGAGTTGTTCACTACGATTGTTTTACTGGTGAATGTCTTGATTTCATTCACTTTGTTCGGGTACATCAGCCGTCCGCATCCTACTAAGGACAGTTATCAATACTTAGAATAGTTTCTTAAGTAAAGACCCACGTCTTTAGGACTTGATTCTTGAAAGAAATCTCCTTAGCGGGATTTCCAGCTCTTACATGTTTGGATTGTCGAGAATCCTCACAAAGGCTGTTCGTGAATTGGAGGCCCTCAAGAAGGCTAACAAGATACACTGACGTGTATCAATAATTCAAGTATGCCGAAGCATCACTTCACGACTGTAGACCGTTTGAGACAATCATCAGGAAGGATAATACTCGATGTTGATCATGTAGCCATAAACCTTTTTGTAAAATCTCTCAACGTGTTTATGATTATAAAACATATTTTGTTAACACTTTGATAGTTTTGTTCTTTTAGAAATACTCCCCCTCCACATGTGTTCATGAGTTTTAAGGCAAATCCGCACATTAAGGAAAGAGTTGGTAATTTTGAATTGATTGATTTTCAATAGACAAGACCTTTGTGAAACACGTTTACATCATTGGTTAGGCCAGGTTGAAATTATTACCCGTCCCGGTGCAAGTCTAATGAAAATCTTTCGAGATGGTACATTCTACTAAGACAAGTCCTTTGTGAGACACGTTTACATCATTGGTTAAACCAGCTTAAAATTATTACCCTTCTAGGAACAACTCTTTTCAATTACTGACATTGTTTTTTTCGTAAATTCGTAGGTGATAACTTAGTCTTTTTGACCTGGTACATTCTACTCTGACAAGTCCTTCGCGAGACACGTTTACATCACTAGTTAAACTAGCTTGAAATTATTACCCGTCCAGGAACTAGTCATTTCGATTACTAACAATGTTTCTCGTCAATTGATTGGTTAAATTTGAGTCACACTCGATACGGTACATTCTACTTTGACAAGTCCATTGCGAGACACATTTACATCACTAGTTAGACTAGCTTGAAATTATTAGCCGTCCAGGAACAAGTCATTTCGATTTCTGATATATTTTACCGTGAATTCTTTGGTACTGTCTGAGTTGTGCTTTTTTTAGATTTCGCACTAATCAACACTGAGTTTCCATACTAACCAACATATTTTAATCACATTACTCCCCCTCAAAAATGGCATATGATTGTTGTTTTTGAAGCTTTGATTAAAATATGCTTTTTGAGATTTTAAAATTACTTGGGAGATTCACATCCCAAGAATATTTTGAACTTTAGAACAAAGAGTTTTAAGTACTCTCTTTCAATTTGTGAAATAACTTTTAGAAGTTTTGAACATTTGGGGAAATACTTGTCTCTTGAAAAAACTTTAGTGAGAGAAAGAACAAAGATACAAGAATAAAAATGGCAACAGCAGCAGAAAAACATGTCCAGAAATCGTCATTGTCAAAGTGTTCCCACTCCTATACTGACACTTCTCAAAAATTTTACAGGAACGTGTATGCTTCTCAGAATAAAATTCAACATGCACCTCTGGAAGCCAGCCATCCAACATGTTGGGTAGCCGACTTACTTTCTTTGGTTTTTGAGTCACCAAAACGTTGAGAATGATTCAAATTGGTGATAGGTGTGTTTGTTTACCTAAGGGCTGCCAGCAGTAGGAACCATTATGAAGCATTCGGCTCCTAACCACTGTAGAAACCAAAAACATAACAATATTCGTATTATTTGATAAAAATAAAGATATGCACAAACAAGTTTAAATACACAAAACAAATAAATGATGCCCTAATACTAGACGGGCTAATGGGCTGACACAAGTGGGCCGACCTTATTAATTAACACCTCCCCTCAAACTCACAATGTTACGGCGAGGAACATTGAGAGTTTGTCAGATAAAAAACGAAAACGCAGACCACTGTGAGGCTTAGTAAATATATTTGTAATCTGTAAAGCAGACTGAACAAACGACAAAGAAATGGTTCCCGCCTGAAGATGGTGACGAGTGAAATGACAATCAATCTCTATATGTTTGGTCCTTTCATGAAAAACTGTGTTGCGGCCAATCTGAATAGCACTCCGGTTATCACAATATAATGGAGTAGGACCAGTAATATGAACACCCATATCTGCAAGTAACCAACGTAACCAAACAATCTCGCTAGTAGTAACAGCCATGGCACGATACTCAGCTTCAGTAGAAGATCTTGAAAGAACATCTTGTTTTTTACTCTTCCACGAGATAAAAGAATCTCCAAGAAAAACACATAACCCAGTTGTGGACTTGCGAGTAACAGAATCACCAGGCCAATCAGCATCACAATAAGCACGCAAGTCTAAAGAAGATGTGGAAGGAAATAAAAGTGTTTGAAATTGAGTACCTCGAAGGTACCGAAGAATCCATAGGACAGCAGCCCAATGAACTGTAGTGGGAGCAGCAACAAACTGACTAATAATGTGAACAGCATAAGCAATATTTGGTCGAGTCACTGTAAAATAAACCAAACTCCCAACAATAGTGCGATATAAACTAGGATCTGTGATGAGTGTCTAAATACTCATCATTTTTATACTGATAGAGTGCCAAAAACATCTGAAAACACTCAGAAATGCTTCAAAATGATAAAAATATCACAAACAAGTGTTTTATATGTTTTAAATGCAAAACATCAAAATCGATGAAAAGCGTATCAAGTTTGCATAATTGGCGCTTTAGTCCCCCAAGTTTGAAAATATGTCAAAAATAGTCCCTGGTAATTCAAAAACTTGTAAAATATCATTTTAGGTCCATGAGATTCAAAAGTTGTCAAAATAAACCTTTTAAAGTTTAAAAATCACAAAATGGCAACTTTAGTCCCTGAACTTTGGAAAAGTGTCAAAAATAGTCCTTAAGGTTTTAAAAAGTGAAATTGATCAAAAATAAACCTTGTTCTATTTATAAATGACAAAAATGGTCCTTATGGTGAAATTTTGGAAAATTACAAGTTAGGTCCTTTAAGTTTCAAAATGGCAATTATAGTCCTTGGATGTTTTAAAATGGAAAATAGTCAAAAATTATCCTTGTACTAATCAATAATGGCAGGAATGGTCCTTATTACAACTTTGGAAATGTTACAAGATCAGTCCTCTAAGTTTGCCAAAATTACAAAATTTGTCCTTGTTATTTATACAAAACCAAACGGACCTTTTGATATTAACACAATCCAAATCCAACCCAGTTACTGGCCCAACATCAGCCCAAACCCGAAATTTAAATTAAAAACCGCCATGTACTGTAGCTTCTCCTCCCTCTCCCTTGTAAACCTGAAACCAGGTGGTTTCACCACCTTTCACCCCACTTTCCACCTCACCACCACCCTTATACACTCTTCCCCAGCTGTCCCTCCACCTCCACATACACCAAACCTCAATTAATGCAGAAACCTGCCATATATGACTTTTCCCGCCAAAAATAACAAATGGACAGTTCTGATTAATTTGAAGAAACCAATGGTTGGATTGATGTGGGAAACACTCAGAGGTCGACAAGAGACTCAAAGAAGTCAATAAATAAAGAGAGAAGCAGAGGAGAAGAACTAAGTAGAGTAGTTTTAGTTTAGTTTTAGTCGTTGTAGTTAAAATTTAATTTCCAGTGTAATTTAAAAACTTCCAAGTATTTTTTAAGTGATCTTAGTATGTTTTGAATCGTTTTCAAGTTTCAATTTCAAGTCCTAATCATATTTCCATTTTATGCATATTTTCAAGTTTAAAATTTCATGAATGTTTGAAATGTTGTTAGAAGTTGTTATTTTGGATTTGAGTAAGTCACATAAGCCCCTTATAAAGCTTATGAAAGCTTTTAGTAACTCTTAAAATCAGTTTAGTAGTCAAAGAAAAATATCAAAATTCAAATAAATTAGTTAAAAATAAAAGCTATGGAAATGATCAAGAAAGATGTGCAGAAATTCTTTGGAATGATTCTTGGTATAGAGCTTCTTGGGAAGCATTAGAATTGATTCTCATCCTTGGGTTTCATTTTTCACTTGGAATCATTTGTAAGCCCTTTCAAGCTAATTTCTCATTTCAACGCAAGGTAGCCATAAGCTCTAATACTTGTTTTCCATATTCATTAAGCATGATTCGGTGTATTTAAGCCTTTAAATTAGTGTCTTGTTCTTTTTAATTGATAGATAATAAAAATCTCATTTTCATAAGTCATACTAGCATAAGTCTAAATTTAAGGTTTTATGTTGTTATTATTGTTATTTTATATTTATTTAGTCCTAATATATGTTTGTATAAGGTCCGAAATCCATTGCATGTTCTTAATCGAGTTTTGCTTTGAAAAGGGTCTAACACGACTTCATAAGGAGTGTTTGGGCTTGTGCGTTCTTGCATTAAAATGTGTTGCAGACTTAGTGCTTGATGGTTATAAGTTAGATTAGGTTCTATTAGTTCGGTTAGAGCATAAAACCAAGACTTGTTAAGCAAAAAGTCAAAATAGTTTTATACATCTTAACAGTTCATTGTTGGAGATTTTAAGTTGCCAAAATCATCTTACTAGCTTAAAAGTTGTAGGTATAGCTTTAGATACTCTTACAATAGCTTATAATACCACAATCATCCATGGAATCGGTTTAAATTTCATCAAAGTCAACTTTCGGTTTTAATCAAAAGTCAAAAAATTCCCACGTGCACCGGTTTCATAAGCTAAATCAAAAGCTTGCACGAGCTTAATTGTTATTCAAATCTGTGATTTTTAGCTTTTGAGAAGCTAACTCATCCATCTTTAAGTTCCAAGATTAATTTTCCATTTTGCGACTTAATAGATTGGTGCAATAAGCTTTGTTATGTCCCATTTTAAGTAGAAGCGCATAAGCGATAACTTGTCACCATTTTCAAAAGCTCACCAAAAGCTCTCTAGTGAATCAAACCATGATTACTTTAGATTTTGAAAAGTCGAATCGGTCATCTAGCTTATCCAATAATTAGTTTTCATTATCTAGCTTATTTTAGTGCTTATAATTAGCTTAAAAGGTATCTAGTATTTCAAAAGCATCTGTGCAAATCTGATCACAAGTGCTTATTTATAGCTTATACGATGCTTAATTCTAATTAATTTTGCTTTTCATGTGTAATATTAACTTATTTACTGATTATTTAGTTTATTCTCATTTAGCTTTAGTTTTTTACTAGCTTATTAGCATTTTGGTTCATCATTAAGCTTTTCATTAATTTTGTTAATCTGTTGGAAAAATAAGCTCTAAATCGACTTATTAGTGCTTTTAGAAAAAGTTATAGTTTTAAATTTTGCTTATTACATTGTTCTTGATAAGTTGCAACAAGAAAATTTCAAAAATAAAATGTTGTGCAAAAGGGAGAGGCGGGGTCGAACACGAGACCTCTCCCTTATGGGAATGATAGTGAGGGTACTGGAACCAATAGCGCCTTGGGACTTTCTTGTCATTGTTTGCACCTTTTAATATATAACTATCCTTGTCCCAATAAGCTTAAACGAGCTTAATCACTTATTTCTAGCTTATTCAAGTAGCTTTTTCAAGTTTTCTAATTTTCATAAATCCATATTAGTGTTAAGTATTTTTACAAAAGTTTGATTTTTCTCATAAGTTTTAGTATTTTAAATATTTAATTAGTGTAAAACTTAATTAAATCATAATAAAAATATAAAAGTCTAAAAATATAAATCTTTTTCTAAAATTTTCTTTTATCATATATTTTGTAAGAAAATTGATTTTACACTTGTAGGCCTTTTATTTCATAAAATTTACGTTTTTGCTTGCGCTCAAATACATTTTCGTAAATAACGCTCGTTTTAGTTTTAAATAACGTTTTAAATATTTTGAGTTTACGTTTTAGTTAATATAGTTTATTTAAGTTATTTTATAAAATCACATAAACGTTCATCGATCTGTAAAAATAGTGATAGCGTTTATTTAATAGATTTTATCTTTTATTTCTTTTAATTTGCATTTAAGTCGCTTTAATTTGTAGATTTTCTCTTTAGGTATAATTTTCCATCAATACCCTTATTGATCACTATCCTTAGTGATCATTCTATCATCTGAAGTTGTTTTAAACACCAATTCATCCTCCGTGGGACTTAACGACCCAGGAATTCCCTATATTCCTCGATCTTAATTGCATTTGTGTTTGAAATTTTTTTAGTCTGTTTAGACTTGATTTGTTTAGCACGATCAAAATTTTAGGCGCACGCGGGAGGTCAGTAGCGTGTTTTAAACATTCTCGGACCCGTACTTGCACATATACCATCGTTTGTAAACAGTTTTAGTAAAGTTTTCAAAACCAAAAGTTCATTAACACTTTTCCTAAAGTGTTAACAACACCAAAACATTTTTATTCAAGTTTTCAACAAACACAAAACCAAAAATATTTTCATTCTTTGTTTTTATGGCATGTTTTCAAAAATCCAAAATATTCATCTTTAACCTCCTACCCTTTTGATTCTTTATCCCTTAACCTCTATACATTTAATTCTAAACTTCTATTCTCATGGAATCTCTCGAGAACGACTTAGGACGGTGAAAAGCTTGAGACTTTATCACAAATGTCTAGAATTCGTGTTGTTCGTAGAAGATCCATTAATTACGCTCGGGAAATGGAAAGAAAACCGAGGTGACAAAGGACCGGTACTTTCATCGATAATGGAGGTACTAATCGTCCAACCTACGGTTATTCAAAGATCTAATCCTCGATTGCTCTAAGTCGTCTAGAATTGATAATAAACTTTCACGATTTACGGTTAAAAGCAAACATGCAGAATTCAGTCCGGTGACTAGCAAGGATGACTTACCTAATCTTCACGTTTCTCAAGAACCAAAAACGGAGTCCATAACGGAAGTGGTGGAAATTGCTAGCTCTCAGAGCACACCACTTGTCCCACCTCCGGATTTTTCAAAATGTTCTTTGAGTCTTATTAGTCATTCAGATCACCATGTTGGTTTTGTTGATTCTTTGAATGAACCGATTCCTTCTCATAACTCTCAAATAGAATCGTTTATTCCTTGTGTCGGTTGTGGTGAGCCTCTTTATGGTTCACCTTGTCATTGTGTGCGTGTATGCAGTGTGGTAATGATATTCGAACGGGAGTTGTTTGTTTTGTGGTTCGAGGAATTCATTTGATTATGATCCTAATCCGAACTCATTTAACGACCCTCAAATTTTTCAATTACACACCACAACCCGACTTATCTTCATATAATCAACAATCTGCTTGTGAATTTTGTGGAGGTCCTCACCAAGGATTTGAGTGTCAAACCGAAATCGTTTGTCTATGAGCAGTTTTCGGTGATGCTCGAAACTTTGGGTATGACCAATATCCATATGATTCACCAATCCAGGATCAACAGTTTCTTGTTGTGAGAACTGTGGAGGTCCCATTTCACTCGATTGTCAAACAGGAATCCATTTCCTTGTAACAATTACGACTATCCGGATCACGACCAACCTCCACGGTGCCAAATGACTCAAACTCCTCAAAGAAACTCAACAAGACACTTATCTAGAGCTTCGGAGTCGGTGAAAAGAACCGAGGAGTTGAGTAAGACAACATTTCATAATGATCCCGTTTTTCTTGTGTAATTCAAAATTCACATGAGAAATCCATGGAAGAATTGCTAGTCAAGAGCAGTCGCTAAAATTAATTCCCAAATTGCCTTTGAAAAAGCTATTAAGGAATCAATTGCACAAGAAAAAGCGACCGATCTAGCTCGCAATTCGTTTATTCTCGATGATAGTGATGATGATGATACACTGAAGATTCATCGATTCATCGATGGATATCCCAGCAGTTGAGATTCATTCTCAAACAACTGCTATCACACCCGAGGTTCACACTCACTTTCTGAGCATGGGGGACGAGCTTCTTGACACTGTTCCTGAAAAGGAATCGGACGAATTCATAAAGTCTAGTGTTGAGGACCTTGTCCCAATACCAAGAGAGTCACAGGGAACTTTCAATCATATGTGTGATATCCCTCCTTCTCTTGTCTTCCAAAAAGATCATGTTGAGATGTTCTCCGATTCTAATGATGATGATTCGTTATCTTGTGGAGACATCAGTTATATGGAAGAATTACCTTCTGAGCTTGTCAGCTTGGGAGAAGAGAATGATGAAGAAATAATCCAAGACGAAGCTCTTCGTCTTACAGTATTGAATGTTAATCTTCTCATTTCTAGAATCGAGGCTTTTAATGAAAAGCCTACTTCATATTCTATCCCCTTTGAGGATAGTGAACTTTTGTTCAATGATTCTATTCCGGAATTGCAAACGTTCCATTTTGATCATATGGGAGAGAAGATTAGTGGTATTACCACTTCTCATTCTCATAATTCTCTCCCGATTATGAATCATTCACTTTTGATGAGTTCCCTAATGAACTCGATCAAATCAATCACGAATATGAATCATTTTCCTTTGAGGAGTTCTCCGTGAACTCACTCATATCATATCTCCACCGAGTATGATAACTTCTACTTTGATCTAGACACACCGGGATATGTCTAGACCAATTGAGCTTAACTGATAAGATTCATGAAACTATGAATTCTTCTGATGAAGATGAGTTAGTCAAGATTATTATCATGACTTTCTTCCTCTTTTTCACCTATCCCGTAGCTTCTCCTGTTCTTCACTCCTTCGGGAATGAAGACATTATCTTTGACCCCGGCATTTTCATTAATCATTTTTGAGCCGGTTTTCTATATATCTCATCGGTGTGGAACTTTCACGTACTTTAATGTTTATACAAACATCTTGAATGAAATTCCGATGGAGATTGTCTCTTCCACTTGCTTCCCCATGAACAAATTAATTCGGGGTCGAGTCAAGCTAGCGACTCGGTAATTAAAAACAGTAGTTAAACATGGGTTTTCACCCGTGTGTACCACCCTAGTGTGGGGGAGATTCCCACATATTGTATATAGACCTTAAAAATGAATGAAAATTGTATATATTCAAAAAGAGAATAATTGTTGTGTTTCTACACTTAGGTAGTAATATTATCTTTTTACGTTCTAAGTTTCGGCATTACAACCGGTACTTTGAATATTGAGGACAATATTCATTTCTAAGTGTGGGGGGGAAATTCTGGCGAATTTGATCATAAAATGTACCCTTTTAGTCCCTTTTTCCCCCAAAATGGCCAAATTTTAAAAATTTTTTAGTGGAAGTACTAAGTACTAAACACAACAAATGGTAATCAGTCCACCATGTCTAACCCACATAAGGATTGGCTAATCCAGGAGCAAACGGCTCTTGGTAAAGATATCTCAAATCCGTTTATGGCTTGCAATTTGCCCAAAATTGTATGGTGTTCAACTCACCATATCTTTAACTAGTGAAGAGTTGGCTAGCCCGCAAGTTTATGGCTTGTGGTAAAGGCAGTTGGAAAACCATAATTGGTAATCGGCTCACCAAAGATAATATTGATAATTTATCTAAGAGTTGGCTAGTCCGTAAGGTGCGGCTTACGGTAAAGACAAATCAAATCCGTTGACGACTTATGATTTGCTCAAAATCATTTGGTTATCGTTGTGCCAAAGTTCTTACTTGAACTGAAACAATTGGCTACTCCGAAGTAATGGCTTTTGGTAAAGAGATGAAATCCATTAAATTTTCTCAAATCATTGCTAGGGACTAGCAATATCTTAGTGTGGGGATTGATGAGTGTCTAAATACTCATCATTTTATCTTGATAGAGTGCCAAAACATCCGAAAACACTCGAAATGCTTCAAAATGATAAAATATCACAAACAAGTGTTTTATATGTTTTAAATGCAAAACATCAAAATCGATGAAAACGTATCAAGTTTGCATAATTGGCGCTTTAGTCCCCAAGTTTGAAAATATGTCAAAAATAGTCCTGGTAATTCAAAAACTTGTAAAATATCATTTTAGGTCCATGAGATTCAAAAGTTGTCAAAATAAACCTTTTAAAGTTTAAAAATCACAAAATGGCAACTTTAGTCCTCGAACTTTGGAAAAGTGTCAAAATAGTCCTTAAGGTTTTAAAAAGTGAAATTGATCAAAAATAAACCTTGTTCTATTTATAAATGACAAAAATGGTCCTTATGGTGAAATTTTGGAAAATTACAAGTTAGGTCCTTTAAGTTTCAAAAATGGCAATTATAGTCCTTGGATGTTTTAAAAATGGAAAATAGTCAAAAATTATCCTTGTACTAATCAATAATGGCAGGAATGGTCCTTATTACAACTTTGGAAATGTTACAAGATCAGTCCTCTAAGTTTGCCAAAATTACAAAATTTGTCCTTGTTATTTATACAAAACCAAACGGACCTTTTGATATTAACACAATCCAAATCCAACCCATTCATCGCCCAACATCATTAAACCCGAAATTTAAATTAAAACCGCCATGTCTTGTAGCTTCTCCTCCTCTCCCTTGTAAACACGAACCGTGTGGTTTCACCACCTTTCACCCCACTTTCCACCTCACCACCACCCTTATACACTCTTCCCACCGTCCTCCACCTCCACATACACCAAACCTCAATTAATGCGAAACCGCCATATATGACTTTTCCGCCAAAAATAACAAATGGATGATTCGATTAATTTGAAGAAACCAATGGTTGGATTGATGTGGGAAACACTCGAGGTCGACAAGAGACTCAAAGAAGTCAATAAATAAAGAGAGAAGCGAGAGAGAAGAACTAAGTAGAGTAGTTTTAGTTTAGTTTTAGTCGTTGTAGTTAAAATTTAATTTCGATGTAATTTAAAACTTCCAAGTATTTTTAAGTGATCTTAGTATGTTTTGAATCGTTTTCAAGTTTCAATTTCAAGTCCTAATCATATTTCCATTTTATGCATATTTTCAAGTTTAAAATTTCATGAATGTTTGAAATGTTGTTAGAAGTTGTTATTTTGAATGAGTAAGTCACATAAGCCCTTATAAAGCTTATGAAAGCTTTTAGTAACTCTTAAAATCGGTTTAGTAGTCAAAGAGAAAATATCAAAATTCAAATAAATTAGTTAAAAATAAAAAGCTATGGGAAATGATCAAGAAAGATGTGCAGAGCTGTTCTTTGGAATGATTACTGGTATAGAGCTTCTTGGGAAGCATTAGAATTGATTCTCAGTCCTTGGGTTTCATTTTTCACTTGGAATCATTTGTAAGCCCTTTCAAGCTAATTTCTCATTTCACTGTGCAAGGTAGCCATAAGCTCTAATACTTGTTTTTCCATATTCATTAAGCATGATTCAGTGTATTTAAGCCTTTAAATTAGTGTCTTGTTCTTTTTAATTGATAGATAATAAAATCTCATTTCATAAGTCATACTAGCATAAGTCTAAATTTAAGGTTTTATGTTGTTATTATTGTTATTTCATATTTATTTAGTCCTAATATATGTTTGTATAAGGTCCGAAATCCATTGCATGTTCTTAATCGAGTTTTGCTTTGAAAAGGGTCTAACACGACTTCATAAGGAGTGTTTGGGCTTGTGCGGTTCTTGCATTAAAATGTGTTGCAGACTTAGTGCTTGATGGTTATAAGTTAGATTAGGTTCTATTAGTTCGGTTAGAGCATAAAACCAAGACTTGTTAAGCAAAAAGTCAAAATAGTTTTTATACATCTTAACGAGTTCAACGTTGGAGATTTTAAGTTGCCAAAATCATCTTACTAGCTTAAAAGTTGTAGGTATAGCTTTAGATACTCTTACAATAGCTTATAATACCACAATCAGTCCATGGAATCGGTTTAAATTTCATCAAAGTCAACTTTCGCTTTAATCAAAAGTCAAAAATTCCCATGCACCGGTTTCATAAGCTAAATCAAAAGCTTGCAGAGCTTAATTGTTATTCAAATCTGTGATTTTTAGCTTTTGAGAAGCTAACTTTGTCCATCTTTAAGTTCCAAGATTAATTTTCCATTTTGCGACTTAATAGATTGGGCTGCAATAAGCTTTTGTTATGTCCCATTTAAGTAGAACGCATAAGCGATAACTTGTCACCATTTTCAAAAGCTCACCAAAAGCTCTCTAGTGAATCAAACCATGATTACTTTAGATTTTGAAAAGTCGAATCGGTCATCTAGCTTATCCAATAATTAGTTTTCATTATCTAGCTTATTTTAGTGCTTATAATTAGCTTAAAAGGTATCTAGTATTTCAAAAGCATCACGTGCAAATCAGTCACAAGTGCTTATTTATAGCTTATACAATTGCTTAATTCTAATTAATTTTGCTTTTCATGTGTAATATTAACTTATTTACGTTATTTAGTTTATTCTCATTTAGCTTTAGTTTTTTACTAGCTTATTAGCATTTTGGTTCATCATTAAGCTTTTCATTAATTTTGTTAATCGTTGGAAAAATAAGCTCTAAATCGACTTATTAGTGCTTTTAGAAAAAGTTATAGTTTTAAATTTTGCTTATTACATTGTTCTTGATAAGTTGCAACAAGAAAATTTCAAAAATAAAATGTTGTGCAAAAGGAGAGGCGGGGTCGAACACGAGACCTCTCCCTTATGGGAATGATAGTGAGGGGTACCTGGAACCAATAGCGCCCTTGGGACTTTCTTGTCATTGTTTGCACCTTTTAATATATAACTATCCTTGTCCCAATAAGCTTAAACGAGCTTAATCACTTATTTCTAGCTTATTCAGTGTAGCTTTTTCAAGTTTTCTAATTTTCATAAATCCATATTAGTGTTAAGTATTTTTACAAAAAGTTTCAGATTTTTCTCATAAGTTTTAGTATTTTTAAATATTTAATTAGTGTAAAAACTTAATTAAATCATAATAAAAAATATAAAAGTCTAAAAAATATAAATCTTTTTTCTAAAATTTTCTTTTATCATATATTTTGTAAGAAAATTGATTTTACACTTGTAGGCCTTTTATTTCATAAAATTTACGTTTTGCTTGCGCCCAAATACCATTTTCGTAAATAACGCTCGTTTTAGTTTTAAATAACGTTTTTAAATATTTTGAGTTTACGTTTTAGTTAATATAGTTTATTTAAGTTATTTTATAAAATCACATAAACGTTCATCGATCTGTAAAAATAGTGATAGCGTTTATTTAATAGATTTTATCTTTTATTTCTTTTAATTTGCATTTAAGTCGCTTTAATTTGTAGATTTTCTCTTTAGGTATAATTTTCCATCAATACCCTTATTGATCACTATCCTTAGTGATCATTCTATCATCTGAAGTTGTTTTAAACACCAATTCATCCTCCGTGGGACTTAACGACCGAGAATTCCCTATATTCCTCGATCTTAATTGCATTTGTGTTTGAAATTGTTTTAAGTCTGTTTAGACTTGATGTTTAGCACAGATCAAAATTTTGGCGCCACGCGGGAGGTCAGAAGCGTGTTTTAAACATTCTCGGACCCGTACTTGCACATATACCATCGTTTGTAAATGTTTTAGTAAAGTTTTCAAAACCAAAAGTTCATTAACACTTTTCCTAAAGTGTTAACAACACCAAAAACATTTTTATTCAAGTTTTCAACAAACACAAAACCAAAAATATTTTCATTCTTTGTTTTATGGCATGTTTTCAAAATCCAAAATATTCATCTTTAACCTCCTACCCTTTTGATTCTTTATCCCTTAACCCTCTATACATTTAATTCTAAACTTCTATTCTCATGGAATCTCTCGAGAACGACTCGGGACGGTGAAAAGCTTGGACTTTATCACAAATGTCTAGAATTCGTGTTGTTCGTAAAGATCCATTAATTACTTTCGGAAATGGAAAGAAAACCGAGGTGACAAAGGACCGGTACTTTCATCGATAATGGAGGTACTAATCGTCCAACCTACGGTTATTCAAAGATCTAATCCTCGATTGCTCCTAAGTCGTCTAGAATTGATAATAAACTTTCACGATTTACGGTTAAAAGCAAACATGCGAAATTCATCCGGTGACTAGCAAGGATGACTTACCTAATCTTCACGTTTCTCAAGAACCAAAAGCGGAGTCCATAACGAGTGGTGGAAATTGCTAGCTCTCGAGCACACCACTTGTCCCACCTCCGGATTTTTCAAAATGTTCTTTGAGTCTTATTAGTCATTCGGATCACCATGTTGGTTTTGTTGATTCTTTGAATGAACCGATTCCTTCTCATAACTCTCAAATAGAATCGTTTATTCCTTGTGTCGGTTGTGGTGAGCCTCTTTATGGTTCACCTTGTCGTTGTGTATGCGTGTATGCGGTGTGGTAATGATATTCGAACGGGAGTTGTTTGTTTTGTGGTTCGAGGAATTCATTTGATTATGATCCTAATCCGAACTCATTTAACGACCCTCAAATTTTCCAATTACACACCACAACCCGACTTATCTTCATATAATCAACAATCTTCTGTGAATTTTGTGGAGGTCCTCACCAAGGATTTGAGTGTCAAACCGAAATACGTTTGTCTATGAGCAGTTTTCCGGTGATGCTCGAAACTTTGGGTATGACCAATATCCATATGATTCACCAATCCGGGATCAACAGCTTTCTTGTTGTGAGAACTGTGGAGGTCCCATTTCACTCGATTGTCAAACAGAATCCATTTCCTTGTAACAATTACGACTATCCGGATCACGACCAACCTCCACGGTGCCAAATGACTCAAACTCCTCAAGAAACTCAACAAGACACTTATCTAGAGCTTCGGAGTCGGTGAAAAGAACGAGGAGTTGAGTAAGACAAAGATTTCATAATGATCCCGCTTTTCTTGTGTAATTCAAAATTCACATGAGAAATCCATGGAAGAATTGCTAGTCAAGAAGCGGTGCTAAAATTAATTCCCAAATTGCCTTTGAAAAAGCTATTAAGGAATCAATTGCACAAGAAAAAGCGACGGATCTAGCTCGCAATTTCGTTTATTCGATGATAGTGATGATGATGATACACTGAAGATTCATCGATTCATCGATGGATATCCCAATGATTGAGATTCATTCTCAAACAAGCGCTATCACACCCGAGGTTCACACTCACTTTCTCGAGCATGGGGACGAGCTTCTTGACACTTGTTCACGAAAAGGAATCGGACGAATTCATAAAGTCTAGTGTTGAGGACCTTGTCCCAATCCCAAGAGAGTCACAGGAACTTTCAATCATATGTGTGATATCCTCCTTCTCTTGTCTTCCAAAAGATCATGTTGAGATGTTCTCCGATTCTAATGATGATGATTCGTTATCTTGTGGAGACATCGGTTATATGGAAGAATTACCTTCGAGCTTGTCGACTTGGGAGAAGAGAATGATGAAGAATAATCCAAGACGAAGCTCTTCGTCTTACAAGATTGAATGTTAATCTTCTCATTTCTAGAATCGAGGCTTTTAATGAAAAGCCTACTTCATATTCTATCCCCTTTGAGGATAGTGAACTTTTGTTCAATGATTCTATTCCGGAATTGCAAACGTTCCATTTTGATCATATGGGAGAGAAGATTAGTGGTATTACCACTTCTCATTCTCATAATTCTCTCCCCGATTATGAATCATTCACTTTTGATGAGTTCCCTAATGAACTCAGTCAAATCAATCCTGAATATGAATCATTTTCCTTTGAGGAGTTCTCCTGTGAACTCACTCATATCATATCTCCACCGGAGTATGATAACTTCTACTTTGATCTAGACACACCCGGGATATGTCTAGACCAATTGAGCTTAACTGATAAGATTCATGAAACTATGAATTCTTCTGATGAAGATGAGTTAGTCAAGATTATTATCATGACTTTCTTCCTCTTTTTCACCTATCCCGTAGCTTCTCCTGTTCTTCACTCCTTCGGGAATGAAGACATTATCTTTGACCCCGGCATTTTCATTAATCATTTTGAGCGGTTTTCTATATATCTCATCGGTGTGGAACTTTCACGTACTTTAATGTTTATACAAACATCTTGAATGAAAGTCCGATGGAGATTGTCTCTTCCACTTGCTTCCCATGAACAAATTAATTGGGTCGAGTCAAGCTAGCGACTCGGTAATTAAAAACGATGAGTTAAACATGGGTTTTCACCCGTGTACCACCCTAGTGTGGGGAGATTCCCACATATTGTATATAGACCTTAAAATGAATGAAAATTGTATATATTCAAAAGAGAATAATTGTTGTGTTTCTACACTTAGGTAGTAATATTATCTTTTACGTTCTAAGTTTCGGCATTACAACGGTACTTTGAATATTGAGGACAATATTCATTTCTAAGTGTGGGGAAATTCGCGAATTTGATCATAAAATGTACCCTTTAGTCCCTTTTTCCCCAAAATGGCCAAATTTTAAAAATTTTTAGTGGAAGTACTAAGTACTAAACACAACAAATGGTAATCAGTCCACCATGTCTAACCCACATAAGGATTGGCTAATCCAGAGCAAACGGCTCTTGGTAAAGATATCTCAAATCCGTTTATGGCTTGCAATTTGCCCAAAATTGTATGGTGTTCAACTCACCATATCTTTAACTAGTGAAGAGTTGGCTAGCCCGCAAGTTTATGGCTTGTGGTAAAGGCGATTGAAAACCATAATTGGTAATCGGCTCACCAAAGATAATATTGATAATTTATCTAAGAGTTGGCTAGTCCGTAAGGGTGCGGCTTCGGTAAAGACAAATCAAATCCGTTGACGACTTATGATTTGCTCAAAATCATTTGGTTATCGTTGTGCCAAAGTTCTTACTTGAACTGAAACAATTGGCTACTCCGAGTAATGGCTTTTGGTAAAGAGATGAAATCCATTAAATTTTCTCAAATCATTGCTAGGGACTAGCAATATCTTAGTGTGGGGATTGATGAGTGTCTAAATACTCATCATTTTATCTTGATAGAGTGCCAAAACATCGAAAACACTCGAAATGCTTCAAAATGATAAAATATCACAAACAAGTGTTTTATATGTTTTAAATGCAAAACATCAAAATCGATGAAAACGTATCAAGTTTGCATAATTGGCGCTTTAGTCCCCAAGTTTGAAAATATGTCAAAAATAGTCCTGGTAATTCAAAAACTTGTAAAATATCATTTTAGGTCCATGAGATTCAAAAGTTGTCAAAATAAACCTTTTAAAGTTTAAAATCACAAAATGGCAACTTTAGTCCACGAACTTTGGAAAAGTGTCAAAATAGTCCTTAAGGTTTTAAAAAGTGAAATTGATCAAAAATAAACCTTGTTCTATTTATAAATGACAAAAATGGTCCTTATGGTGAAATTTTGGAAAATTACAAGTTAGGTCCTTTAAGTTTCAAAAATGGCAATTATAGTCCTTGGATGTTTTAAAAATGGAAAATAGTCAAAAATTATCCTTGTACTAATCAATAATGGCAGGAATGGTCCTTATTACAACTTTGGAAATGTTACAAGATCAGTCCTCTAAGTTTGCCAAAATTACAAAATTTGTCCTTGTTATTTATACAAAACCAAACGGACCTTTTGATATTAACACAATCCAAATCCAACCCAGTTACTGGCCCAACATCAGCCCAAACCCGAAATTTAAATTAAAAACCGCCATGTACTGTAGCTTCTCCTCCTCTCCCATAAACACGAAACGGTGGTTTCACCACCTTTCACCCCACTTTCCACCTCACCACCACCCTTATACACTCTTCCCACCGTCCCTCCACCTCCACATACACAAACCTCAATTAATGCGAAACCCGCCATATATGACTTTTCCGCCAAAAATAACAAATGGACAGCTTCGATTAATTTGAAGAAACCAATGGTTGGATTGATGTGGAAACACTCGAGGTCGACAAGAGACTCAAAGAAGTCAATAAATAAAGAGAGAAGCAGAGGAGAAGAACTAAGTAGAGTAGTTTTAGTTTAGTTTTAGTCGTTGTAGTTAAAATTTAATTTCCAGTGTAATTTAAAAACTTCCAAGTATTTTTTAAGTGATCTTAGTATGTTTTGAATCGTTTTCAAGTTTCAATTTCAAGTCCTAATCATATTTCCATTTTATGCATATTTTCAAGTTTAAAATTTCATGAATGTTTGAAATGTTGTTAGAAGTTGTTATTTTGGACTGAGTAAGTCACATAAGCCCCTTATAAAGCTTATGAAAGCTTTTAGTAACTCTTAAAATCAGTTTAGTAGTCAAAAGAGAAAAATATCAAAAATTCAAATAAATTAGTTAAAAATAAAAAGCTATGGGAAATGATCAAGAAAGATGTGCAGAGCTGTTCTTTGGAATGATTACTGGTATAGAGCTTCTTGGGAAGCATTAGAATTGATTCTCAGTCCTTGGGTTTCATTTTTCACTTGGAATCATTTGTAAGCCCTTTCAAGCTAATTTCTCATTTCACTGTGCAAGGTAGCCATAAGCTCTAATACTTGTTTTTCCATATTCATTAAGCATGATTCGATGTATTTAAGCCTTTAAATTAGTGTCTTGTTCTTTTTAATTGATAGATAATAAAAATCTCATTTTCATAAGTCATACTAGCATAAGTCTAAATTTAAGGTTTTATGTTGTTATTATTGTTATTTTATATTTATTTAGTCCTAATATATGTTTGTATAAGGTCTGAAATCCATTGCATGTTCTTAATCTGAGTTTTGCTTTGAAAAAGGGTCTAACACAGCTTCATAAGGAGTGTTTGGGCTTGTGCGAGTTCTTGCATTAAAATGTGTTGAGACTTAGTGCTTGATGGTTATAAGTTAGATTAGGTTCTATTAGTTCGGTTAGAGCATAAAACCAAGACTTGTTAAGCAAAAAGTCAAAATAGTTTTATACATCTTAACAGTTCCTTTGTTGGAGATTTTAAGTTGCCAAAATCATCTTACTAGCTTAAAAGTTGTAGGTATAGCTTTAGATACTCTTACAATAGCTTATAATACCACAATCAGTCCATGGAATCAGTTTAAATTTCATCAAAGTCAACTTTCAGTTTTAATCAAAAAGTCAAAAAAATTCCCCTGTGCACCAGTTTCATAAGCTAAATCAAAAGCTTGCACAGAGCTTAATTGTTATTCAAATCCTGTGATTTTTAGCTTTTTGAGAAGCTAACCTGTCCATCTTTAAGTTCCAAGATTAATTTTCCATTTTGCAGCTTAATAGATTGGGCTGCAATAAGCTTTTGTTATGTCCCATTTTAAGTAGAACTGCATAAGCAGTAACTTGTCACCATTTTCAAAAGCTCACCAAAAGCTCTCTAGTGAATCAAACCATGATTACTTTAGATTTTGAAAAGTCGAATCGGTCATCTAGCTTATCCAATAATTAGTTTTCATTATCTAGCTTATTTTAGTGCTTATAATTAGCTTAAAAGGTATCTAGTATTTCAAAAGCATCACTGCAAATCAAATACAAGTGCTTATTTATAGCTTATATGATGCTTAATTCTAATTAATTTTGCTTTTTCATGTGTAATATTAACTTATTTACGATTATTTAGTTTATTCTCATTTAGCTTTAGTTTTTTACTAGCTTATTAGCATTTTGGTTCATCATTAAGCTTTTCATTAATTTTGTTAATCGTTGGAAAAATAAGCTCTAAATCGACTTATTAGTGCTTTTTAGAAAAGTTATAGTTTTAAATTTTGCTTATTACATTGTTCTTGATAAGTTGCAACAAGAAAATTTCAAAATAAAATGTTGTGCAAAAGGGAGAGGCGGGGGTCGAACACGAGACCTCTCCCTTATGGGAATGATAGTGAGGGTACACGGAACCAATAGCGCCTTGGGACTTTCTTGTCATTGTTTGCACCTTTAATATATAACTATCCTTGTCCCAATAAGCTTAAACGAGCTTAATCACTTATTTCTAGCTTATTCGGTGTAGCTTTTCAAGTTTTCTAATTTTCATAAATCCATATTAGTGTTAAGTATTTTTACAAAAAGTTTCAGATTTTTCTCATAAGTTTTAGTATTTTTAAATATTTAATTAGTGTAAAAACTTAATTAAATCATAATAAAAAATATAAAAGTCTAAAAAATATAAATCTTTTTTCTAAAATTTTCTTTTATCATATATTTTGTAAGAAAATTGATTTTACACTTGTAGGCCTTTTATTTCATAAAATTTACGTTTTTGCTTGCGCTCCAGCGCCATTTTCGTAAATAACGCTCGTTTTAGTTTTAAATAACGTTTTTAAATATTTTGAGTTTACGTTTTAGTTAATATAGTTTATTTAAGTTATTTTATAAAATCACATAAACGTTCATCGATCTGTAAAAATAGTGATAGCGTTTATTTAATAGATTTTATCTTTTATTTCTTTTAATTTGCATTTAAGTCGCTTTAATTTGTAGATTTTCTCTTTAGGTATAATTTTCCATCAATACCCTTATTGATCACTATCTTTAGTGATCATTCTATCATCTGAAGTTGTTTTAAACACCAATTCATCCTCCGTGGGACTTAACGACCCAGGAATTCCCTATATTCCTCTGATCTTAATTGCATTTGTGTTTGAGCTGTTTTAAGTCTGTTTAGACTTGACTGTTTAGCACAGATCAATCTGGTAAAGGATCACCATCTGTAGGTGTATATTTTGCTTTAGCGTCAAGAGGAATGTCAACAATCTTATTATTTGTCATTCTTGCACGATCAAACAAATCAGCAATATACTTGGACTGAGATAAAAGATAACCTTCCGGTGACGAAGCAACCTCAATACTAAGAAAATAACGTAGTAAACCCAAATCTTTTGTAGCAAACTGATGAGCGGATCTGCCTTCAACAATTAAATTCCATCACAATCATCTCCAGTAATAATCATATCATCAACATACAAGGACAACAAAATACGTCCAGCACTTGAACGTTTAACAAATAATGCGGAATCATGATGGCTAGAGACAAATCCAAGAGAAGTAACAATTGTGGAGAACTTCTCATACCAAGCACGTGGTGCTTGTTTGAGTCCATAAAGAGCTTTCCGGAGCTTACAAACTTCACCTGCCTGATGAGGAACGCCAGGAGGTGGTTTCATATAAACTTCTTCATTTAGGTCACCATTTAAGAAAGCATTCTTGACATCCATTTGAGATATTTTCCATTGACAACTAGAAGCTACTGCAGTCAAAGTTCGGACATTTGTCATCTTTGTAACAGGAGAAAATGTCTCTTCATAGTCCATGCCATACTCTTGAGAGTAACCTTTAGCAACAAGTCAAGCCTTGTATCTTTCAATAGACCCATCATATTTGGTTTTAAATCTTGTAGACCCAACGAGATCCGATAGCACGCTTACCTGCTGGCAAAGGTACCAGGTCCCACGTGTGAGTCTGATGCAATGCTGTAAGTTCCTCGGTCATAGCACCCTGCCAAATTGGATCACAAACAGCTTCCGTATAGGACACGTGCTCATGAAGACTGTGTATAGAAGCAACAAAAGTTGCAAACGAACTAGAATAACAAGAATAAACAAAATCATCCTTTTTAGTGGACTTGCGAATACGTGTGGGTCGAACATTTGGAGGAGGGACCGTTACAACTTCAGGAGATGATTAGGTATTCGTGATAGGGGTTGATTAGCAATCGATGTAGCCTCGGAATCTAAAACTGGTGGGGTTTCAGTAATGGTGGTGGTTGTGGAATTGTTGTTGGTGGTGTTTCAGTGGGATAAATTGTTTCTGGGATAGGTTCTGTTATTATGGGAGAGAAAACAGGCGGGGGTTCTTGAGTGACATCATCAAAGGGGTCAATTTTTATAAGTTCCGCTTGTGTCAAATTGTGTGAACTAGCAGGAACGGAATAGTAAGGAATGTGCTCTAAAAATTCAACATGGCGAGATGTGTACTACTTTTGACCGACTGGATCATAACACCGATATCCCTTTTGACTAACACTATAACACAAAACACACATAAGGTGGACTTGAAGATAATTTCGTACGCTCAACATGTGGTTTTAGGACAAAACAAGTACAACCGAATACACGTAGTGATGAATAATCCGGCAAAGTTCCATACAACTTTTCAAAAGGAGATCAACCAGAATTATGTGCAGTTGGGATTCTATTAATCACATATGTGGCTGTAAGAACCGCTTCTCCCCAAAATACACTTGGAACATCAGCGGACAACAAAAAAGATCTAGTTGTCTCAACAATATGACGATGCTTCCTTTCAGCAACGCCATATTGTTGAGGCGTGTCCGTACAAGAGGTCTGGTATACAGTCCCATCCGATTTAAGTAAACCAACAAAATCATTATAAGTATATTCACCCCCCAAATCACAACGAAAGCATTTCATGATTGTTGAATGTTGAAGAGCTCTAAACTCTTTGAAAACTGTAAGAAAATCAGATCTACGCTTCATCAGATAAACCCAAGTATAACGAGTGAAGTCATCGATAAATGAAACCTAATATTTGGAACCCCTTTTGTGGATGCAGAGAAGGTCCCCACACATCGAATGCACTAAATCAAATGGGGCATTAGATGAGGAAACACTATTATCGAACGGTAATCTTGAGAACTTGGCAAGTTCTGACCACTACAATCGAAATATCATGAGCGTCTAGCTTTCCCAACGCCTCTGTAGATGCTAAAACCGTAAACGAGAACCGAAACATGACCCAACCGAGAATGCCATAAGTAAGATGTCAAGAAGAACGGTTCAACCAAAATGAAGACAAGTCCACACTATATGATGTGGTACCATGAATGTCTCTAAAGTGATCCAAAACATAAAGATCCCTTGCCTATGACCGTCCCAACCACTTCCGTGTTTTTGGGTCATATATAGACAATCGAAACCGAAAATTTGACATCAAATCTAGAATCACAAATTTTGCTAATGAAGCAAAATTCATAGTAAGGCTCAATATGTAATAAACATCCGATAAAGCAACGAAGGTGTGTCAACTGAACCAATACCTGCTAATGGCATAGATTCACCATTTGCGGTCACAATTGATTTCAAAGAATTAAGATTCAACGAAATGAATTGTGACAAGAGATAAGACATGTGATGAGTGGCGCCCGAATCTAATATCCGCTACGTAAGAGGCGGAACATTTATTAGACGAGGTTGACATAACATGAGGCTCAAAGGCTAAAAACTTTTAATTGCTCTATCATGTATAAAAATATCTGAAATTGCTCATACATGAATACAAACATTTGAAACTGCTCAAACAATAATCTATCCGACTTTATGTCACTCTTATAAGTATCCATGCTAACAAACTTAATACAACCCAATAATAAACAGATTCGAACAACAAAACTTTTCAATCAAACAAATACCAACAGCCTCTCCTAAATTCCAAACAGAATGTCTAAATAAATATACCAACGTCAACTTCAACTTATTTTCCACAAATTCACTTTGTACCCCAAATTACGATCTAACAAGTGTGTCAAAATTTAATTAATAACAAAGTTCAACTTATATATTCAATCAGCAAATTCAAGGTACCACCGTCCCTTCCATTAACCAGTTTTTCAAAAGAAAAACAACCACCAATCAAATTAATGAAAAAGGCTTACTTGTCACGTGATGATATCAAATCGGAAGACGAAACGACAATGGTGGATGACTAATACAAACGGTCACAAGCTATTCCAACAACATATTCAACAATTCCGCCAAACAAATCTGATGAACAACTGAACTCAAATATGGGGATTCATGGCTCTTGATACCATGTAGAAACCAAAACATAACAATATTCTTGATAAAAATAAAGATCGTACAAACAAGTTTAAATACACAAAACAAATAAACGATGCCCTAATACTAGACGGGCTAATGGGCCGACACAAGTGGAGCTGTGGAATCTGCGGGAAATGCCTGCCATGAGGCTTGGTCAGAGCTTGGAGGACTATCATCAAACAACCCCTTTTGTAGCTCCTCCCCAAAGGTTCTGTCTTTCTGCTGAGGTTTATTAAATAAACAACCACAAAACGAAAAATAGTTTAAAGTATACAACATAGTAGCAACACAGCCATTCCATGACCCGATCCACCTGGAATATAGCTTGGAACACTTGGTCATTCCTCCACATGGACCACTATCACGTCCAGCAGGTCTATCCATTCCATGACCTGATCCACCAAAGCCCCCTATATGAGGAATCTCATGGTCCTCACCTTCCACCCATTGTATATCCTCTGGAGACATCTGAATGAACAGCAGAATCAACAGTAATTAGAAATTATTACGTCAATAAACTTTTTATAAATAAAAAACGTTTTAAACAAGCTAGTTTTTAACGTCAAAGTGAAATGAATCTTTAGAGAGGAAGTTGATAGATACATTGAAACAATTTCCACCAAAATGTGTATAAATTAAAGATGTAACTCTAGATGCGGCAGATAACAGACTACAAAGGTATGAACATCGTTATAACTTTATTACCAACCAGTCCAACGGAAACTTGACAACACTAAAATTTTTATTAAATTCAGCACAAAAACATGGCATTCACATATACTCCTGCAATGGAATCATTCCCAGGATCCAAGAATAGGAATACAAGCATTAGAATCATCCCCCACCCACCGAAAATCATGCACTCAAGACATCCAAAACATTTATTATGCTGCCAGTTCATTATTTTAGTTTGCAGTGAAAGATGCATTGACATTTACCTCTGCCAGATTGACCCACTCCCATGTCTCATTCTCCGTATACCTATTATAAACTAGTGCATGCTGACCCTGAAAATCATATAAAACGAGTTTTCAGCACAACTTTTGGGGTTTGGGCACTGAATCATTGCACACGTACATGTGGAGAAAACAAATTACCTCATTGTAATCTGCTATTGTAGCTTCATAAAAATTGTTGTCATCAGGCCACCTGGCTCTCACTTTCCTCCCAATCAATGGCGAGAATGATGATGTTTCAGCAGATTCATTTGCGAGTGCATCGGAAGTCACACGATTACCCAGCTGACCCCTCCCAGTTGAACCTGGTGGAGGGTTTACCCAATTGATTAGATTATCTGATTACCCATGCTTGGTTTACCCTTGTGGCAGATAAAAACTTTCGCCTAAAATGCTTCTAAATTTGAAACAACAATTTAGCTTACTCAGCTACATCATAAGAACACTAGAACATGATAGCACAAAGAAATAAAATTCGAAAAGCCCACAAGCTCCATAAGACGGCTAGAGTTGCACTAAACACCAACCAAATAAAATTCAAACATCTTATAAGGAAAAGGACTTGATGTACAAGTCAAACTTGGTGTGTCACACCCCATCGTCAAATAACAAACACGCCTGCAAACTTCTAAGGCAGATACAAGTTTACAACTGCAAAAATCATTTAACCCAAAAGCCTCAGTTGCTTTCGATTTTAACTTTCACTTAATTATACTAACAACTACCCCGACTTAAATCAAATATCTGCACAATAATAATCATAATAATTCAAGTAAACCAATCACTGAGCCTCAGTTAATTCAAAACAAATAAATTCAGATATAACCCAAAAAAAAGTAAATCTATAACAAATATAACAAAGCTGACAATGCGATCAATATTAACATATAAAAACCTGAACTTTATACAACTTAAGAGCTCACCGTTGCTATCATAAGGTTCGTAATCCATAGCCAGCTTGCAAGAAAACAAATCCGAAAAGTTTCCCCAAAATCTGCTAACTTATGATCAACACATTGAGAAAATTTGTTCTAGTATGTTGTTGTTGACCAACTACATGATTGGCAGTTACATAATATTGATGTCACAACATTCTTTTCGTTGACTTTTAATTAGCCACCTTCCACATTTTTGCCATTTTAATGTTTTAAAATTGATATAATGTAAATTGTTGCTAAGATTTACTACTATATGTTGTTCAGACTTTGATTTAATTATTTAAATCATCAAAGAATAATCAAGTACTTTAACTTAAGTAACTCATTTTGTAACGGTTTAACAAGTCAAATACTTTGATCAAGTTATTCAATGCACTCACGGCAACCTTCACATATACACTCTGAAAAGTAGTATAAAGCTTCAAATACTAGACCACGAAGATGCATTCCATCACGGTGCGACAAGTGTGCAAATATCAAAAACGTAGATATTAAAGCGTATTTGAAATGGCAACAGCTCGAGCCAATCATTTTTGGATAATACTAAGAAAGTTGTGAAATCATCACATTCTTTGTTATTATTGTTCATGCTTCATGTTTCTACACACATCTAAAAACAAGATTATATATTAAAGATCGAGTCACTAAATACAACAAATTCCACACTGACGAGTTGCGGACAAAGCACGAGCTTCCATATGAAGCTATAATTGTAATTAAACGAATTTAAGCATTGGTGCATTCGGGTGTATTTGTTTGCTTAAATTGAATATAATCTTGTTAAATTTTGGGTTGGTAATCTGTAGCAAACATATCATTCTATCAATTCTTAATGGCTTTCAAGTTGTGGCTTATTGCGGGATTGATTCTGGGGTTTAACCCGACAAAGATTAAAGATTTAAAGTTCCAAGAATCTCATTTCTGCAAGCCTTTCTTCGCTTCTCACGATGAGTTACTACTAGCCGTTAGAGGTCTTAGTGAAACTTAATCTCCTATTTAATAAGTCCCTTATCTAGGGTTACATACACTTGAGTGTGCGCCTTTTGTATCACTCTCTTCTTCTCTTAGATCATTTCACCGATCTTGTCTTGTCTTTACATTCATATGATTATTGTCTCATTGACATTAATCTAATCTTGTAACATTTGGATATTATTAATCTAAGTTCGACTATTGCGACAGATCCGAATAAAGGTTCATTGTTTATCTATTGTTGCCTATACTTTCGTACATGGTATCGAGCTTGTGCTCATTGATTCTCTTCAACTATTGGTGGTTTGGGGTTATTGCTATTGGCGTAATCACCGGTTATCTTCCACTTACAATTAGCCCTAGACTAAGTGAATCTAGGGTAATTGTGATTTGTTCTTCCACGCATATTTTTCGTAAGTCTATATCTTGTCTCTTCTTCAAACATACAAGATTTAAGTCTTTGTGGGTGCAAACGGGTACACTAACATCTTGATCTCGCCACCTTGAGTGGTACGAATACCGCTCTGGTTTACCCTAGTCCACGTGCTTGGTGCTTGTTGTTTCTTAAATTCAAAGTCTTACTTATCTATCTATTTGGTCTTATTATTATCTCTCGTCTGCTTTATTTTTTCATCCTTACTGCCTTTATTATGGTTGATGGTGATAGTCTTTGGTGGTGGTGGTTCCACCGAGAAAGGCTTATCCTTTGGGGATGCTTTGTACTTACACCCTAATAACACTAATGGGACTCCCATTATTTATATCAAACTCACAGGAACTGAAAATTATAAAATATGGAATATGGCCATGACCTTTGCCTTAAGGAACCATAATAAGTTAGGGTTTATTGATGGTACTTGCATAAGAAACGATTCAAACCCTAATCTTGCTAATCAATGGGATACTTGTAACTCGAGTTGTGGTTACTGGATTCTTAATTCTCTCACTCGAATTATTCTTTGGGGCTATCTATGCCAAAACTGCTTATGAAATGTGGAATGATCTTAAAGATACTTATGATAAGGTTGATGGTTCAGCTATTTTTAATTTGCATAAAAATATAAACTCTCTTAGTCAAAGTGTAACACCCCCAATTTCGTGATACGCAGCGGAAATCAAACTGGGTGTTACTTCATGGCTCAATAGTTACAATAACAGAAAACGAACTCTAATTGTATCATTTTAAAAGATTTATCATTCGATTTATATAAATATCAGAGTTTACAAAATGAGGTCCCAGTGGTTTTACATTTATTAAATAAGTTTTCGAATGATAATATAGCCTTCGAGTATCCGTGTCCTTCCGTACCATCCTCGTAAATTATGAACCCGAGATAAACATGCTAAAAGTCAACACAAAGGTTGAGTGAATCCATAGTGTTTGAATAATAATCGCTTGAACACAAGATAAGCATTAGTAAAATCGGAATATTGCAATGACAAGATATTGCCCTAAGTCTCATGACACGCAAACCTTAATAAAGACAGTCATAATAATGACGTAAGTTACAAACATCATAGTGATGATGTGAGCAACAATGCCCTCCAAGAGGAGTTTGCCATTCTCCTAGTATTCTCAATAACGTGCATTTGGTTACCTATCCGCTAACCAAATGGGCGCCAACCGCCAATAGATCTATTCACGATATTCGCTCACTCGTAAGTGATTAATGGTTCATGATATGAGGACTTTTAGTGGCAATGAGGTACTTAGGCAATATCAATCGGGATAGCATAAAAAATACTTGTGTTCGGTTTAGTAGCATGTATCTCCCACAAGTTTTGAAAACAAATATGTAAAAGTGGGACTATGAACTCACCTCGGTGTTATTGTAGTCCTGATGGAAAACAAATTAGATAATATTAACAAACTGCTCCGACTCTCGACTCGATTTAGTATATCATGTATTTAGTATTCAGATTCAAGTTTATGCGACGGAATGTTCTATGGATAACATGAAGTCTCTACAAAATTTAATATACTTATCATACTTATTATTATGACTTAAATGATTAATAATGAGTTTTATCAAACCAAAGTTGTTAAATATCTTATGTTTCCAAAATGTTATAATTTACAATTTTGAATATTTACTTGTTTTACCCTTGTACTTTCCAAAAATGACACTTTAAACCCTCAACTATGGGTTATTGACAAAATCAGCCCTTATATAACTAACTTCACAAAATAACATTATTAGTCCAAAGGAACTTTATTTTACAAAAATTACAATTTTCATGCTTAAAATTTTATAAGAGAAAATTACTAGTTTATGGCCTAAATGGATAAAAGTACGGGTGAATAAAAGCGAGGCCCTAATAGGGTTTTACTACGTTCTTGATCCTTTCAAGAGTTTTTCTGGTGGTCTTTCTAATGGTTCAAACTAGAGGTCTTAAGCTCTTACGGTTTGGTCACAATGATTTTCCAAAGTAGGGGGGTTATGTGCTTTTTGTTGTTTTTGGGCAATAATGGGACTAAAAGAGGGCCGATTTTACATGAGGGAAGCTAGTGTTTCTACATCGCATTTAACCCTTTAAACACTTTGTCAGTAAGCTCTTAAATGGAATAAGTCTCATGTCCTAGTCGTCTTTGATTTGAAAGATACAAGTCCACGAACACGGCTACACGCCACGACGCTTTATGAAAATTTCCGCTTTAACCCATTAACTTTTACGAGATCACCTAGAGATGTAGTAATATGTTTATTAACTCTTTTTAACTTATTTCCCATCATCCTATAACTCCCACGACTCAATTTTTGAAAAATGTACACAAGGCTTATTTATGAAAGTTCCCGCGAGTCACCCTCTTGGTGGTTAATTATAAAATAGATCATAAGTGTTTTTAAAGACGTTATTGGGGCATTAAAATCTTTGCATCGAGCCCTTTAAAACGGTGTAAACCTCATGCTTTGAAACTTTTTAACTTGCAAGATATTAATCACGGAAAAGGGGTACTTAAGCTATTCTTACCAAATGGCAATTTTCGTTTTCAAACCATAAAACTCTATCTCTTTTGCATGCGACCTTGTGAAATGTTGTTTTACCCATTACTAATGTTTCCAATACAGTTCCTAATCAAATTTATCAAAAATCCCATGTTTTCCCATATATTTGTTGTAAAAAGCTTTTTGACATTCATGACTTTTGACCAAAATGATGGTTGTTTTTAAAGATAACGAGTAGGCTTTTTAACCGGGTTATGGGGGAGTTTTGTAGTATCCCAGGTGGTGTTTAAAACGGTACTTTAGTTGACCCTAATACCTTTGACATGATGTAAATAAATGAGGCGCAAGTAGGGGGGTTTAGGCTGTTTTTATAACATATACTTAATACTGTTGGAATTTTTATAAAATTCTGGCCTCGTTATCGTTTTCTAGACCCGTGCTCTGAGTTTTGAAGAAAACGTCGTTCGGACAACTTTCGTGATTTAACTTTTTCATGAAACGGACCAGAAATGCCTCGTTTCACGTGCCGAGTGTTCTGTCCACGTAAAATTCGGACAGATTATTGGCAACTTGTTTAGACCATAACTTTTGACTCGTGTACTGCTTTTAAGTGATTCAAATTGCTAAATTTTCCTTATAAAATCCTTTTTAACTTGTCTAATTTAGATAGCTTAGGTCTAGTCTCGTTTTATATAATATGGGCGCTTGTTTTTCTGCTTATTAACATCAGAAGGTAATGTAAGTTATAACTTTACTCTTCCTTTATAACATGTTTATGTTCATGTGATAAGTAAAAGAGTTTAAGAAATTTAGAAAGGTTAAGAGACTTACAATATGCTAGTCCTCGAGATGGAGTGTAATATAGGCAAGTGACTCCTATTGTGGCAAAGTTCTATCTCTTCTTCTATTAGTCTTTCCTTACTTCCTCATAAGCTTGAAATCAGAATTTTGTATAAGTGTGGATGGTGTTGTGTGTGTCGATTGGTGATAATTAATAAGAAAGAATTTATGTTGCTTTATATAGAGGAAGAAAGCTAGTTCATGTCACCACTTGGTAGGTGTAAGTTGAATGGTTTGAGGTAAGAAGGGTGTTGTGTAACATGTCCTCACCTCACACTTGTTTCCTTCTTAACCAAGGCTAAAAATGGTGAGGTGGTGTGAAGGTGGTGGCGTGATGTGTTAGGGCTCAACCAAGCACACATACAAGGGTGAGAACATGGTGATGTGTAAATATTTTGTGCAAGTAAATCAATTGTGGCTAAGGTTTTTACAAGTAGTGCTAGGTAACTAAATGGTAACTAGTTTAGTTCATTTTTAACCATGGTAAATGGGGAGGGGCGTTGGCATTGAGGGGTAGTACCTAGGGCTTTAGTGAGTTGTACCTAGAGTGTAGAGATGTAGTATACTTAGTTAGGTTTGAAATTTTACTTTAGATAATTACTAGTTTAACTTAGGTAAATGATATATTTAACATATATGCATAAAATACTTGTACCACAAGCATTGGAGAGTTGTACATTAGGTTTGAAAATTTAGGAAAGTCAATTTTAAGGGTTGTGCAATATAGGTTTGTATCATGTGCTTTAAGGTAGGTACATTGAGGTTTATAATGTGATTTTATGTAAACCTTAAACTTTATGCATTAAGGACTTGTACTTATGCTTGAAAGACTTGTACATTAGTATTTTGAAAATATATCATGTACATAAAATCATAGAGTTGTATATTAGGGCTTGTAACGGGATTAAAGTATAGCTAGTTTCCGTGCTTTAATGACTTGTACTCTAGGTATAAAATGTTGTACTTTATCATTTATGAAAACAAACGTAGTTATAATAAATTAGGGTTTCTTGTAACTCAAATAAATGGTTAACGTTTAACTTGAAAGTTTGATAATTGTACGTTAACGTAATAACGTACAGTGACAAATTGAAAACCTTTATACTTGACGTAATAAGAATGTTTATTATGTATATGAGTTACGTCACATTAGTTAGTTGTCGTGATCAAATAAGTGGATATCTTTTTTTTTTAAAAATTTGGACGTAGAAAATGCATAAGTATTCTTTCATTAGAATATTATATTAGTTTAATAAGAGGTGAAATTTACCGGTGGTTACAGCCTCACCCTTAAATTGAATCTCGTCCGAGATTCATCCATGTTAAATGTTGAAGTAATGAGGATGAAATGTGGTTTCGCTTGAATAACATTATTCTAAAGGTCATATAAACTTAAGAAATTTTATTTTGAATGAAGATTGTTATTTTATATGGGTTATCATGTTTTAGTAATTAATTTTGAAAATCACATGGTTCATAATGATTTGTGAAAATCAAATTATTAACATCGAAAACTGTCTTTTAATAAGTAAAATTTCGGATGAGAAATTGATGAATGTAGAGAAAGTTGTTGAACTTCAGCTTTTGTAGATGATGAATTAGTTTGTTCCTTAGTAAGGTGAACAATAATTTTTAACGGTCATGAACATTATCCCCCAACGGTCAGGAATAGTATCCCCCAACGGTCAGGAATAGTACCCCCAACGGTCAGGAATAGTACCCCCAACAGTCAGGAATAGTATCTCCCAACGGTCACTTTTCTTTTTATAAATACCCCATTTTAATCCTCATTCCTTCATACTAAATTTTCCACCTACATTTCTCATATAATACTTTCAAAATGCCGCACTTTATTACCGTTATTGCACTCATATATGTTGTTGTCGCGGCTATCTATTTAGCCAACGTTACGGATGAAGATTATGTGTTCTTGGCTGTGATCTTAGTGATCCTTGTACCACTAGTGATCCTTGTACCACTAGTGATCCTAGCCATCGGCGTGGATAAATTATGGGGGTAATTATGTTAGGAATGTTTGAAATAAATTGTTGTTTAATTTGAGTTATTTTATAATCGTACGTGTTAGTGTTAAGTTGTGGTCTTGTGTTGGTTGTTGGGTTGAAACCCAATACGCTTAATGGTGTGTTTGTTTATGTAACATATTTTAATCTAAATGTGGGTGGTGTTTTATTGTTTTACTAACGAGTTGAAGCCCACTTCTTGTAAAAAAAATGAAGCGTTTAGTTATAGATTTTTCAAGATTCTTAGAGTTATGTCTCTTGTTATTTCATTCACCATGCTTAATAACTGATTTTATATTTGTTATACAGAATAATCAAGATATCGCATCCAAATCATGATTCTCGCTCTCACGGTGTAGTCGTGTTTTTATTAGCTTGGCGGATCAACCATTTGGCGATACCATACCTTATTTGGTGATTTTTGTAACATTAGCACTACCGATGCTAATTATATCATTATGTATTAATATTTATGGATTCTAATGTAATAAAAATTTACGTTATTTGTGTTTGCCATATATCTTTGTGAATTTTTGTGATCCTCGAGTTTGTACTTATATTATTTCAGATACAATTAAGCCCACTTATCTATAGTTCATTATTTACATAGAGAGGCGTCCCAAACAATGTAAATAAAGAAATATAAACTTATGGTTCGGCGATTCACAATTTCTTTATTTAAATAAAAAGGCGTCCCAATCCATTCAAATAAAGACATTGTAAGTCATCCTACTTAAGAATTTCTGAATTAACCTTCGTACTTAACTGATGAGTTACAAGAAGATTTAGGTATTTTCGGAGTACAGACTGAGTGTTTTCACTCATTATTTAGAGATGGAAGTAAGAATATCAAGGAAAGTTGCCAAAATAGTTGGTGAGTATATATGTTTAGTGTAAATAAGACAAGTAGGAGAGACCATTGTAATCGGTTACAATGTCTTGAGTAGGTTTCATAAATTTGAAAAATATAAAAGCAGGTACATGCTCGGGAAAATATGATTAAGTCATAATGCCTTAGAATAGACTCATGCAAGTATGTTTATTTTGTATAAAGTGATCAGAAGTATATATCAGTATACTAAAGTGTTTGTGTAGCATAAATTGTCTAAAAGTCACATAATTACCTGGAGGATGGAAGGCACGGAGAGCGAAAGGCTATAAAATGTTTTCTTTGTAAAAATAGTTATAGTTCGGACCTCAACTAGATCCGTTTCTCTATAATCGCAGCTCGATACTAATCAGAACACCCCAATTTCGTGATACGCAATGAAAATCAAACGGGTGTTACTTCATGGCTCAATAGTTACAATAATGTAAAACGAACTCTAATTGTATCATTTTAAAAGATTTATCATTCGATTTATATAAATATCGAGTTTACAAAATGAGGTCCCAAAGGTTTTACTGATTTATTAAATAAGTTTTCGAATGATAATATAGCCTTCTTGAGTATCTCGTGTCCTTCCGTGCCATCCTCGTAAATTATGAACCCGAGATAAACATGCTAAAAAGTCAACACAAAGGTTGAGTGAATCCATAGTGTTTGAATAATAATCAGTTGAACACAAGATAAGCATTAGTAAAATCGAATATTGCGAAGACAAGATATTGCCCTAAGTCTCATGACACGCAAACCTTATAAAGACAAATCATAATAATGACGTAAGTTACAAACATCATAGTGATGATGTGAGCAACAATGCCCTCCAAGAGGAGTTTGCCATTCTCCTAGTATTCTCAATAACGTGCATTTGGTTACCTATCCGGCTAACCAAATGGGCCAATCGCCAATAGATCTATTCACGATATTCGCTTCACTCGTAAGTGATTAATGGTTCATGATATGAGGGACTTTTAGTGGCAATGAGAGGTACTTAGGCAATATCAATCGTGATAGCATACGAAAAATACTTGTGTTCGGTTTTAGTAGCATGTATCTCCCCACAAGTTTTGAAAACAAATATGTAAAAGTGGGACTATGAACTCACCTCGGTGTTATTGTAGTCTGGATGGAAAACAAATTAGATAATATTAACAAACTGCTCCGACTCTCGACCTGATTTAGTATATCATGTATTTAGTATTCGTATTCAAGTTTATGCGACGGAATGTTCTATGGATAACATGAAGTCTCTACAAAAATTTAATATACTTATCATACTTATTATTATGACTTAAATGATTAATAATGAGTTTTATCAAAACCAAAGTTGTTAAATATCTTATGTTTCCAAAATGTTATAATTTACAATTTTGAATATTTACTGTTTTTACCCTTGTACTTTCCAAAAAATGACACTTTAAACCCTCAACTATGGGTTATTGACAAAATCAGCCCTTATATAACTAACTTCACAAAAATAACATTATTAGTCCAAAGGAACTTTATTTTACAAAAAATTACAATTTTCATGCTTAAAATTTTATAAGAGAAAATTACTAGTTTATGGCCTAAATGGATAAAAGTACGGGTGAATAAAAGCGAGGCCCTAATAGGGTTTTACTACGTTCTTGATCCTTTCAAGAGTTTTTCTGGTGGTCTTTCTAATGGTTCAAACTAGAGGTCTTAAGCTCTTACGGTTTGGTCACAATGATTTTCCAAAGTAGGGGGGTTATGTGCTTTTTGTTGTTTTTGGGCAATAATGGGACTAAAAGAGGGCCGATTTTACATGAGGGAAGCTAGTGTTTCTACATCGCATTTAACCCTTTAAACACTTTGCTGTAAGCTCTCTTAAATGGAATAAGTCTCATGTCCTAGTCGTCTTTGATTTGAAAGATACAAGTCCACGAACATGGCTACACGCCACGACGCTGCTTTATGAAAATTTCCGTTTAACCCATTAACTTTTACGAGATCACCTAGAGATGTAGTAATATGTTTATTAACTCTTTTAACTTATTTCCCATCATCCTATAACTCCCACGACTCAATTTTTGAAAATGTACACAAGGCTTATTTATGAAAGTTCCATGAGTCACCCTCTTGGTGGTTAATTATAAAATAGATCATAAGTGTTTTTAAAGACGTTATTGGGGCATTAAAATCTTTGCATCGAGCCCTTTAAAACGTGTAAACCTCATGCTTTGAAACTTTTAACTTGCAAGATATTAATCACGGAAAAGGGGTACTTAAGCTATTCTTACCAAATGGCAATTTCGTTTCAAACCATAAAACTCTATCTCTTTTGCATGCGACCTTGTGAAATGTTGTTTTACCCATTACTAATGTTTCCAATACAGTTCCTAATCAAATTTATCAAAATCCCATGTTTTCCCATATATTTGTTGTAAAAGCTTTTGACATTCATGACTTTTGACCAAAATGATGGTTGTTTTAAAGATAACGAGTAGGCTTTTAACCGGGTTATGGGGAGTTTTGTAGTATCCTGTGGTGTTTAAAACGGTACTTTAGTTGACCCTAATACCTTTGACATGATGTAAATAAATGAGGCGCAAGTAAGGGGTTTAGGCTGTTTTATAACATATACTTAATAACTGTTGGAATTTTTATAAAATTCTGGCCTCGTTATGCTTTCTAGACCCGTGCTCCTGAGTTTTTGAAGAAAACGTCGTTCGGACAACTTTCGTGTTTTAACTTTTCATGAAACGGACCAGAAATGCCTCGTTTAGCGTGCGAGTGTTCTGTCCACGTAAAATTCGGATGATTATTGGCAACTTGTTTAGACCATAACTTTTGACTCGTGTACTCGTTTTAAGTGATTCAAATTGCTAAATTTTCCTTATAAAATCCTTTTTAACTTGTCTAATTTAGATAGCTTAGGTCTAGTCTCGTTTTATATAATATGGGCGCTTGTTTTTCTGCTTATTAACATCAGAAGGTAATGTAAGTTATAACTTTACTCTTCCTTTATAACATGTTTATGTTCATGTGATAAGTAAAAGAGTTTAAGAAATTTAGAAAGGTTAAGAGACTTACAATATGCTAGTCCTCGAGGTGGAGTGTAATATAGGCAAGTGACTCCTATTGTGGCAAAGTTCTATCTCTTCTTCTATTAGTCTTTCCTTACTTCCTCATAAGCTTGAAATCGAATTTTGTATAAGTGTGGATGGTGTTGTGTGTGTCGATTGGTGATAATTAATGAGAAAGAATTTATGTTGCTTTATATAGAGGAAGAAAGCTAGTTCATGTCACCACTTGGTAGGTGTAAGTTGAATGGTTTGAGGGTAAGAAGGGTGTTGTGTAACATGTCCTCACCTCACACTTGTTTCCTTCTTAACCAAGGCTAAAATGGTGAGGTGGTGTGAAGGTGGTGGCGTGATGTGTTAGGGGCTCAACCAAGCACACATACAAGGGTGAGAACATGGTGATGTGTAAATATTTTGTGCAAGTAAATCAATTGTGGCTAAGGTTTTACAAGTAGTGCTAGGTAACTAAATGGTAACTAGTTTAGTTCATTTTAACCATGGTAAATGGGAGGCGTTGGCATTGAGGGTAGTACCTAGGGCTTTAGTGAGTTGTACCTAGAGTGTAGAGATGTAGTATACTTAGTTAGGTTTGAAATTTTACTTTAGATAATTACTAGTTTAACTTAGGTAAATGATATATTTAACATATATGCAGAAAATACTTGTACCACAAGCATTGGAGAGTTGTACATTAAGTTTGAAAATTTAGGAAAGTCAATTTTAAGGGTTGTGCAATATAGGTTTGTATCATGTGCTTTAAGGTAGGTACATTGAGGTTTATAATGTGATTTTATGTAAACCTTAAACTTTATGCATTAAGGACTTGTACTTATGCTTGAAAGACTTGTACATTAGTATTTTGAAAATATATCATGTACATAAAATCATAGAGTTGTATATTAGGGCTTGTAACGGGATTAAAGTATAGCTAGTTTCCGTGCTTTAATGACTTGTACTCTAGGTATAAAATGTTGTACTTTATCATTTATGAAAACAAACGTAGTTATAATAAATTAGGGTTTCTTGTAACTCAAATAAATGGTTAACGTTTAACTTGAAAGTTTGATAATTGTACGTTAACGTAATAACGTCTGATGACAAATTGAAAACCTTTATACTTGACGTAATAAGAATGTTTATTATGTATATGAGTTACGTCACATTAGTTAGTTGTCGTGATCAAATAAGTGGATATCTTTTTTTTAAAAAAATTTGGACGTAGAAAATGCATAAGTATTCTTTCATTAGAATATTATATTAGTTTAATAAGAGGTGAAATTTACCGGTGGTTACACAAAGTGGGTCCTCTCTTGCTGATTACTACAACAATCTTAACTCTTTATGGAAACAATTTGATTGTATGATTAGCTTGCCTCCTTGCACTTGTGAGGTCGCAAAACATTTTGAAAACATAATCACTAATCAAGTTAATGCAATTTCTTATGGGTCTTGATGACTCCTATGTTCCCATCGAAGCAATATTTTAACCGAGACCCTTTACCTAATGTCAAAACGCCTTCTCTGTTGTCTCGGAGAAGAGTCTCACGAATGTATCATCCGGGAATAGCTCGCTAAACCCAATGCTACAGACTTTTGCTACAAAAACCTCGATGGTGGAAAATTTTTGATAATAAAAGAAGTTTTAACAACAAAGTTTATGGTCATAATCTCGTATGACTCCAATAGCGAGAGGACCAAACATGAACCTCAAATGTACCAATTGTAAAAACCGGTCACACCATTGATAGATGTTATGATCTTGTTGGCTATCCTGCTTTGGATATGCTAAAAGAAACTTTAATGGTAAACCTTTCAAGAAGAATAATGTTTCTCTCGAAACCAATCTTGTCACCGATAATAGTGCCAAGAACTCTCCCTCCTCCTTGTCTAATGAACGACTCTCAAGACTTATGAGTCTTCTCAATGACAACAATGTGTCATCTCGCTAATGCCAACTTGGCGGTAAAAATTTTCAGAACCTTCTTTAATGGCGGTGTCAAGTTTAATATAAACTTCAACAAGTTTTTAACAACAACACTAAGACATTATCCGGAAACATCGATCTTGGTTGGATTGTTGATTACGATGCAAATCGACACATGATGTGATTGAAAATTTTTAATCAATGTTGTTAACATTTCAAATCTTGGCTTAACTGTTGGACATCCCAACGGTTTCAGCCTTAATTACAAAAATTGGTGATTTAAAGATCAATAATGATCTAACTCTCTTTGATGTACTTGTTGTTCCCGAGTACAATGTTAGTTTGTCATTGTCTGCTCATAAAATTGCTAGAGACAATAAGATGTTTGTCGGGTTTAATGAATCTAATTGCTATATATGTGATTTACATCAAAAAGGATTGGGGGATTGGTAAACAACACAATGGGTTATATATGTTTGATATTGATTCTTCATGTAAGATTATTTCTAATAATTGCATATCTGCTTGTCATGTTTCAAAATCTTTGGCATCAAAGACTTGGTCATCCTCCGACCAAGTCCTACACATACTTAAACCCACTCTTAAATTTGATAGTACATCCAAACCGATCATCTCTGTGATACTTGTAATAAAGCTAAACAAACCAGGAACCATTCCTCTAAGTGAACATAAATCAACTAAAATTGGTCAACTTGTCCATCTTGATGTATGGGGACCATATAAAGTCACTAGCAGATGGTTACAAATATTTTTAACCGTTGTTGATGACTATTCCGTAAAGTGTGGGTTTATATGCTTAAGGGAAGGATGATGTTTATGTTTCCATTGTTAACTTTACTCACATGCTATCAAATCAATTTGAACACAATGTCAAGATCTTTAGAAGTGATAATGGGACGAATTTGTCAATAATAAACTTCAAGTTTTTTCCATGAAAAGGAATTTTACATCAAACCTCTTGTGTCTATACACCACAACAAAATGGTATTGCAGAAAGGAAACATAGGCATCTCCTTAATGTAGCTAGATCCTCATGTTTGTGGGAATTACCTCTAAATCTTTGGTCCGAATGTGTTCTAACTGCGCCTATGTCATAAACAGTTTGCCTCTTCGATTCTGTCTGCAAGTCCCGTTCTTCCTTGTGTATGGGCATGACCCTTCACTCTCTCTCCTTAGAGTCTTTGGTCGCTATGCTATGCCACCATTCTCAACATCTCGACAAATTTGGTAGCAGTCCGAAAAAGTGTCTTTATTGGTTACTCAAATGAGAAGAAAGGCTATAAACTCTTGAGCCTTGAAACAAAAAATATCTTTTACTCCAGAGATGTCAAATTTTATGAAACTGTTTTTCCCTTCAAAATGAAAAATTATGTGTCAAAACCTTTTGTTGAAACCTTTGTACCAAAAGATTTAAATCACAAAAATTTCTTTGACTCACAAATAAGTCCCAATGATGAAGGGAGAGTGACATCCTATGATGATGGCACAGTGGTAAGTCATCCCACTAGGATTGACGAACCAGTTGCAACATCTATAGATGATAATACACACCCTGAGGGCAACATATCACATGATTCACATTCTCACGATGCGCTTCGATCCTAGCGATACAACACCGATTATGCCGAACAAGAAAGAGGCTTGCCGACCATTACTACTAGAAGGTCAACGAGTTTCCAAATTGCCCAAGAATCTTAATGACTTTATTATAGAAGGAAAAGTCAAATATGGTGTTGAAAAGGTTGTTAATTACTCCAACCTTAACAAAGATAATTATTGCTTTGCATCTAGTCTTAATAAAAGCATTGAACCTACTCATATGAAGAAGCTATCCATGATAGTAATTGGGTTGATGCTATGAATTAAAAATTGAGGCCTTAAATGAAAACCATGCTTGGGATATAACTGATCTACCTCTAATAGAATTCCTATTGGCTACAAATGGATATTTAAAATCAAATATAAAGCCAATGGTGAAGTTGATAGATACAAGGCTAGACTAGTTGTTAAAGGCTATAACCAAAGGAAGGAATAGACTATGATGAAACTTTTCTCTCTGTTGTAAAAATGTCTAGTGTCGGTGTCTTATTGCCTTAGCCGTAAAAACAAATGGCCTCTTTTTCAACTTGATGTTAATAATGCTTTCTTGTATGGAGATCTTGATGAGGATATCTATATGACCATTCCCAAAGGGTTCAGAATGAGAACAATAAGAATAAAGTTTGTAAACTTGTCAAATCCCTATATGGCTTAAAACAAGCTCCCGTGAAATGGAATGAAAAACTTGTCGTTGTTTTAAAAGAAAATAACTTTGTTCAATGTTAATGATCACTCTTTGTTCACCAAAAGAGAATAACAAGTTTATTGCTCGCTTGTTTATGTGGATGATATTGTCCTTCTGGAAATTGTACCGATGAGATAAACCGATTCAAAGAGTTCCTAAAACAAAGTTTCATATTAAAGACTTGGGAAATCTAAAATACTTTCTTGGCATTGAGGTTCTAAAACTGGAATGACATTTGTCTCCCAAAGAAAATATTGTCTTGAACTCCTCAAAGAATTTGGTCTCCTTGGTGCAAACTCGTGTCCACCCTATGGAACCCAACTCGTCCTTCCATACATTCCCACTACTTATGACCCTTGCTTGTCAACATCACTTTGGTTATCGGGTTACTTGGGAAACTTATCTATCTCACCCATACAAGACCGACATCTCATACTCGGTTCATTGTCCGCACAATATATGCATTCTCCTTTAAAGTCTCATCCGAATGTGCCTCAATGTTCGAGATATCTAAAAGGAGCTCCGTGAAAAGGTCTAAGGTACAATTTCAAAGAATCGTGAAAATCATCTTGAAGGATATAGTGATGCTTGATTGGGCCAATGCAAGAAAACCGTAAAATCATCACGAGTTATTGTGTTTTCTTTAATGATTGTTTAATCTCATGGAAAAGTAAAAACAAAACACTCTTTCAAAATCTTCCATGAAGCGTAATATAGATCTATGTCTCTGCTGCTCGTGAAATCATTTGGATTCAAAAATCCTAAAAGACCTAAAAGTTGATATCAATCTTCCTGCTGATCTTTTGTGATAACAAATCGCTTTACAACTTCTTGTCAACCTGCTTTCCATGAAAGATCAAAACACTTTGAAATTGATGTTCACTTCATCGGGAAAAAATTGCTAGAGGTGTTATAAATGCTAAAAGATTGGCTCTTCAAACCAAACTGCAGACATACTCACAAAGAACCTCCCTGCCTATCAAAGATAAATTTTGTGTGAAAATTGATATTGTTTGATATGTTTGCTCATCGATTAAGGGAATGTTAAATTTTGGGTTGGTAATCAGTAGCAAACATATCATTCTATCAATCTTAATGAACTTTCAAGTTGTGGCTTATTGCGGGATTGATTCTGGGTTTAACCCTGACAAAAGATTAAAGATTTAAAGTTCCAAGAATCTCATTTCTGCTGAAGCCTTTCTTCGTTTACGATGAGTTACTACTAGCCGTTAGAGGGTCTTGGTGAAACTTAATCTCTATTTAATAAGTCCCTTATCTGGGTTACATACACTGGTGTGCGATCTTTTGTCTTCTCTCTTCTCTTCTCTTAGATCATTTCATTGATCTTGTCTTGTCTTTACATTCATATGATTATTATCTCATTGACATTAATCTAATCTTAGAACATTTGGATCTTATTAATCTAAGTTCGACTATTGCAGCTTAGATCTGAATAAAGGTTCTGTTGTTTATCTACTGTTGCCTATACTTTCGTACAAATCTCATATTGTGATACTTGTTCGTTCAACAACGACATCAGGTATGATATTAAGGTTACCAAAAGTATAGGATCTCGCCGAGAGATAAGAAGAGACACCATACTTTTTGCACATCTACGATCCATGTCATCTAAGAAAACAATACGCGTCATTCAAAAAACCAGCAGCTGCACAAGACTAGAAGACTGGATAATGGAATGCAAAAGTACAAGGAATGAACTTGTAATACTCGACAAACCACATTGACCAATTAAGTAATAAACTCTTTATATTATAACAGTTAAACTGCCTTGTAGGTTTGGTGTTATTAAAAGGGTGATTCTAGAGTGTAACGAACCATGTACCAGCCGATACTGACTTTGTTACTTAACAAGCAAAAATGCCACTCCGAACAGAAGCTCAAGTCTGCCAGTTAGACACCAAGCGGGTGTAACCTGGATAATCTGAACCTAAACTCTGAAGTTACAATTAGCAATAGCTAAAGACAAACTCATTTTTGTGATTCGAGTGAACCATATAGACGTATATTAGACTTTGCAACCAACATGAAAAATATAATAACACAAGAAAAGCCAATAGTCACTTAATAGCATGGAGTCATAAGTTTAATCTGTGAACAGATATACAAGAACAAACATAGCAACAGCAGCAGAAAAACAAGTCCAGAAATCGTGATTTTCAAGTGTTCCCCTCCTATACCGACACTTCTCAAAACTTTCACAAAAACGTGTATGTTTCTCAGGATAAAACTCAACACCAAACTTCTAGAAGCCAGCCCATCCGGCAGGTTGGGTAGCCGACTTACTTTCTTTGGTTTTTGAGTCACCAAAACGCTGAGAATGATTTAAATTGGTGACAGGTGCCTTTACCTGAGAGCTGATAGTAGGAACCGCTGTAAAGCTATCAGCTTCAAAACCCCAATTAGTGTTGGCACCTGAAGCTGCTTCAGCAGCTTGCTTGTTTTGGTGGCCGTTCCTGGTTCTAACAGATTTAGAGCTGTTTGTGGTTAGAGTTGGAGTTGTAGAATCCTCTGGAAATGCCTGCCATGAGTTATGGTCAGAGCTTGTAGGACTACTATCAAACAATCCCTTTTGTAGCTCCCCAAATGTTCCATCTTTCTGCTGCAGTTTATTAAACAAACACAGAACAAAAATTTATTAAGAGAATACAACACAGTTGGAAGTTAGAACATACATTTTTTAGGCTCACACAAAGTTGCCTATTTTATACATAGCACCAAATTTACATGAAAGTTGAAAATCCATTAAAATCTGGCACTCGATAATGCAAAATCCAAATGGACAAAGCTAAGTAGTTAGTAGACGTGGCAAAATGGGCAAATCAGGCAAAGGTCGGACATGTATATTTTCAAGCAATTTTCAAGCAGGTTAGATCAGGTCAATCAATTGTGCAGCCAATATGATTACCGAATCGTTTTATTACAATAATAATCTTTTATTATACCAGACAACTTTCAAAGTGTTTCCTTTAGGATATTTTTTTATTTTATCCTTTTGACTTGTGAGAAATTAAAATAACCCGAGTTGACTAACATAAGTAAATGGATCAAAATTGTCACCTCTATATTTAAGATTATAGATATAATATTGAGTTCGCTATAAATATTATAAAAGGTTAGTATGATCTATAATGACACTCCCTCCCATCTAAATGAATGCAATATTCAACTTGCCAAATAACTTGACTGTAGTCAAATGTATAAGTTTCAATAATGACAGATTAAAGAAAATTATGGTATCACTCTTTTTAATTTATTATCATTATTAATGGAATAATAGGTGATTTCAAAGGCAATTCATGAAAAATGAATAAGTTGCATTTAGTTTGGGAATCTTAAAAAGATACTTCTACGTTTAGTAAAGAGCGTAGAGAGTAGATACTATTAAAAGAAAGTTCATAATATATCAGGGGGAAACAATAGAGTTGTCTGATCATGTGTCTTCCAAGAAATAAGTCCCATATCTTAGAGCGCTCGGTATCACGGGTGTTTGGTCATAATCAACGTAAATCGTTTGAGGCAACTACAGAACCCATTACCAACTCATTAATCTACAAATGACTCAAATTTGCAACCTCTAGAATACATGATCTCCAGGCTTGAGCACAAATTATAGAACACAAGTTGGGAACAGGAAATCGGATAACAGAATTGTGAAACTTTAATATACATTCACAACTACCACCCAGAGGATTCGGTATGTATGCATGTATAACTATAAAAGAATATCGCAAGAAATCAGCAGGAAGAGAAATGCGAAGTTGAGAACATTTACCTGCTGAGAGGGAGACTGGTTTTGGAATGCAGGAGAAGGGCTTTTTGAGGCACTTTTATTTGGTGATGGAGTTCTAGAAGCAAGGGTTTGCTTCAGCTCATGTAGCTCTTGTCTCTGCGACCGGCAAATAGCAGATAACTTCTCATACTTGGAACTTAGCTCACTTTTCTCCATATTAACCTGTGTCAGCTGTTCCCTCAACCTTTCTACCTCAGCCTCTAACTGATCTTCCTTTCTCGGATTTACATCACTCCTTCGAGGGCTAACTTTGTTACTGCCAAATTCAGTTGCAAAAGCATTAAAAGCATCAGCTGAATTTGCATTTGGACCATCCTGGAAGAAGTTCAATTCAAAGTCCTTTGAAGCGCCTGACTTTCCCTGCACAGATTTCTGTGAGGGGCGAGACTGAGGAGTTTCTTCTTTCGGAGGACTAGTTCTGTGTAATGAAAACCTCTCTGAACGACTCCTTTCAGACCCAGTTGGCTCTTCATCAAATTTAACTTTACTAAGCTCTTCACCAACAGACAAATCCTTAGCATGCTCAGTTGTCCAGAAAGCACCCATGGACCCACCAGTTCCCACTGGTTGAGGTGAATTTCGGGCTGATTGCGAAGCTGTTGGAGGAGGTGGTGGACTTCTGCGAGGCATTGGACTAGATTTATTTGCAGACTTTGGAACACCTGTTAAAACCACCATTAGCACCAAAATAATAAGTCGGATGCACAGCCGATAATTCTTTGTAGATTTGTATTTTGTAAGAAATCGGATGAGGTTTTAGTTCCTCACCTTCATTCATGTCAGCTTGGAGCATTTCAGGTGGCCTGTCTGGCAATGACTTCTGTAATCCTTCAGGTAATAGACCATTAACTCGAAACCACACCTGCATCAATAAAAAAATAGCATTAGCGAACACGGACACACATGGCCGCTATGTTCCATGCACACATATATTCTATAACTAACCTAAATTGATGGAGATGAATGTCCAATCAAGCAAATCTCTTGCCTGCGTGATGTCTGGTCTGGAATCTGGTGAAGATTGTAGCATGTCCCTGATGAGATTTGTGATGGATGGGCCGTACTTTGGCGATTCTGGAATGCGATAATTTCCATTCAGAACTTGCAGCTTTGATTCACCATCAAACGCAGACTTGAAATAACAAATGCGGAAGAGGAGACACCCAAGGGCCTGCATAAGATAGAAGTTCAGCATTAGTATGCTCACAGGACATGACTAAACTCATTCTATAAGTAAAAGCTAAACTAAGCTGCTGGATCAATCGTACAGACATACAGGACCCAATCACATACCCAAATATCAACTTTCTCGCTTATAACTTCTCTCAGAAGCAAGTCCCACATCTGAAACAAAACCAAAACTTGAAGTGAATAAAACAATAAAGATCTTTAATTATTATTTTGTAGTAAGATACAGTAGTCCATTATTAAACCTCAGGTGATCGATATGCAGGAGTTGTGTGCTTCCTAATTGTGTCTTCTTCAATGCCCATTTCTTCTGGTCTCTCAAAACGTTTATGATTTGTTGAGGTACTACCAAAATCACATAACTTCCATAGTCCATCAGATCCAAGTAGAAGATTCTCTGCCTTCAGGTCACTACATTTGCAATGTAAAATGATTACCAAGCCATTATGATAATGTTCTTCAATAAGCAAAGATACGGACAAATGGGAATGATTATTATATTTACCGATGAGCAATGGGTGGTGACTGACAGTGCATAGCAAAAACTGCGTTACAGATATCCCTGAACATCAAAAGTATCTGTTTCTCCTCAAAGAAACCAGCACCTCTGCTCTCCAGCACACTAACCATAGACTTGTCACAATATTCCATTACAAGAAGTGCTTCCTTCGTCCGCCCCATATCTAAGATAGTGTGGGCACATAACGTAACAACATTGGGGTGTCCTTGAAGTGATTTCATCACATGTATTTCTTTCCTCACCAGCTCTAGAGATTCTTCATCATTACATATCATATGCTTTAATGCATACTGCTTTGAACCATTTAAAGCATCTTGAGCCAAGTATACACAAGAGAATCCACCCTCAGCTATGACATTGCGAACATGAATTTTCAGATTGCCAACGTCAATCATACGACCTTCAAGCCCAGACTTCTCCTTAGGCATAAATTGCTTGATTCTCCACATATTTGACAGTGAAGAGATGAATCTGCATATTTTTCAAATTGTAAGTCATGTATTCCTAAAAGTAAAAGTTAGCTTATGTGAATCAACAAGATACAAATTTAGGATCCTAATAATTTCATAGAGTAAACCACACATGGAACCAATATTGCGCCATGTACGAAGTACGCAATGAGAGTTAACATGATACTTCATTCTAGTTATTAGACAAACAGGGTTTTAGAGAGTGGATTCCTCATACCTATACAGATGAAAAGAATGTTTGATTCAACAATGTATGTAATATTCAGAAGTAAACCATATATTATCTTCCCTCACAATCCCATTTCACTCAAGTGTTACTGGTTGCAGTCTACTCTAATCCTTGGTGTCAAAGAGGCAATTCATTCCTTTTCTTTCCCAGAGAATTGACCTAAAACAGCCTAGATTTTGCAAATGTGACCTCGAGATGCCCATAATGGATTCATCATTGATACTCTTATTCTACTTGTCTGGGACTAATTTCCTCTTATTCATAGCATAAGTGCTCTGTATATCCCCAACAAGCGGTGTATTAAACTCATTCATGATATACGAGCAAAAAAAAACAACACGATGCACCATTATTTTCCCAGAAGTAATACAACAGGGCTTGGAATTTCCATGTCCAAGTTGAGAACTGTATACTATAATACTACAGCCTAGTACCAAAATCAGCTCATGAAACTTACAGCATTCAAATGGTGAGGATTACCTAATGCTACTACCAGTAACACTAGCAATCTTCCAAGCCTAATATAACAAACCTCAAAGGACAAAATATGTATCCACCTTTACAAACTTGTAATCCAATTTCCTAAGCCTAAATCAGGCAAATTGAGTAGAACTTGCAGAGAGAAAAAGACAATAGAAATGAGCCCCACGATATATATTTAGTAAGATGACTAAATCTTTAAGTCTTCAAACAATCAAATGGTGTGGAGGGTGAATGAGGGGCAGGTTTTAACCAGTTGAGTTGGTAGCGTATATATTTTTTTTAACATCTCTCAGACAATATAAGGTTGTAACCAGGACCATAATGCATACAAAAACTGATTAGACATCTACTTTATTAGTTTTTATGCACAAGGGTAACGCATAAAGCTGTAAGAAGCTCTATTCTATATTTCCCTTTGTTTAAAATTATATGACGTACCCAATACTAAGCATACAAAAACTTTTACCATAAATATACTCGTAAGGACATCCATCCAGGAGTTCCCCCAATTGAAACCTCCCTCTCATCCGTTCAATTTATTAAAACAACCCGTTCTTTTAAACCAATAAGCTATATTTGGGAAGACAAATTCTTTAATGAAATTCGTCATCATCATATTCATTCAATGCGTGATTTTAACATCCTAAATATGCACGATCAATATTTTCTACATTCATTTTCCAGTCATCTAAGTCCAACAACTTGCATCTAGACCAATCAAATCAACATCTCAATACGCAATTCACTCGGTGCACATTATATCTCCTAATCATGCACGGATTCATTCGCGTATTATCGCGATCTTAAAACAAACACATAGTTCAAATGCACATCTATAATATTTGATAACTTATATCGCATAAACAAGTAAATTTCACAATAAGATCTTAATAAGTATACAAAAACCTAGATCCAAACAGACTTCATACACTGCAACAATTTTAATCAAATGACAATCGAACAACACTAACAATTAAAAGCTTAAAGTTAAAATAAAATAAAATAAAAAATTGAACCTAATGAGAATATGAGATCAACTCGAAGGATCAGCAAGTGGATCAAGTTGATTGTGTGGGTAAGATCTGAGATTAAAAATATAGAGTATTAGTTAGGTTAAGTGTAAAATGAAGTGTGATTTGTTTTAGATTTTGATTTGATTTGTTACCTGATTTTAGGTGCAAGAGTTTTTTAGATCTTGATTTGATTTGATTTGTGGCTTTGAGTAGAAGGAAATTGTATAAAAACAAAAGTTTGTTTGTGCCTTTGTGGTGGGCCGGCCAACAATAGCGTGTGATTTCAACAAAATACAGTAGTGTTTTGCATGTACGGTCGAGTTTCATTAATTAACATTATTTATTTTGAGTGGGATATTCATTGTATAAGGCTGGACGCATCAAGAAATAAAATACAGTTGGTCTTAGTAGGGTGGTCTTAGGGGTGTCATGAGGCGGTTCGGTTCGGTTAGTTGAAAGATTTAAACTATCCATCGCGCGGGTAATTAATTTTACTACCCCGAACCGAATCTTTGCGGAGTGCGGAAAAGCGGTGACTGAAATGAAATGCATTCTGCGGTCGGTCACTTAACCATTTTAGACGTTTAATCGAGTTTAGCAGTATAAACAATAACACGTTTCTAGAACATAAAATGTCATTTAGTAAAATTAAATGACATTTAATATATAATAGTCATATAAAAGTTATCCCGTTAGAATAATTGCATTCAAATATCCATACATAATCAATTAACAAAATAATAGTTATTCGACAAAATAATAGTTATTCGACGTTTTTAGATTACGATCAAATTTATCAACTTTCACACATAAATGTTTAGAAATGTTTGCATTAAGAGAAACAAAAAAGCGTTATACAATAACATTAGCGCAATAATATAATTAATACTTGTACAATTATTTGAATATTTAGTTAAAAAAACCTTCATGTATTAAACACGGTTCGGTTCGGTTAACCGTGGATATCAAAAAACAAAAACCGAAACCGAACCGTGATAAACGGGTTTTTTCGGTTTCGGTTTTTTTCGGTTTCGGTTTCTTCGGTTTTGGATTTTTTCGGTTTCGGATTAAGCGGTTCGACTCGGTTCGTCGGTTTCTTGGATTTTTTGAACACCCCTAGGTGGTGCTATAGAAAAAAATGGTGTCACCTCAACACTTTTTATCTATGGCATCGATTTCATGACACCAAAATCTCCTCCTAAAGATAACACCGCCGCTTACGGTGCGTTATTTTATTTTTTATTTTTATTTTTTCTAAAGCTAACAACTCAAACTATTAATCACCTAAATTTCAATCAATAATTCGCAACCAAATAAGATGTATCAAAATTTCAATCAATAATTGCAAACAATTAATCACCTAAATTTCAATCAATAATTGCAACCAAATAAGATGTATCAAAATTTTCATTAAGCCCATTTTAGTTCCATTTCAAGACATCAAATCCATCTCATTCATCCAAAAATAAAATGGGTATACAAACCCACTAACCTAACATATACTAGTAGTAAACCTAATCTCGCCTTCTCAAAAGAAAAGCTCTCATCTCCTTCAACTAGCGACCAAACCATATCTCTTCATGTAAACAGAGTCCTATCACATTTTCAAAATCAAAAAATAAAAAGAAAGAAAGAAAATGCTTGGTGAAATTTGGTGGCACGGCGCAAGACCCACCACCTCTGTGTGATGTCTTCGCCATAGGGTGGCGCCGAGGGTGATGGCTTGAGCCATCAGCCACCGTACCCGGAGCTCTAAGGGTAGGAGATCGACTATCTCGATCGATTCCTAATCAATCCCTTTATCGTTGGAATTTAATCATCCATCCCAATTTAGACAATATGGTCGTCTACACGATCGAATAGAAATGTGGTGTTGTGTGTATATTAAATAAATATAAAAGGTATATTTGTGAGGTATATTTTTTGTAGTGTAGGTCGCCTTACTGGGGCACTCAATCGCCTGAAGGTCGTTGGAGAGAGAAAGCTAACGTGGCAAGGAAAATAAGAGGGATTTACCCTCCTTACTGGGGCAGCCTAAGTTTATATAAAACACGCTGTAAATAATGTACAACTATATTATGCACAAAATAGAATGTCTTAATAAAAATCTTGAGTGTGATAATCAATTCTCATTAATTATTAACCAGTTAAGATACAACTTCAAATACTAGGCTAACGTTATTTGTTCGTTGAGAAATGATAGAGGGGTCTAAACTTAGGCGTAAAACCAAGTGGCATCATCCTGATGGTTGTAAAATAAGTGGGTCCTTGTCTACAGCTATCAAGATGATGCCACTTGATTTTAAGCCTAAAATTATGCCTAAGTTTAGGTCACTCTATCATTTCTCTTGTTCGTTTTATCAGCCTTCTCTCTTAAAAAGTAAATCCCAATCACAATTTGTTAATGATGCTGCAATGGTCACCGCAGCTTTTTTTTTTTTAATTAAAACTTCATTTATAATTAAATAAACATTACAATAATAATTCAAATAAAATAAAAAACAATACGATAAAATTAAAGCGCTTCTTGATTTGTTCGTTACCAAACGTGTTCCACTAAATCACCGCTAAACGATCATGAGCACCGTAACGATCTCTTTCTACCGGAGCTCGTGGGTTTTTTGGTTTCTAAAAGTGAAAAGATGATGAATAAGCAATGCGGTGTCTTTTAAAAACTCGAATGTTAAACTATTAACCTCGTCATCTAGATCATCATCAAAGAAAAATTGATCGGAATTCATATTTTTTTTAGTTGGTAAATAGTTGATAGAATGGAAAAGCGAAGTATGAAATAATGTAGAAGAGAAGTGGGGTTTTATAAAAAAGAAAGTGGGGTTTTAAAAAAAATGTTTAAATGCATCTAACGTTCAAAAAAAATAGGGGAAGTGTGCCAAATCTTTCGGTCGGCAAGCCAAATGAGTTTTCATTTCTTTGGGGGGAGTGAGCACGATTGAGCTTAGGGGAGACGCGGTCAAGCTTTCGGTCGGTTAGTGGACGACTCACCCATTAGCATCAATAAAAAATGATCGAGTTTTGTAACACCCCTCGAGATCATAATGACAGCGGAAGACTAATCGGGGTGTTACTCGAATGGAGATCATAGTCAATAATCATAGAAAACGACTCGAAAGAGGCGTTTTATTAAAAATAGTTATCATTAATCAAAAACTCATAGATGTTACAAAACATTCCAAATTGTTCAAGTGTTTTCCCAAAATATAGAGCATGAGTTTAAAAGAAATGACAACTTTATGTTTACACCACAAGGAAGGTCTTGGTATGCCCCACTCCATGCCTCGGACATAATCTTCACTGATTACCTGAGATAACATGCTTAAAAAGGTCAACAATAATGTTGAGTGAAATCCATAGGTTTAAATAATAGTTGAACACAAGAATATGAACATGATAATTGTAAACTAACAATATCATAAGGAAAACACAGATTATTATGCGCTAAGCTCATGCAACCAAGACTCAATTGCATACACCGATTTACTGATGTACGTAAGTTTTTCCCCAAAAGAGGTAATAGCCAATTACCTAATAATTCAAATATGGTGCGCACCGGTTATTTCCTATAACCAAGACGGGGTAGTTACTCCCCATAGTACTATTCACGATATATGCGTTCACTCGCGGTGACTAATGGTTCATGATACAGGGGACTTATGGCTAAATACTTAGGCAATTTCAATAATCAAGAAGCGAACATTTATGAGAAACCTTGTGTTCTAGTTTAGAGCATGTATCTCCCTCGCGGGGTTTGCAAATAAAAGTAAAAGCGAAGCTATGAACTCACCTTGATGATAATGAACAAGCACAAATAGGTCAAGCACAATGTAGCGGATGTTCCAAACCGAAACCTAAAAATGATGAGATGGCGAGTCTCAGAATATGATAAACATTTTGATTCGCGACCAAAATAATAGAGCATTGAATATACTTATTCAATAGATCATTGAATTGTTCAATTCAATAGGGTGTGTGCGTGCTTTACATTTCAAGTTAATTTACATGCTACATTGTCTTAGTTTGATATTTATCAAAGATCCTCACTTACGTATAAGTGAAATGTTCCCCGTTGTGATCTTGTGGAAATGATGATGTTATTAAGTGTTTTAGTTCGTTTATATTCCACGTATGCTTTTTATATATTATAGTTATATATATAATTATAACTATATATATATATATATATATATATATATATATATATATATATATATATATATATATATATATATATATATATATATATATTATATATAGAGGAGGCATACCACGTTATAATGTCACTTGGCATCCCATAAAGCCACGTCATTATTCCATGTCATCAGAATTCCACCTAAGCACACTTTGTTTATTAATTTTGTTTTAATAAAATTATTTAATTAAATATTCGGAATTATTAAATTTACTAAATTCGGTATAATTAGATTTAAAAAAATGTCCTTCACAAGAATCGAACTTGTTAGGAATTAGAAATTCCAGGTATTAAAGAGTCGGTCACCTCAAGTATATGTAATCGTTAGAAAGCTCGTAGTCGTAGTTATTTTAAGTTAAGTAGTATTTAGTTAAGTAACACCGTGGAGGACTGGACGGTCTTTACCCACCGTATGCCCGATCCACACCGTTGTGTGGCATTTTATGTAAGACTATAAATACTCTCTACCTCCCAAGGTAGAGTTGGAGCTCATAATAATATTTCTTTCTCTCACTATAGTTCCCAACTCTCTTCCTTTCTCTCACTAGAACTTTCTCTCTAACATACTTATACGCCTACTTTGATCATGGTTTAGAGTGTTTGTGAAATCAATATCCAACAAATGGTATCAAGAGCCATGGTTTGATCACTCATCTTTCATGCTCCTTGTTTTGGTGGATTTCATAAGGTTTTAGTGTATTAAGGGTTTAGGAGAGTTTGATTCATTTGGACAAATTCTAGTGGTAAAGTTTGAATTTTGCTTGTACTTTTGTGTTTAGGATCATCATATGTGGTTATGTTTTGAATTGGAAGGCTTAAATCATTGTGGTTTGGTTGTTTTGGATTGATAAAGTGGTTATTTGTGAAAGAAGGACTAAGCGAGTTGAGTCTCGGACTTGGTTTCTTCAAAGCGAGTTGCTTTGTTATTTGATGCGAGTTAGTACATGCGACTTAGTCATTTAGCGAGTTGATATTTATGCGACTTGGGTTCTAAGCGAGTTGTTTCTTTAAGCGACTTGAGATCTAAAGCGACTTAGCTATTTAGCGAGTTGTAACGCTAGCGAGTTTCTTTAAGCGACTTAGTGTTCAAGCGAGTTGATTGTGTTGCGAGTTGATACTAAAGCGAGTTAGCTATTTAGCGACTTGATTCATTAAGCGAGTTGACTGTGTTGCGAGTTGATGTTGATGCGACTTGGCTATTAAGCGAGTTGATTACTTAAGCGAGTTGTTAATTAAGTGAGTTGTGTGGTTAGGTACTTATTCATTTAGGCTTGTTACTTCTTGGTGATACATTCTTACGGTTGTTCTTTTGGTTTAGTAAAATCCCGTGAAAGAATCAATTTCCCGGTTTAATCAAAGAATTGTAAAATCCCGTAGAGCTTGAAACATGTCTACAAACGTTCCTACTATCATCTCCACTGCTGTCGAGGATGTTCAAGCACCGGTTCGGATACTAAATCCACCCATGCTTGATGTAATCGACTACGACTCTTGGGCTCAACGAATCGATTATCTTGTCTTGGAAAGGAAAATGGAGTCAACATTCTCAAATCCATTGATGAAGGACCATATCGGGTTGAGACGACTAGAGATGTACTTGATATCACGAAGATGGAACTCGATTTACGGAATGGACGGACCAAAGATGTATGATGAGCTTGATGATAAGGAGAAAAGAGATTCGATCTTGATATCGTGGCTTCTAACATTGTTCTTCAAGGTCTTCCAAAAGACATCTACAAGTCGATCAATCACAACACCGAGGCAAAAGTCAGATGGGATAATGTCAAGATGCTTCTTTCGGCTCGAGCTAACTGTTGAAGACCGAGAATCACAATTGTATGATGAATTTGAGCACTTCAAGATGAAACCGATGAAAGTGTCTATGAGTACTATGTGAGATTTCATAAGTCAGTGAATGACATGAGGAACATCGAATGACTATGCCTAACATTCACCGAACCCAAAATTTGTGAACAACATGAATCCCGAATGGCACAAGTTTGTCACCTCTGTGAAGCTCACTAAAGGATTGAAGAATACAAACTATGAGCAACTTTATGCCTTCCTCCTTGAATGAGAGACATGCTATGTTTGAAAAATGATTCTCAATCGGTTCAAAACCAATCGGGAGAGACAAGCTCATCGAATGACTCAACCGCCTTCTACTCAAACATCGGAATCACAACCAAAGCCTCACAAGTCATACCCATGGTAATCACAAACTCATTCCCGATCCTATGTTCAAACAAGTCGATCTTGATGCACACGCTGGTAACATCATTAATCAACTAGCTCTTCGATTAGTCAAAACATGAATTCTCTCCACAAACCAACAACAACCTCGTAACAACATCTAACCCACACAATCAAGCTAATGTAAAAGATGGGAGGATCGTGGTGCAACCAGGTTCGGAAAGACAGGTATGATCGGGGAAGAGGTGGAGCTGGTAGAGGTTATGTTGGTAATCGAATCGAGGAAGGAATGGTAATCAAGGTCAAGCTAAGCCGATCAAATGTTATAACTGTGGTGGTGAGGACACATTGCAAGGCGCACATCTCCAAAACGCCCACGAATCGCCGATTACTTGAGAGATAAGATGCTTGCTTGTACAAGCTCGGGATAATGGTGTTGCTTTGGATGAAGAGGAATTGTTGTTTCTTCTTGAGGGCAATGCCAAGACCTATGATGCGAGATGTGGATGAGCGACTATTCGGAGATAGGTCACAATCATCGAATGCCTTTCAAGTCGCCGATTGTGATGCATACGACTTTGATGTGGATGATGGACCCATCGCACACACAATTTTTATGGCTAGCATTTCTCCAATGGTTTCTCCCAAGGTCTCTTCTTCACCAAAAGTGGCCCATCCAAAGACAAACTCATCTCGGAGGTATTAAAACTATACGATGATGTTGATGTGCAAAAGATGCATGACAAAGTACAATCAATCGAAACTATTGAATCAAATATTGAAAGTATGGGTAATATCAATGTTGTCCCATATGATCAATATGTGGAACAAAGTGAAAGTGAAGTTGTACCAAGTGATGCATCTTCTGCGATCAACAATGACTATGTTTTGATGAATACACCGCATGTTCCCCGATGATTCGTAATTTCAACTAAATGCCTATAAAGAACGTGTTGCTATTTATGAACAACGTGCAAAATTTGAGTTGACCACTCGTGAGCGTGAAATGGATGACCAAGTGAGTACAATCATAAGAAAAAGTAATTTTAGAAGAAGTATTAAAACAAGAGTTAAATTCCTTGCAAGAAAAGCTTTCTAAACCGCTAAGTAAAACAAGAACTTCAAGAAAATGTGAAAATGCTTAAGCAAGAATTTAATGCAAAGGAATCAAAACTCTTGAAAGATTTTTCTAATCGAAAACTTTGAAAACAAACTTGAAAACAAGTTGTACATACAAGGAACACCATTCGAGATCGCTTCACATGATCACTAAGCATAGAGTCTTAAGCGATAAGCATAGCATTCCCTTGTTGAGGAATCAAATCCAGAGGTCATTAAAAGGGCTAGAAATGCTCATAAGGTTCTTTATGATGGCAATGAAATCCTTAAACCTAGATAGAAACCTAGTTGCGTTGAGTGCACTGAGGAAGATAAGAAATCAGATGAAGTCACTAGGGAAAAGATGAACAAGAAATTAGATGATCCTAAATGTAAAGAGAATAGAATAAAGATCACGCCCCATGATTACAAGAAGGAAAACTGGATTTCCTTGAACATGTTTAAGCCTCAGACATTGTTGACTCCCGAACAAGTGTTCTGGAAAATGGACTTAGATAAACAGAAAGCATAAAATATTGTTGAAACAAACCCTCCCCTTTGGAAAATGCCTAGAGCGACTGTGTATCCTCCTAATACACCAATGCATCTAGTTCCTAGAACTATTGCTACTAAAAGCAAGACCTTAATCAGTCAATATGTTATTTTTCAACTATTTGTTGATTTTGAGAAAACTTGTAAGAAAAGGATCACACCCATCGGGATAATCAAGGTGAAAGGGTTTTGAACAAAAAAAGAATGCTATTTAACCGAGGTCATGCCTTTCTTTAAACTTCTAAAATATCACTTTGAGAGTCTTAAAAGGGATAGATATCGATATTAAGGGAATGGAAAAGGAATTTGATGCAATGATAGTTGAGGTTAATGACTATGAGCGAGCACTAAAATATAATGAGATTGAGAGAAAGAACTTGCATACACTAAATGAGAACCCGATTTCAATGTATTGCTCAAGATGTGTTCTACATCGCTACTAACTGTCTATTATCGCTTCTCGATTCCATGAACTATCATTGCTTTGAAAGTCTCCCATGATCGTGTCATTGAGCTTGAAAAACTAATTCGAACTAAATGAGAAAATTGAACCGGATGATCATGACAATTTGGTTAAACATTTTCTAAACTAGAAGTTGAGCATTTTAATTTACAACCGAAATATCAACATCTTAAAGAAAATGTCAAAACTTCAAATATCAAGACATCCTCGGATGCTCGAGTTTGATGCGCTTTTCAAATTAACAAACGTGATGAATGATTCAAGCTCATTGCAACACGATCGAAAGTTGAAAGCCCAAATCTCTCAATTAAAGGGTCAAACGAACAATATGACAGCTCCCAAATGCCTCCTCCTTTAGATTCTCGAATTCTCAAACATTTCATCTTCAAAACCTAGTAAATGCATTACAAAAGGAAAATGAAAGTTTTCTAGAAGAAAATGAAAAGGTTAAACGTCATTTCAATGAGTTATTTGAATCAATAAAGGTCACTCAGAACAAAAATAACGAACAAATAGCTTCATTGCAAAAGGAAATTGAGAATCAAGAGTCGTAAAAGGGAAAATGCCAATGACCAATGGGGAGAATGATGTATCAAAGGTTCACTCTTGTAATAAATATGCTTTGTCTGTGAAATATGTTCTTCCTCATCTTAGGAATAACAAACTTGTTATTCAAACATATTTCTCATACCTTAAGGACAGCCTAGAATGTCTCCGTGAGATTGTAGAAGAGGATAAGTTAGAGAAACCAGATGATAATGCAATTGGCCATGCATGCTTATATGCCAAACGATCTCAAGAACTTCTAGAATTCCTAATTACAATATGCCCTAAAACCTTAGGTGAGCAAGTCAATCCCTTAATACCGTGTTCTATGCCTAGTGCCAAGCATGCAAGTCATTCAATGCCAAATGTTATGAATGTGAACCCTAATGTGCCTTCAAGTAGCTCGATTTCAAATCATTAGTGCTAAGAATGTGAACTCGAGTGTGCCTCTAGGTGTTCAAATCCCACTATTCAAGTGTTAAAAGTTAATCTTAGTGTGCTGCATGTAGCTCGGATCCCAAAGACATCTAAACAGTGAAGCAAATAGTAGCCAAACCAACTAATGTTCTCATTCCCTACACAGAGTAATCATGACATTAAAGCAAGCGTCAAAGTCTCAAGACAATACAAGGAAGGACACGACCTGCAAGCTAAGAATGTGCATTTGAAGAAAGTAGAAGACCTACCTAGGAACTTTAAGTTTGAGCGAATAAAACGAATCGTGTTGATTCTAGTATTAGTCATAGGCGTCTCGTAATTAATTCAATTCGATACTATTTGCAAACCTTGTATTAACGTCTTGAATTATGCTTCTAATCATGAATGTGGTGTTAATGTTTTGCCTAATGATGTTAATTGTCCAATTAATATTGTTAATGCTAAAAATCATGCTAAGAAGGCTAAAAGGCAAAACGAAAGAAAGTTAGAAAACAAAGGAAACCCACAGAAGAACATTTAGTAAGATAGGCTATCATTGGATACCGTTGGTCATAAGACTAATCGACAATGCCCACTAGAAAATGGATGCCCACTTGGTAGAACTATTCCCTTAAGAAGTGAGCACACTTTAAATAGGGCTAATACGACACTAGTACTACATCTATTCATAATGATTCCATTGCCTTAATCTCGATATGAATGCTTCTATTTACGATGTGGGTGTTCCAACCATTGTTACTAACCAAATGGAACCCATTCTTGCATGGGGATCCCAATTATCCAGCTTATCCATTCTTGTCTCTGTTCAACCGCAGATCGCTCAAATCGCTACGTGGTACTGGACTCAGTCGTTCCAAGCATATGATTGGGCGACGGTCACGACTCATGAACTTCGTGAGCAAATTCATCGAGACAGTTAGATTCGGAAATGATCATTTCGGTGCTATTATGGGTTATGGAGACTATGTTGTTGGCAAAAGTGTCATCTCCGTGGGTTACTATGTAGAAGGTCTTGGTCACAACTTGTTCTCTGTTGGTCAATTCTGCGATTCGATCTAGAAGTAGCCTTGAAAAACATACCGCTTCGTTAGAGAACTTGATGGTAAGGAACTTTAAGAGGTTCACGTGGTTCAAATCTATACACCATCTCTATCGAAGATATGATGAAATCTTCACCAATTTGCTCGTTGTCAAAGGCTTCTAAAACAAAGTCATGGTTATGGCATCGTCGTCTCAATCACCGAACTTCGCACCATCAATGATCTCACCGAAAGGACTTAGTTGTAGGCTTACCTAGACTCAAGTATGAAAAGGATCATCTTTGTTCAAGATGTCAATTGGGAAAAGCAAGTATGCCCATAAACCCAAACCTACTAACTCATCACGTGTTCTTCATACAATTCATATGGATTTATGTGGACCAATGAGAGTGCGAGAATATATTTGGGAAGAAATATGTGTTAGTTGTGGTTGATGATTACTCTAGATTCACCGGTCAAGTTCTTAAGGACAAAGGATGAAACTCGATATCATCATCAAACTCATCAAACAAATTGCAGTTCGACTTAACAAAACCGCCGTAATTATCCGAATGAGACAATGGAACCGAGTTTGTTAACAAACAACTTAGTGAATTTTATGAAAGCATTGGAATCACCATCAAAGAAGTGTTCCACGAACTCCTCAATGTAACGGTGTAGTTGAAAGACGAAATCGAACTCTTGTAGAAGCCGCTAGAACAATGCCGATTTACTCAAAGGTTCCAATGTTTCTCTAGGTGAAGCTATTGCCACCGCATGCTACACACAAAATCGTTCCTCGATTCACACTTGCTCATGGAAAAACTCCATATGAACTTGTCCACAACGTAAAACCTAATCTCTTTCCTTCGTGTGTTTGGTGCATTGTGTTATCCAACTAATGAGGTCAAGACTTAGGCAAACTTAGAGCTAAAGCAGACATTGGAGTTTTTGTAGGTATGCACCAAACAAAAGGGATACCGAATCTACAACAAAAGAACCCAAATATCATGGAAACAATTCACGTTCGCTTTGATGAGTCGACGGTCAAATGGCTCTGGACAATTCGATTCAGACCCACACTTCAAAACAGTCCCATTAGTTCATCCCTTGTTCCAAACTCTTCTCAAGAAACTCCATATGTACCTCCATCCAAGATGATTTAAAGAAATTGTTTGATCCTATGTTTGATGAACTTTATGATCCAAGTACTAATGAGGTGTCGATTCCTACAACAGTAGGTCGCTCATATTCATGTGAATGAAGTCAATCTCTCGCCTCAATATCTTTAAGTCAAGAAGCGCTGCTGCGATCCTTCGCCTCATCAACAAATCATCATTCTTCAAATGTACATCATGGAAATGTTTCGCATCAATGATGAAGTTAATCCCTTGCTACTCTCAAGATGCTCCATTTGAAAACATATTTGCTCTCGAATCTTCATCGAACCATCTTCTTCAGAGACATCGACTCGCTACTTGGTCCCTCAACAACTACCACATGAACACCTCAAAAATGGACTCACGATCATCCATTAGACAACATCATTGAAATCCTTCTCGTCCGGTATCCACTTGTAAACAACTTACATCGATGCCTTATGGTGCTTCTTTAACTCAGACTCTCAAAGATTGAACCTAAAGATGTTAAAACTGCTATGAATGAAGACAATGGTTCAATGCCATGCAAGATGAAATTCATGAGTTTGATCGATTAGATGTATGGGAATTAGTACCGACTCCAGATTGTGCTATGATCATTGCTCTTAAGTGGATCTTCAAAGTGAAGCTTGATGAGCATGGTGATGTTTTGAAAAATAAGGCTAGGTTAGTGGCTAAAGGTTATCGTCAAGAAGAAGGTATAGACTTTGAGGAATCTTTTGCTCAGCTTGCTCGCATCGAGGCGATCGTAATCTTCTTGGCTAATCTTGCTAGCAAGAACATGGTTGTTTATCGATGGACGTGAAAACCGCATTTCTTAATGGAGATCCGAAAGAAGTGGTTTACGCCACCAACCGAGGGTTTTGTGAATTGAGCATCCTACTCATGTTTATCGCTTGAAAAAGGCCCTATATGGTTTGAAGCAAGCTCCTAGAGCATGGTATGATCTGACGTCAATGTTTCTTCTATCTACCGGATTCAAAGAAAGGAGCGGTTGATCCTACTTTGTTCACCGTAAAGTCGCAAACACTTAATTCACGCTCAAATTTATGTTGATGACATTATTTTGCCTCGACCGACCCAATGGAATGTGATCGTTTTCTAATGAAATGGGTTCAAAATTTCAAATGTCAATGATGGGACAAATGTCATTTTCTTGGGATTACAAATTTCACAAAGTCCCGGAGGCATTTTCATAAATCAATCTAAATATGCAAATGAGATGTTAAAGAAATTTGGATTTGATTCTAGTGACCCGCTGACACTCCCATGATTGAACGAACCAAGTCGGATGAGGACCACTCGGGGATCATGGTAGATCAAACGAAATATCGTAGTATGATTGGATCCTCGATGTACCTCACGGCTAGTAGACCGTACATCTTGTTCGTTGTGTGCATGTGTGCTAGATACCGTGCTAGCCTACTAAAAGCACCTTGAAGCGGTTAAACGGGTCTTTCGGTATCTCCAAGGAACCATCAATGTGGGACTTTGGTACCAAGGACACCGGTATGTCACTAACGGCCTATGCAGATGCCGATCAAGCGAGTTGTCAAGATACACGCCAAAGTACGTCGGAGGTGCTCGGTTTTGGGTGATAAGCTTGTGAGTCGGTCTTCAAAGAAGCAAATGAGTACTTCTATTTCCTCTACAGAGGTGAATACATAGCCATGTCATCTTGTTGTGCTCAAATCTTATGGATGAGATCTCAATTATCGACTATGGCTTTGAATTCAACAAAATTCCTCCATCTTGTGATAATAAAGTGCTATTGCTCTCTCATGCAACAACGCTCAACACTCAAGAGCAAAGCATATCGACATTCGACATCATTTCATCGGGAACAAGTGGAAAAGGTGTGGTGGAACTCTATTTTGTGAGGTCTAAATATCGCTTAGCGACATCTTCACCAAAGCTCTTCCAAGAGAACGCTTTGAGTTCATACTTCCACGACTAGGCTTGAAAAGCCTTCAACCGAAACACTCAAACGCCTTCGTGAGGAAGACGAGGAGTAAAGGTCTATGCTCATCTATCTCTTGTAAATATCTTTTCGAAAAGCAAAATACAAAATTACAAAACCTTCAAAAGCAAATAGAAAAATATAAAACTTTCAAAAATCCATAAAAATTGAAAAAAAATCTTGAAAATTTCCAAAATATTGTCTTTTGTCATGTTTTCCTCGATTCGATAATATCTACGGTCTTTGTGATGTCATTCAAAGAATGACACGGGTCTTTAGATGTTGTTCAATGCTTTAAATATATATATATATATATATATATATATATATATATATATATATATATATATATATATATATATATATATATATATATATATATATATATATATATATATATATATATATATTTATATTTTTTTGGAGAAAGAGAAACGATGGTTTATTGTCATTTCAGCAAGAACCGCTTTTCAAAGAAAGAACAGAGCCATGCTTTACCATGTTTTCAAATTCCATGCTCGATTCTATAAACATTTATCTCTTGAAAACTAACCGCTTTGAAAAATAACTCGGTCTCTATTTTTGATAATCATCGGGACGTGTTTGTCAAAATCTCTATCTCTCAATCAACAACCTATGTCATTGATTGAGGGGTGAATGATTTCAATTAAATTAAAAAGTTATTTGGCATTAAATTGTTTTCAAAAGATGTACATGCATGTTTTATCAATGGAGTTTTTAAAGTTTTAAAATCCGATCCTTATCAGTCAAAACGCTTTCATAATCAAGACACAATTCCCTTTAAAAGCTTTCAAAATCAATTTAAATCAATAAGAGATCACAAATTTCAAATGAGTTGATAATTGTGATCAGGGGAGAATGTGTGATTTAAATTGGATTTAAACTGATAATTCGGTAAATGGTTTTATAAGGATGTACATGCTATCCTTCCCACATGTGACAAACAATTTCAAATTTTCCATGCACATGTTGAGGGGGAGCATCTATCTTAAACCTATGATTTGAAACGTGATCACTTATCTCAATGTGCAGGTTCCCTCTAGTATGTGCAAAACTCTTTTCAAATCTCGAGGCACATATTGAGGGGAGCAAACTTATGAAAACCTCATCTTTCTGAAATGCTTTATCTTCTTGATTTGATCGTGGAAGTGATGTTGATATCTTTTAGAAAATGGTAATCAAAGAAGTAAATTCTTCCTCTTGCCTCCGTGTGTAAAACGATTTCAAACATTTGATGCACATGTTGAGGGGAGCACTTATTCTAAAAATATCAAAAACAATTCGGTACAAAATGTTTTGATAATATATCACAAGTATCCGGATTGATTTTCAAATGGTTTTCAATTGGTTCCAATGGCGGATGAACAATACCAAATAGACCGACCAACTTTACCTTATGTACGGTGATATAAGGATGATAAGGTTAGGTATGTGTTCCCATGATCCGCCGAACCGGATGGATCTACCAGGACTATCCACTAGTTAGTGTAGAGTTCTTAGGTATGATGATAAAAGGAGAAAAATGAGATATGGGAAGAGTGGATGAGACCGAGCTAGTCTTGAAATAAACCCAACAAGGTTCTAGCTATGAAGTCTCGGTAAGCATCGGGGGGTTGAAGAATTAAAAAGAATTGAATGAGAAAAGGGTGAAAACAAATAGCCCTCCATATATTCAACCTTAGGATGTAAACCGGTTCAATTCATATGCTACCGATGGTAACATCGGTATTGAAGACAAGACGTCATGGACCCAAAGGACGCACCGCACTTCAACTTTCCAAACCACTCAAGTTCCTCTTAAAAGGACTTGTTTCATTCTCACGGGAACCAACACTATCTATCGACTTTCTTAGAGATCGTTGATATTGAAAAAGGAGACCCTCTCCCTAGTCTCCCACAGGATCTAAATATGCACAAAATTGAGTCTAGAGCCACGAGATCATCAATAAATCTCATTAGGACACTTTCAATGAAGACTCTCTGTTTCACACAATGTGGAAAGAGAGATTATATCTTGAGTCCCACGCATTATCCTTGTGGTATTGCTAGAACATCCGAGTGATGTGTAATCATATTCACAATGAAGATGGAAAACCTTCGAGCCAACATTAAACAAGCTCCCGGTAGGTGGCGGTGAGATCTATTATATAGATCAACCATGTGACAACCGAATGTAAACAATGGGCGATTCAATCTCTTGAATCAATCTCGGTTCAGTTATGGATTGATGGATACCTTTGAAAAACCGGTCTTTGTGCTTAAAAACTCTTCTCTTTAGCAAATCGACCGTGTACGAATATTTCAAATCAAAAGGTGTTTTATGATTGATAATTGATGTTCATTAAAACCTTCGTTGTATTGCAAAACAATTTCTATTGAGCAATACACGATTGTTTTTCAAATCTCTTTTCATCAATCATTGGACTTAAATTCGCTAGTTCACTCACTCCGTATTGTCTTCTTTGAGACGTTCGGTTTGAGAACGACTTGAGCATTGCGAAACCTCGTCAAGGAAATTCTTCTAATTATACCGATCACAGCAAGATTTGTATTGATCAACGGGAACCGCGGGTCGTGTACCTCAATTCAACTAAAGTGGTCAAAGACACTTTTGTACGCTTTATTGCTAATCGTTGTATGCGTGCACGCCCGACATTTGCAAATGATCGTAATGAAGCGGTCAATCCATAGCCGCATGCTCACACAATACATTCATCTCTCAAGAAATCATGATAAGTGCATCAATGACTCGATATTTTCACTCCATGCTTCGCTTTCGCCGCCAATATCATGAATCAACGAAAGCTTCCGCTACTCTGATGAGAAGATATCATGATCCAGAATGTGAGCATGTCGGTCCGAAAGTCACAACATCACATAATACCAACACCACAATGGATGTCTTAGAGATTTGTTTTAGCTGATGGTCTCAAAAGTTGGCTCAAAATTATTATCACGTGGATCAGTAAAAGACCTCCACTTAGATTAACCAAACATGCAATGAGAAGAATCAATGACTACGAGCTTCGGAGCAAAGTACTACATCAAGAATGCAAGAACGATTTTTTTGTAATGTCTGTTTGTATTCAATGTAATTTTAGTACATGATTGAGGTGACCTCCCTTAGGGGGAGATTGTTAGGAATTAGAAATTCCAGGTATTAAAGAGTCGGTCACCTCAAGTATATGTAATCGTTAGAAAGCTCGTAGTCGTAGTTATTTTAAGTTAAGTAGTATTTAGTTAAGTAACACCGTGGAGGACTGACGGTCTTTACCCACCAGTATGCCCGATCCACGACCCGTTGTGTGGCGTTTTATGTAAGACTATAAATACTCTCTACCTCCCAAGGTAGAGAGTTGGAGCTCATAATAATATTTCTTTCTCTCACTATAGTTCCCAACTCTCTTCCTTTCTCTCACTAGAACTTTCTCTCTCTAACATACTTATACGCCTACTTTGATCATGGTTTAGAGTGTTTGTGAAATCCAATATCTAACAGAACTTGAGTCTGTTAGTTCACAAACAAGCGCTTCAACCAGTGGAACAAGCCAGAAGTTGTGATAGATAATTCAAAATCAAAATGTAATGTCTTATTCACACCACATTCTTTACACCATTTGACTAAATAAAACCCTAGAATATAAATCCCATGTGTATTTTCTCTCTATTACGGTATGACAAAAAAAGGTATAGGTACGTCTCTTTTCCCTCAAAAGATGAAACTTTGTTACTCTATACGCATATGTTGGTTTCTTTGCAGGTTTTTGCAGGTTAGACGTCTTCTTTGCAGGTTAGTTGTCTTCTTTGAACACATGTGGTTGCAATGAATCTTAAAACAATGATTTATTGGTGAGTTTTATTTAGTTTCTATGATTTGTGATTGGTTTATTTAAGTTTTTTGTTTTTATGGTTGAAAATATTGCAGCTTCAAGCTATTTGATGTTTTCCGTCAGTCAGACCACCACCATTCACGAACCAATTTTAAATAACAGGTGAATATAGGTTCAGTTTTGTTGTTGATTGTTGTTTAAATTATATTTGCTTGATAGCTGAATATGTCATCTTTATGTGTTCATAACGTATTCCGAAATCAATATTTGCTTGATAGACGTTATCATTTGATTGTTTATCTTTTATGTCAATGATAGTTGCGAACTTTGGATGTTATATGATGTTTGTTGCCTTGAATTTTTTTAATTTTTGAAAAGCAAACCCAAAAAGTGTCAAAGGTTTTGATGTATTTTCCAAAAGATTATTTGTATTGAGTCTAAATTGTGTATCAATATTAAATAGTGGTAAGATTATTAAATGTATCCTATGGGATAGCTTTTCACAAATAGTTTCAACCTTTTATTAATGGTAATAAAAGAGAGGAGTATGCAATAATGATAATTTAACTTGGCATAATTCGTGTATGCAAAGGTAATTGTAACATCTGTTTTAATGCTAATTGTTATAAGTGACCTATATTAATGATCATGTAGGCACCACTATGGTTCATGCTCTTATTGGCAGCCGCCTATTTATAAATGAGGATGTTCATGAAATTGTTGCCTTCATAAAGAGGTGTAGACTTTCAAGTCCTTTGATGTGTTTATTCTGACAATATTAGAAGTTCTTCCCATGGCAGGCTTATACTAAAAAATACTAAAGGTTTAACTAGCCAATCATTCTTCTCCTTCGTGATTAGTTTCGCTTATGACTAAAAGGATGTATATTAATGAGATAAATGAAGTTACAAAGGTGTGACGTGTTCCATGTTTAGCTTAAACTGCTTTTTTCGACATGCCTTTGGGTGACAAATGTCATTAAGTTTACGGAAAGTGTGTGTGATGCTTGGACCCATTAAATTGATTGAGGTATACTATAATTGTACTATCTTGCATGTAAAGAGTGTGAGAAAATGTAATTCATAAATCTCGATCTGCTCATCTTGGAGACATTATTGTAACCCATGTAGATGACGATGATGATATGTAAATTTGTCGTGAATGTAAAACGATCCAACCTGAATTTGTTCCAAAATAATTAATGTAATCAGTTCATGGGATTATCTTTTTTAATATTTTAGCACAAATGTAAAACAATCTAACCAGAATTTCTAAGTACAAGTTTAAACTTACTACAACGGTGGAAGATTGAATATATAGCTGATCATTATTAGCTTTGAATGCAACTGGTAGCTAAGTTCAAAGCTTTCAATTTTTAATTACCAATTAAAAAAGTGTTACTATAAAGTTGCTCATGACATATCTACTCCGTATTAACTTCGTTTTTTTGAGAAGAAAAAAATGTAGCTTCTTTTAGGGTCAAGAGTGTATATGTCATGTCTTTCTCACCCTGCGTTTCCTCAAAATCTAGAAATAAAAACTACGATAAGTTTAGTCCAAAAATCTCATGCTTTTAATAACTAAGACGTTCTTGGTTGACATTACAGATACACCTATTGTACACCACTTGGTGGATTTCATGGTTCTCTTTCATCCTTGCCAACAACCAAACTCGGATCAATAGCAATTGAAAGTAAGTTCTGGTTTGTTTCTTTTAATAAGATTTGGACAATGTTATGTTGTTTGTTATCCAGCAACCAAACTCGAATCAATAGCAAATTTTCAGAATTAGGTGCAGGGAATCCTAATACAGTCATCAGCACCACTACTAACAAATTTGTGCATTGGGGATGAAAGGTGAGAAAACTATTTTTGTTAATACTCTTTACTACATTTGCTTGTGCATTTGATCATAGTGTGAGGTTATATTTGGTGGAATATTACTTCGCATTTGTAACATGCATTATTGGTAACTGCAACAACCATGTTGGTGGTATGGAAAGCATGTCTTAATGTCCCCAAATACATTGTCGATGCAAGGTTAATATTCTCTTCAATTACTATACTGTTCACGACCAATGGAAGAACAATTTGCGTGCTGATATGAGTAGTATTTTTGTATATTATTATTAAAACGGATGTGTTTGATCTATAGAGAACAAGTCAAACGAGTAGGACGCTCATTTGTTCTGTGACAACATAATTTTTGCCAAATGATTCTTTGTTAACACCTATAGCAGCAGCAGTTCATTAACGTTTAGTATAACTAAAAACACCAACCGTATCGTATTATAAAAATTTAGATCAATTTCAAGGATTTAAAGATTTTTATCCAAATTCAATTCACAGGATATCGAACAAAGTTCAACTAAAAATAAACCTACTGAGGAAATAATTAACAAGCTAATAGCATCATACATGCCAGGTACCACTCACCACGAAGTTAACAACATAGTTGCTGAAATATGCAAGAAGGTGAGCTAGATATATATAATTATCGATATTTTATTTTTAAATACCGTGTGGTATACCTTGATATCACTTAACATATTGATCATATAACTGTATCATTCTAATAACTTTGAATCTAACTGATCTATTGGGAAATTTCAGGGATCTGGAGCACTTGATAAAAAGGAAAGTCATGATACTGTTTCAACGCAAAGTCTTGCACTCATGAAGCGGTCTTTAATTAACATGCATCGTGATCTTGGATTGGCTGCGTCTCGCCATGTATTTAGCATTGTCTCTTGGTCTTGGAACAATATTCTATCATGTCTGCTCAAGTTACAGCTCGATTCAGGTTATACACTATATTCAGAATGTTAAAACTACAAATGTCGGATAGATGTAAAATTCATTTGACATCGATCTTAATATATGCATATATGGATATAAACTTGCAGGCTAGAAGTTCCATGTAGATGTTTGTGGTATCATTTTTGACATTCATGGCAATTGGTGGATTCCTCTCGGCCTTTATAATTTGCAATTTTTTTTCTTTTGTTATTAACAGTGGGGGACAGACTTGAGTGGAAATGAAAGGACCGACAAGACTCAGTCATTTGAGAAATACACGAAGCTTTACATGTTTACCTGTTACGTGCAACTTCTTACTCTAGGATTATATTTAGTTTCTTCTGGTGGAGAAAAGCTTAATTGAGACATTTCCTTCTTACAAGTGCATATAATTGTCTGTCTATATGATTCTCTTTGGTTAGCAAAACTATCAAATAATCAATCGGTAAAATATGATCACATAAATAGTTATTAGGTTTACCTATGACTTAAAAAGTTATATTGTTAGAATCTCTCATTATAACAAAGTAATTAGCTACATTTGCTGACATTCTCCTAATTGCTGCACATAGAAGGAAAAAAAAGTAAGATGGCCAGTGGTCCCAAAATATTTAGTCAACTTTATGGAGGATAAGTTTCGTTTACTTAATTTTTTGTAGGAAAAATTGTGAATATAGAAAGTTAGATGAAGTAACAAGCTAGCGCTCTATCAATGCGTGGTATATGGAGCGTGGCCTTTTTGGATTGGTTAGCATTTGATTTCATTGCCATTTGCTATTTTCGCGATGCAACTGTTTGTTATTTCCGTCATTGCATTGTTCATTTGACTGTAGGGTGAAGAAGAATGAACAAGGATGCACAGTAAATGTAGGAGACGCTGAGATTGCTATAGCCCACTGCAAAAGGCTTATTACAAGTAAAGAAAAAATTTGGTAATGATTGCGGTAAGTACTATAATAAAGTAAACAAGGTTGTTTTTTGATAGGCTTATTATGCCTGGCTAATCCATCTTATGCTACTTTTAAAAAAAATTCAGGTTATATGAGTTGCAAAATGCTCGCCTGATTGATGTTGGTACATTCATTTGTAGCCACATGGATTCTTCATCTCCTCGCCAGTGGTGAATATTCCTCCAAGCTCAACAAATTATTCATTATTATGCCGCACAAGATTCAGTAGATGCCACTTTTGCTTCTTCGGGTAATCTATCAACATCCTAATAGTGGTTTAAAACGACCACTTTTGTGTTGTTTTGAGTTGTTCCTATTTCGTAGGGTGAACGGAGCTGTGATTGCAGGTAACCACGAATCTGATGGAATAACAGTGGTTGCTCTCAAGGTGGTCAAAAATGGTATTTATTTACGTTTGCATTTTGGTCATTTTACAAGCATAAGCTAATCCAAACACATTAACTTATAAACATAAGTTGATTTTAAGGCTAAATTGAACTCTTTTAAACCCATTGCTCGACCTATCCTTTTAATTCCAAAGTTTTTAAAATTGTTCAGGTTATATGAGTTCCAAAATGTCGCCCGATTGATGTTGGTACATTCATTTGTAGCCACATGGTGGATATTCCTCCAATAATGTTTTTATTTTGTTGTTACAGTCATATGCAGTGTTCATAGTATATCTTAGCTACGGGTTGCGATATATCCAGATTTGTGACTTTTTCTTATGTCTCGGAATCCAATCATGAGGAAAATTAGGCCTATCTTTCTAGGATTGATGTTTGCTAATGAATGCAGCGTTGAACAACTGAAAGCAATTAAAGAAAAAACTGATATGGAATTTAACCTTCTTGAAGACATTCTTACTAATATCCATAGTGCTACTACCCGTCTTGATCGGGCTTATGAGCTTATTTACGTTTGCGTTTTGGTCATTTTACAAGCATAAGCTAATCCAAACACATTAACTTATAATCATAAGCTAATTTAAAGACTAAAATGAACTATTTTTAACCCGTTGCTCGACCTATCCTTTTAATTCCAAAGTTATTAAAATTGTTCAGGTTATATGAGTTCCAAAATGTTTGCTCGATTGATGTTGGTACATTCATTTGCAGCTACATGGATTCTTCATCTCCTCGCCAGCGGTGGATATTCCTCCAAGCTCAACGAACTATTTATATGTCTGGAGCACAAGATTAAGTAGATGCCGCTTTTGCTTCTTCGGGTAATTTATTTTCATCCTAATAGTGGTTTAAAACAACCACTTTTGTGTCGTTTTGGGTTGTTCCTGTTTCGTAGAGTGAACGGAGCTGTGATTACAGGTAACCACGACCTTGATGGAACAACAGTGGTTGCTCTCAAGGTGGTCGAAAATAGTATTTATACGTGTTTGTGTTTAGAATAAATAGACGTATTTCCTTTTTTTTAAATATAATTAGTAGTTGTGATAGTAGTCCTCCAAACAGCCCCTATAAGCAGCTTTAGTAAGCAATTCGGAACAGGCTCCTACGAGTTGCACTTTTAGTAAGCAAGCCCAAAATAATCCTATAGAAGCGACTTTAGTAAAATTCCAAACATCAATTAGCAGCCACCAAGGTGCTGATCTTTAATAATGAGTGAAAAAGCAGATTTTTTTTCGTGCGCCAGGTTGGTAATGATCTTTGCACGAGCCAGGTTGCAACTGATCTGCAATGTATAAAACCGACACATTTGGTAATCCTGGAAAGCGCGTATTGTTTGCATGGAGAAAAGAACCACAATTCTAAATCAGTAACAGTCCACACGACATGATAAATATCGGATCGTTTTGAAGTATATACCATTAAAAAGTGCTAACCACAAACTAGCCTCTAAGGTATGCTTGATGCTTCTCCTAGAAATGTAGGCACGGTAGCTATTCATTTTGTATATAACGACCGGAATTTATCCATTTAGAGTTAATGGGTCCAAACTACAACTAATCTTTGATCATCCAGATTTGCTTATTTTTACCCCCTAATATTCTTTAGTTACAGGTTGTATGGATACCTGTATGGATTACTGACGCAAGTCGAGGAATTGGTATGTAATATCTTAGTTTTTGGTTATTGTTCCTATTGTTATTACATTTCTACGTGCTCATAAGTTAAGACTCGAGATATTTATGCATTGCCAGGTACACATGTTGTGGTGGAGATTATACGTCTGAGGCTGCATATTTAGTCTCATTATTGCACAGATATAGAAGAAGAAAAAAGAAAATCTCTATTTCTACATTCGAGTATCTTTACAAGGTAACTTTTTTTTGTAATAAATTTGCATGGTTAAATAACCAATGATTTTTTCCTCTTTTTAGTCTTAGACTTACGGTTGAAAAAAGAAAACAGATGCCCACCATTGATGACGAGCTTAACATAAGGTAAAACATGTTGGCGAGAATTGGTATGAATATTGTTTTTTTATGAATTAAAACTCAATTAATAGTCTTGAAAATAGCAGGCCATAGATATTGAAATGATGGCATATTATTATAGTCGTAAACGAATAGTACCTTCTAAGTTTTTTAGTTGCAGCTCCAGATGATTTTTCTGGTATGAATTTTGATTCGATAACATATATTTAGTATATATTCAAAGTTATATAGTTAACGTAAGTGGTATACTCTCATAGATTCACAGGTCCCTCCTTCCTTCCCTGTTGGTTTGGCTACATGTCCACTTATTCAGTTTGAGGTACCTTTCACACTTTTTCATTTAATTGTTACTCTCTCAGTTCATTGAGGTTGATTAATGAGCAAGTCTTAGTTAAATCAATCTGAATATTTACAAAACAAAAGAATAACTGATAATGTAACAACCCTATAACCCTTTTAACCAGATCAGTGAAAATGCATTCATGATTAGCCTTTTTTTGTCATATATAAACAGGGTACATTGTGCTATTTATAGTGACTAGACGAGTACCCGCGCCTAGCGGCAGCGGTTCCTAGCGACAGATAATTAACGATATGCGATATTGTGGTAAGTGTTTTGTAACATGCGATAATTCAACTGAAGCAAGAATTATTAACATGTATCAAAGAACATATAAAAATATTTATTGAAACTGAAAATAAAAATTACATCAATTATGAGATAACTAACAATGCACGTTACTCGACGTGAAAAATTTCTTAGTACATAGCATTTGAGGTGTTGAATCCTCTTTGACAGAACTCTTTGATTGGCTTCACTTTGTAGTTATCATTCATCAAGGCATGAGATTTGACCCAATTAAAAAAAACTTCAAACATAAGAAACTTAACAAAAATATATACACCGGTTGTATAATGTATTTTGACCAAATTATTTCAGGAAACTTTGTATAATATCTTTGAAATTAATGCGCCGGAACAATCAACGATTAAAGCACCAATCAATCACAATCATTATAGCAATATTTGGAAACAGATTTGTATTTAACGTATTTAATGCGCAAGAACAAGAACAAAAAAAATGAACCCCGTGACTAAATAATAAATCGATACAATATTTTGTGATTGTAAACATTCAAGTTATTCACAACAATATCCCTGCAATTTCAACTATACTATCTATAAATGTCAAAACAATATTTTTAAAGATCATATGGTCATTGCACACATTTTAATATTTAATAACTGAGATCGCATATGATACACACACTATGAACTAACATAACAATAAAAAATAAGTTGTAATATGGTGCCTTATAAAACAGAATTTGTTGGTAAACTTTTAGAAATTATTAGTGTTACGCTTAAATAAATTAATTGTTTTTTTTGGGAAATTACATTAGTAAAAGTTGTCAAAATTTGTCATACATTTCTTTGAAATTTTAGGTATGAATTGTTATAGTAGCTATTTCATTAAGGTCAAATTCTTTGAATTTTTATGTAGAAATTTTAGTTTGAAACGAATTTCAGAAATTTAACATTACTCACTTTTTAAGTTTCAAAAATATGGATACATGCTTTGTATGTATAATAATAAAAAAAAGAAGTTGTATTGACTTTCCAACTTTAAATATGCCGAATCTGTTTCTATTTAATATTAGTTTGCATTTTTAATGGTAATTATATACATATAGTTATAGAATTGATAAGTTAATGGTAATTATATTACATATGAAAATTATTTCCTCAACATTCAACAATGCATTAAAGATAATTGGTTCAACATTTAATATTGACTTTTAACTTTCAATTTTTTACTTTAGTACTTCAGTGTCATTTATAATTACTCTGTGTAATAAAGATAACCATAAAACAGTAGATTTAACCAAAACTATGTTCATAACCTCCTTTCTTTAGATTTAACCAAAAGTATGTTTAGTTTACCTATAAACTTTGCTTTGTTTTTTGTATTGCTTAACTTTAAGGGTGTGTTTGGTATAGAGAAACGGTAAAAAAGAAATGGAAATGAATCAAATTCTCTTGTCTGGTTGGTTAGAGAAATTAAAAGGTGGAGAAATGAGGAGAATTTGGAAGAATTAGTAAGGAGTTGGTAGTGTAAATTTTAGAGTTTGATTTCCATCCCTTTTAGTTGGGAAATTGGAGAAATGAGAATTGTTATTATTCGTAATATTTTTTCATGATATGGTTTTTTTCTTTTTCATTATATTTGTACTTTAGTTTCAAACATACGTTTTTTTTTTTTTTAAAAACAAGTTTTTTTTAAATAAATATACTTTTAAAAAATAATTTTTTTAAAAAAAATATTTTTAAAAAATAATTTTTAGAAAAACAAGTTTTTTTTTTTTTTTTTTTTTTTTTTTTTAAATAAATACATTTTAAAAAAATATTTTTTTAAAGAAAGTAAATAAATTAAAAAAAGATATTTTTTTAAATAATTTATTATTATTTTTTTAATATTTTTTAAGAATAAAAAATAGAAAAATATTTTTTTTTAAATCAACAAACAAATACATGTGAGTCTTATATGACAAAATGTTATTTAAATAAAAAAAAATCATTTCTCGAGTCAAGTCTCTGTTGTTTCCAAACATTAGAATTGAACAAAATTCTCTACTGATTTCTATTCTCTGAGATTCTATTCTCTGCTTCATTTTATTTCTTCGAAATTCTCTCTAACAAACGTGCCCTAAGAGTCCTAGTCATTTAATGCTAGAAAAGACCTTTATATTTTATAAGTTAGTTAGATAAACATTTTATTTGCAAGATGTTTATATTAGTTTTCGTGGGCCTCTTACGTCATTAATATGTTTTTTAAGTAATTGTTGCTCACCTTTCAAATTTTTTATCTTTCTTTTTACTTGTCTAACGGGACTAAAACATATTTTTTTCATTTCCTAACACAAAACAAAAATTATGTAAATTCCAGTAACATAGAAGGCTATGAAACAAGAAAGCAAATCAATTATTAATTACCAGTATTTATCTTATATTGAATACGAGAAAAAGTAGCACAAGTATTGAGGTTTATAAGTTGTTTTGGTTTATTTAGTGGAAATTATGAATTCATTTTAGAGGGATCCTCAAGATAATATTTTTCCTTAATATTTAACTTTGACTTTCAAGTTTCAAATTTTAAGTTTTCACTTTCACCTTTGACCTTTTTTCCATTTTATATAGTAAAGATAGAGTAATGTTTTTCTTTTGTTGTCACAGTCATATGCAAGTTTTTTTGACGTACCTCTCTTTAAAAAGGGCTATGTGAAGAAGGAGCAATCCAGATTGTAAATGATGTGTTGGCTACAATAAATTATAGCACAGGTGCAACAAAAAGTTTATCATCCGAACTTAAAACTCCCTCAAATCAACCCAAGACACAAACTTCGTTATGACACTAACAATTCCATCTCTTTCGAAATTCTCAAGGGCAAGTAATTAATTTACTCTTTCTTCTTTGCACAACGCCGATTTAGTATTGGAGTTTCAACAATTAAGCTTTTCATTTTTTCGAATTTGGCTTTCTTCTTGATTTATTATTTCATGTTGTAGGTCTTTTATTTTCAATTAGTGTTAATTATATTGAGAAGGGGTACCCATGCATAACAAGTTAACTACTTATATGGTATATGATGATGAATGACTGAGTGAATTTTTTATCAAGAGTTTATAGTCTCTTCACTTTCTTAGATGTTACATGATGATGAATGTGGAAGGGCTCGTCTATCTATAAAAGCCTGAAAGGTATGTTTGTTTAGCATGGATATGCAATGAGACGTTTGTTTAGCTAAAGAAGTTTTGCGATGCCAACGGAGTGGAGATAAGATTGAACAGCAGGTTGCTTAAGGTAGTTTGCTTTATATGTTATCTTATATTATGGTGGTTAGTTTGTAGTGGCTATAGGCCTATCCATAGTTGGATTGCATTTTTGGTCAAGGTGCTAAAAATTTTCTCATATCTCTATAATAAAGTTGATGTTAATTAGATATTTTTCTCAGTTTTAATCTTAATATCCCTAAAGATATAAATCTGTTAACATGTAGTTACTTCGATATATACTGAGGTCGTATTTGTTAGTAATCTACAACTCAAATGGTCTCTTAAGGTTAGTACTTGCATGTTATATTTTCATCGATTTGATATGAGTATTGAGATGAGGGTGTTTAAATTGACTTGAAGCACTTTTTGTTCGCACACTTTCATGGATTCACAAAATAAAGAAATGCCGCAAGGCCAATGGGTGATAAATATTAGTGACCTTATTAATATTTAAAGAAACATTATTAGTACATAGTTTTGATTTCAAATGAAAGGCAATAAGATATGACTGTAACATTTTGTTTATGCTCATTCTTCCCTATAAGTTATATAGTTTAATCCTTTTTTGTAGAAAATTGATTAAAGATACACGCGCGGGTGCCAAACTGATTGAGCTCATATATTGCAGTATAGCACAAATTTCTCAGTTTTAATTTTTAAAATTCCTAAAGATATAAATTTGTTAACATGTAGTTACTTCGATATATATATTGAGACCGTATTTGATAGTAATCTACAACTGAATTCGGCCCTTAAGGTTAGTACTTGCAAGTTATATTTTCTTCGATTTGATATGACTATTGAAATGAGGATGTTTAAATTGAGTTGAAGCACTTTTTATTCACGTACTTTCATAGATTCACAAAATAAATTCAGCAAACTAAATGTGTTGGTTCGAAATGACCCAAATTGTGTTTTAAAACGTGTATGAAAATATTATTTCGGGATTACATTTGCAGAAACTATAATAGGATCATGTATGATGATGAACTAACCCGGTCAATGGTTGACGCAAGGAAAGGTGATGTTGATGCCATAGCCATTCGTGTCATTGATGTTGATGGAAGTGTTTATCCGGAGGCGGCTCTGTTTCTTTAACCCTTTTACTACTAACATGAAAGTAGCCAATGCCATCAATGTTGTAGGGAACACGTAAGATAACAGATTTCTGAAAAAGAAGAGAAGCAACATCATAACTTGATGAAGAGTTTAGGTTTTTGTGGGCAATGGGTGGAGTTAGTTGATGCATATAGTCGAGACAGTATGACATTCCCATTGCGATTCTCATCCTCATCATCCTGTTTAAATGTTCTGATTCTTATACTGCAAAGTTCAAATTCGTAAATAAGTTCATACATAATTGACAATTGACATAGTTTAAATACTGCTTATTTACAAATCGTGATTCTTCCAAAAGGGGTATTTAGATTCACGTTTTGGAACTTATTCACAGTAATCAGTATATAGATTGAACGGGTATTGGAACTTTCAGATTGTACACCCCAAACACACCCAAAGAATATATTCTCAGAGAAAAATCAAACTAAAGTTCCTAATGGGAATATCAACAGAATAAATATACTCACTATGTAAATGTTCAAAGAGTGTTCCATTAGGAGCATATTCGAACGCTATCATTATGGTAAAAGGCACATCTTCCTCGCAATAACCAAGAAGGTTCACAAAATTTTTGTGGTTCACCTTCGGTAACATGTCAATCTGAAATTATACCACACCAGAAACGTTAAGTGAAAAAAGAAAATCATGAGCCATATATGCTAAAATCAGTGTAAAAAAAAGTACCCTCTTCCTAAACGAGCTTTCAAGATGCTTTGACCACTCTTTAGCGGAATGTGCAGCCACAGAAGCAACTGCTATTTCAACCCTACTTGATAACGTCCCTTTATATACAGTCCCAAATGATGTTGAACCGATTACATTGTCAAATCTTCACAAGTCGCCTCAAGTTCGATCTTTTTAGCTTTGGAACCCCTAATATGTAAATATTAAACAATTTTAGTCTTGATTGAATAACATAAATACGATTAAGTTGAATATGATTGAAAAATTAGTACATGTGACAAATGCTTTATGCAATTGGCCACTTAGTCCGGTGGCCCAAGGCCTAACAGTGGCCACTTTATTGTCGCGCCATAGCAATAATACTGCAATTCCAACCAATGCATAACCTCCAAGAGTAATAGATAAGATCAAACCAAGATGCTTCTTCGAGCTTGAACTTGAACTTGGTCTAACGATTGATGGACGAGGAAGGGAAGGTTGAGACACAAGGACTATGGAAGAAGGGGGAGCGAGGGGTTGATCTATGACAACTGCGGTTTGAGGAGAAGGCAATGGTGATGACACTGGTGCACCTGTTGGTGGCAACTGAGGTGATGGTGATGGTGATGGCGAAGGTGATGTTGGTGTAGGGAACGGAAAACCTGGCGGCCTTATCTCTATATTCTCATTTTCAAGCAGTTTTCGGGGGGACTTGAATCTGATTTGGCCAATGTTCCTGAAAAGTACTAGATTAGCTATTTTCAAACATTTCAAAAAGATTCAAAAACTACAAAAAAAAGTTTAACATCCTTGACAAATGACAAATAAGCTAAAATGGTAGAAGATTACAACTAGCTTATTTTTAAAGATTTATTAGCATACTAAGAACTTGTGACTAGAATTGCAATTCATATCATAACCGAAAGATTTATTAGCATACTAAGAACTTGTGACTAGAATAATCTTTCATACTTGTGAAAAAGCAACATCAAATAATACTTAAAATTAAATAAAAATGTGATAACGCTACACTCGTCGTTCGGGGTCAAAGGAACTTCCTTTTCTTCGAGCAAGTTTTATAACACCCTAGGCAGTGAACCTAATCATTGTAGTTTAGTATTAGGGTAAGCCACGGGTATTGATATCATTCTCTAGGGGAATAGGAATGCTAGTGAGAAGTTACTACGCTAAGGTTGGGGTTGAGGAAGATTATTTTTTATCTTTTTATGTTTTTTAGAAATTGAAAAGGTACGAATCTCGGGGTTTGGATTTAGGGGTTGGTATTTCTACCGATTACTCTACTTATCTAATTATCTAATCTAAGGTGTATGTAGTCTATGTCTAATTATTGTGTGCTCGTATGATAGTTTAAAGATGTGTTTACTTAGGTTGTATTACTCCTTAATTATCTCCTATTGATGGTTGAATTGTCACGTCCTTATTCTTAATCGCTTTGTGTGTCTAAAGTCGTAGGGTATGCGTTTGTCCCTAACTCTTTGAAACTACCAAAGGGTCTCGTCTACAAAATCTCTAGGAATTATAAACTCTAACTCTAAGGTACTCTTTGGATGGTTTAGCCTACAACTACTCTAGGTGTTATAGTCTAAGGTTCACAAAGATTAATCAAGCATTAACTACACAACGAATGACCTATCGCATTACTAGATCATTAACAATTAAGATAAGAGACAACCAATCAATATTCAATAATTAAGTTTCATATTCCCTAAGCAAACACACAAGTAAATTAGCCGGACATGGAGAACATGCAAGCATACACACAAGTAATTGAAGACATAATTGAATTAATGTAGTAAAACACTTATCTTGATGTAAGATAGGGTTTGGAACCCTAAAATACTGTACAAGACAGCCTTGGTTCGGTTTAGGTTTTTACTCCAAAAGACTACTCTACCAAACTGAAAAATTCGGATTCTATATATAAGATTACAATCGCGACGGCATCACCTTATGATTTGTTATGCCGCCGGTCGCCATCATTAGGGTTTCGCTTGGCCACGTTAGTCTTGCGACGACGCCACCTTATGCTTGCGACGCCGTCCCTTCGATCTCGACGCTATACGGATCAAATCTAGGCCGTCGAGTTGCGACGACCTACTCTTTTAAAGCGACACCGTCACTTGAAAATAAGCAATTTGGCTCTTGACCACACAAAGCGATGCGACGGCGTCATAGATTAACACCGACGCCGTCCCTTGTATTTCAAAGATCAGGTGGCTCGATTCTTGACTTTGGCCATTTTCTTCAGATATCCGCGCCTTTTCGTCCAAATAAGTGCCATTCCAAAAATTTGCCTTCGAGAGACCTAAAAGTGAAAAGAAACGATATTAAGTAATAACGGATACAAAAGTGATCAAATAAGGGCTTAAACGACCCCTCAAAAAGGTACATTTTAAAACCTTATCAAAATACCATCTTTATTAAATTAAATAAATAAAAAAGTCATAACAGAAATGAATAATCTTTCATACTCAGGTGAAAAAAGTAGATGGATGAGTTTTTAGTTAGGATGAAATGAATGAAAAAGATAGATGAATGACTTTATATATGGGCAAAATAGTCATTTAAGGGATTTGGCAAAAGATAACAGACGTTGACTAACGGAAAATGGGTCAAGGGACTGGTTTAGCCTAAAAAACACATACTTTGGACTACTGGCAACTAAAAATGCATGTTTTGTCCCCCGGTGATGTATTTGGACAAGTTTAGGGACCAACGATGTATTTTAGTCTACTAATTACAGAAATGTCATGTCTAAGTTGTTAATCATTAATTACTTTTTATTTGAAAATTTTGCATAGGTGAAACTAAATCATGGATTAAATAGGGCGATGAGCTCTCTGGTTTCTTAATCGTTTAATTTAACTTTTAATAACTTTTTATTATATATTTGTTCAACTATAAAAACCACAAATCAAAGTACTTACCTGCTTTTAGCCGTTTTATAGATTATGGTAACAACAATTATAGATCTTAATCGTTTCATTTAACTTTTAATTACTTTTTAGTATATATTTGTTCTACTAAATTAAAAAAAAAAAAAACCACAAGTCATACCCGTCCATCGGATGGGTTTTGCAACTAGTCTATATACATTATATATAAGAGGAGGCATGCCACATAAAATGCCACTTGGCATCCCATAATGCCAAGTCATATTTCCATGTCATCATTATACTTATGTGGCAATTTTTTTTTATAAATGACATGTGGCATTTTAATTAATATATGTACATTTTTTTTAAATAAATTGTAAATTTCGTTTTTTTTGTTGTTATTTTCGAAATTTAAAATTTTTTTACTAAAAAGAAGACATTTGTTGGAGTTGAACTTGGGTCATTCATGTGTTTTGTAAACAACTTACCACTAGAGTAGATTGTTTTTTGATTTATAGCTTTCAAATCAATATAAATAAGGATATTATAAAAAAATTCTGGAAATTTTATTTTAGGTATTTTCTTTTTGAAGATAACAATTAAAATAAATTATGATATATATTACTTAAAAGATAAGTATACCATATATATTTTTAAGCTAATTTTTTTGTGTATAAATACACCCTAATATCTTTTTCCTAAACCTAATTATCCCTAAAACTATAATCGACTTTTTGTTTTAATAGGTGAAGAATATCGTTTTTTTTTGTTTTACAGGTGAAGAGTTTTTTTATTTTTTTTGTCGAGTTTGAGTTTATCAGAATTTTTTATCAGATATCATATATTGTTTTTTGTTTGTTAACAGATATCTGATACAAGGATGGAGGCCCAAAAAGATCAAGGCAGGTTAAGAAAAAGTTTAAGGATTTCCAAAGGAAACAAAGATAATAATGTTCAAGACAATGGTAGGTTTTTAATTATGATGTTATATTTTAATTTTATGAATGTTATTAAAATTCAGTATGTTTTATAATATTCAGGAATCAAGAGTCAAGGTAAGAAAATAAGAAAAGGAAACCAAGTTAACAATCCTAAAGTAGCTGCTACTAATGTTGTTTCTCCATCAACAGGTTTTTTTAAAAACTTTTATGTTATACTAATGTTATATGAATGTTTTTGAATAATCTTAGTTATATGCATGTAATTTAACTCCGTTATGTTTTATAATATATAGGATGCAAGAGTAAAGCTAACAGAATCCAAAAAGGTTCCACATCAGGTTAGTATGCATATATAGCAGATTTATGTTTAGATGTCTATTATTAACAGTAACATATACATATTATGTTTGAATGAGTACAGGTTGTGGATTTGTGTTTGTCTGTAAATATTTTGTTGTATATATTTAACAGTGTTAACAGGTGAAAGTGTATTTGTGTAAAATTGTTGAATACGTAGTTTATATTATTACAATTGCTAAAGTCGTTGGATATAGTATACATTGTTGTTTTTGTTGGTTGAAAAGACTTTGTATAATCTGTTTTTAACATTGCACAATCAATGATTGGAAGCTGTATACGTAGTTTACAGGAATTAATATGCTTGATTCGTAGGACATAGTATGGATCATTGTTAGTATGCATATATAGCAGATTTATGATTAGATGTCAATTATTAACAGTAACATATACATATTATGTTTGAATGAGTACATGTTATGGAATTGTGTTTGTCTGTAAATATTATGTGGTATATATTTGACAGTGTTAACAGGTGAAAGTGTATTTGTGTACAATTGTTGAATACGTAGTTTATATTATTACAATTGCTAAAGTCTTTGGATATAGTATACATTGTATAATCTGTTTTTAACACTTTTTAATACATTGTGTAAGTTGTTTTTGTTGGTTGAAAACACTTTGTCTAATCTGTTTTTAACACTGCACAATCAATGATTGGAAGTTGTATATGTAGTTTAGAGGATTTAATATGCTTGATTCGTAGGACATAGTATGGATCATTGTTTTTTTTTGTTAAAAACACTTTGTGAAACATGTTTATGTGTTTTTGTTGTATTTTTTTTACACTACATCAGCAATTCACTTATGTTCAGTCATCAAAAATTCGCTTAATAATTTGTTCCACTTATGTTATTGGTTTTAGCTTATAGAAGTAACTAATTGTATTCAAGCTAACATGGAACCCTACTTATAATAACATTATAAAGCGGGTATTTTATACAATGATAAATTAGTAATACATGTAGCAATGAGATTAATGTCAGGTAGATGATTTTGTTGAGTACTAAAGAAGTTTAGTTTTCTGTTGTTAGGATTTGCTGATTTGTTAATATGCAAATTTTTCACATAGTTTAATATTAATGTTCACAAACAATGGTTGGAAGCTGTATATGTAGTTTACAGGATTTGATATTTTAAATTCGTAGGATATAGTATGGGTCAGAGTTTTAATGTACCTTATAAACTAATATTTGTGGAAGCTGAATATGTAGTTTTTATGATTACAAATGCTAAAGTTGTTGGACATGATATAGATTGTTGTTTGTTTTGTTTAAAAAGGTTTTGTGAAACATGTTTATGTGTTTCGGTGGTAAAGGTTATTTAATACTCTAGCAGCAATGCACTTATGTATATTCCAGTGTTTTCATAAGGTTCTAATAAGCATTATATTTGACCTTATAAATTGATATTTGAGGTAATTGTAGCATGGGCAGTTAATATATAGGATTGCAAATGGTAAAGGCGTTTGACAGTGTATAGGTTGTTTTTTTTATGACTTGAAAATTATATTTGAGGTTACAAACTTATTTTTGGTACAATTGGAGGATGTTTATGTGTTTTGGTGGTAAAGGTTATTTAATACTCTAGCAGCAATGCACTTATGTCTAATCCAGTGTTTTCATAAGGTTCTAATAAGCATTATATTTGACCTTATAAACTGAAATTTGAGGTAATTGTAGCATGGGCAGTTAATATATAGGGTTGCAATTGGTAAAGGCGTTTGACAGTGTATAGGTTGTTTTATTTATGATTTCAAAATTATATTTGAGGTTACAAACTTATTTTTGGTGCAATTGGAGGGTGTGTATGTAGTTTATAGTAATCCAATTGATGAAGGTGTTTGACACAGTGTATGTTGCTTATGTTTAAGCTTTAAAAGAGTTCCTCATTTGTAGTTTTAAAAAATAATACCTTTATAAAGATCTTAAAATGTTAACATTGTGTGTTATTAATATCAGGTTTAGCTTCAGAATCCACGAAAGTTGGTAAACATCAACAATCTGCAGGTATATTTTGCATTTATATTGAAGGGTATATTGTTTTTGAATACGTGGTAAAATTTATTTGATTTTTAATCACATATTTTTTGTGACTACAGGATTAAGTTCACCTGTAAAGCAAATTGCTAAACATAATCCCAGAAACATTGGAGTGCTTGATAATACTAATGGAAGTTCTCAAGCAGGTTAAATTTCATAAGATTATCCTTTTGTTTTTAAATAGATACATGTTGTTATTTGTTTATTTTAAGAAAAACATTGTTTGTTGTGGATAACAACAGGTTTAAGTAGTCATAAAAGAACAAAGCGGGCTTTGGATACTACATTAGAAAAAGAAGGTTTGATTAGTAGTTATTTTTTTGTATATATATAATTTGATTAGTATTTATTTGTTTGTTAAAATTTGTTTATTATTTGACAGTATCAAAATCACATAAGAAACAAAATACTCGGATCAATGTATCCAACTTAAAGACTACTACACCAGGTAAGTTTTTTTTTACAAAAATAATGGAAATTCCATTGTTATTTAAATAGATTATTTAAGCTTGATGTTTTTGTATAATTACAGGGCTAAAGATGAAGGAAAGAACAATAACTCCAATTAAAGATATTAACCCTATGATTGCTAACATGTCAATTAAAGAGAGGTGTATATCTGTTTGGCATTCACATAAAATTAATGAAATACATGATCCATATAGTTTGGATTGTATTTTCCAAGATGAACAGGTAATTTATATTTTTAATATGTTTACATTTTTTTTCTTTTTTATACAAAATATAACTGTTTATAATGAATATACAGTCAAACAGAATTCAGCTTTACGTCAAGCAAGAATGGATGTTCAAATTTGAACCTCTTCTTCAAGAGGGATTGTGCTATATCATCTCTAATTTTGGAGTTATTGAAAATAGTGGAAGACTCCCATTGTTACCTAATAAATGGAAAGTAGCCTTTTATAAAGGCACTGAAGTGACGAGAATTGAACAAATTGATGAGAACTTTACTGGTTTTGTCGAGGAGCCATTTTCACGTATTTTGGACACAAATAAAGAATATCATGAACATGAATCTGTTGGTATGTATTTTATCTATGATTAATTATTAAATTAGATACACATGTCTTGCTTATTTTAATTAATTGTTTTTTTTAGATGTTGTTGGTACTGTTGTATCCATTGGTAATATTGTGGCTGTCAATGGATATGGTTGTGCAAAAGTTCGAAGGACTGTTGTGATTGAAGATGCTGAGTAAGTATAATGACGTAATTCTGTTATAAGTAAATATAAAATTGAATATAACTGTATGTTAAGTATATATTGTAATCATATGGTGCAGATCTTTGAGATTGGAATGTACTTTTTGGGACAAATATGCACTCATGTGGAATGACTATGCTAATAAACTTGATAAAATTGGACACCTTGACATTCTCATGATATTGGCAAAGATCAAGTATTGGAACAGTAAGTATACTTTCCTTTAAAATTATATCACATAAAAGTGTATTATATTATGATTATTTATTTTTAATTATGCTAAAATACGTGTTTTTAACTATGTAGACAAGCCCGCAGTTCACAATGCTCTATTTGGAACAAGGATTTTCATTAACAGAGATCTTACTCCATTGACTTCTTTTCGAAAGAGGTAAGTAAATTGTTAAGAGGTTTATTAAAAAAATGCTATCCTAATAATAGTTAGACTTGAATTATTTTATTTACATGTCATGTATATTTAAGGTACGAAGCACACCATGGAAATGATGCAAGTGAATTTAAAATTGGAATCCACAATCAAGAGAATCATGTTGTTACACCTGCCGAGTTCATGCAAGGTTGCTTAAAGAAAATGGTTGGAATGATACGTACTATTGAACCGGTAAGAACACATTCACTTGAATAAACTTTTATCTTTATTTTTGTATTATAAAAGTATAATTAGTTTTCATAATTTTATTCTTGACATTAAGTTTTACCTTAAATATAGGAAACATATTGTGTTGTGTATGCAACATTAGACAAAGATTCAATATGAAAGTGGATGGGCTTATATCAAGCAAAGCATGTAACTCAAGGTTTCTCCTATTCCAACGAAAACATCTTCTTCTTCAAGAAACAAAAAACAATTATGGCATTGTAAAAAACATGGAGAAACATATGCCATTGTATCTCGGTATGATTTTTTTATGCTTGCATTTTTTATAATTATATTTTATGAAAAAAAAATTAATTTTTGTTATTTAACAATTATAGGTTCAAGCTTATTGTTCGAATTTTTGATGATAGTGGATCTGCCCAAGTTGTCATTTTTGACAACAATGTTTTTAAGATGACCAAATTATCCGCATGGGAGATTATGGAAAAGCGTGGCATGGATACTAATGAGTACTTTCCGACGATCTTAATCGATTATTGGAAAACAATACTGCTTAAGATTAAGTATACTGAATTTAACCACAATAATAATAGCCATATTTATCGTGTTTAAAAGGTTATGAAGATGTAGAAACAATAAACTACTTCAAAAATGGTTTTTTGGTTTCTGAGGTAAAGTTATTTTTAAAAAAATACTTCTTTATAATACTACTATATTTTTAAAATTGTATATAGTTTAATGTTTTTTAAAATAATATAAAATAGGGAAAAGATGAAGAGTATAGCAATGAATCTAATGAGATGAATGAGGTATGATACATTATATTTTTTTTAATATTAAGCAACATGAATGTTTAAAAATATATTTCTATTTACTAATTTATGTATTTGTAATATACAACACAGGATGAAGAAGATGAAATTGCAAGTGAAAACATAGAAGAAAATGAAGAGTATACCACTGAGTTGAATGAGAATGAGGTATGATACATTATATTATGTATATATATTATATAACATGTACGTCTAAAAATCAATTTGTTTTTACAAATTTTAATTTTTGAAATATACAATTAGGATGAAGAAGATGACATTGCAAGTCAAAACATAGAAGATAATGAGGTAAAAAATATTATGTTTGTATTTTTTTGGTTTATAATGTTTAAATATTTTGTATAAATTATTAAAATTAATATTACAGAATTGTGAAGATGACATTGCAAGTCAAGACATGGAAGAGAATGAGGTTTATTACTTTTTGTTTGTAAATAATTTGTTAATAAACATTAATTTTTTTTAAACTCTTTTACTCTAAACATTACAGGATTTTGAGGATGACTCGTCAACTCCTTCAGCTGAGATTCATGAGGTATTAGAGGATGAAGAAGATTGCATTGCAAGTCCACACTTGGAAGAGAATGAGGTTTAATACTTTTTGTTTTTACTTTTTGTTTTTACATTTTTTAATTTATACGATTATAAATTATTGTTTGTAATTTATTTTCCTTAACAATACAGAATATAGGAGACGATGTGACAAGGAATGTTATAGGAAGTAGTTGTGAACAACAATCTGTAAATGAAAAGGCAAACAACATTGAGTTCATTGATTTATCAGACTATGACACTGAAGATGAAGTTGAAGATTTGAACCCAAGCATGAAGTTAGTGTCAGTGAAGTTGGAACAAGACCCTTAAAATATAAGAATTACACATCTTCGTCATGCATATTTAAGTTTATTTGAACTATACGTTTTTTTTTTTTTTTTTTTTTTTTAAATACTTGGTTCTTTAGGATTTCATATGATTTTACATTCTCTACTTAAGTTTATTAATAAAATAAACAACTTTTAGGTATTCAAGTTTGGTATTATTTTATTTATGTTATATTTATAAGTGAATACAAATATGAAACAGTGATGCAATGTTTGTTCTATCTACAGCAAGAATTCATGCTCTTATAAGCCAATTCCAAATAATTGCACAACATCAACTCATTCATTTAGTAAAAGAATATGATCAATGATCTTAAATATAAATGTAACCTGAATAAAGACCAACCGAAAGTACTCAATATGCAGTTGAATTACCAACGGCATCATAGTAGGTAGTATGATCCCTTACCTAGAAAACCATAACTTATAGATATAAGTATGTAGGTATGAGTTTCAAGTATGTGTGATTATTTTACATGTAAGATGTTGTATTTTCAAATCTTGAAGTCAAATTTCATACATTGCAAACCACCCATTCCATAGCAATAGCAAATTTCTGAATGCTACAACCTAATGGCTACCATTGGTCCAAAGTGTGTAGAGAAAGTTACTGATGTGATAAAATTGGTGAGTATTGTGGATAGGATCAATAAACAAGTTAAAAAAGGATGAATAAGCTATTGTAAAAATCATTTAAAAACTTAGATAAGTAGCATATCAAACCAACAACAATCATGTAAAATTTCAAATTAACGGCACTAATATTAAACAAATTAAAATCATAAACATAACCCACTTGTGTGAATTTCGGATATGCATACCATGTAGTGTGCTGAGAATCCATATTGCAAACACAAATTAAGCATCTAAATGTAATCGAAATTGGAATAATATTGAAAAAAGATGATGTTAGCACTATTAACTACCTACAATTCCATTTTTAAAAAATATCAAATCCAATTGATACCTCAAAACAAACCTTAAACAGGTTTGTGTATACACGCTTATCAACACTTTTAATGAACATACTTCACTTTTAATACATGTTTACAGTTACACATTTATGATTATCGAATTTTTAAATATATGTATGTGATAGCTTATGTTAGGTTCTTGATTTTCTGTAATGAATATGAAGTTTTATACAGTATTGGTAAAAGAATATTAAATAAGTATGCCAAATTTTAACATGTTTGACTTTGATTAGGAAAATAAAATTAAACATGAATCTGATAATAATTAGTATAATTTATTGGATTAAATACAAAGATAAATATTAATAAATTTTTTATAGAATTTAAAATTTATCATAAACTATTTTGGTATTACTTAATATATATTTGGATAAATCATAATTATTATATTTTTTAATAATTTAAACCTAATCTGTAAGTCTCTATATATACGACATATTGTTAACAGAAAACCAAAAACTCAAAACTAAGGGTATACAGAAATCGGCTACAAAGATGCATCCAGGAAAAAACTCTAATTGTTTCAAAAACCAACAAAGGAAACGATCCAGTTATGATTGTCAACAAAGGTAAACCTGTATCCATGGGTAGTTTATTTCATAAATATTACTACTATGTTTTATGTTATGTTTATTAGTTTTATTCATGAGAAGTATGATTGACGATATACAGGTTATAAAACTGATAATAAGGAAAAAAAAAATGGACATCAGGTTTTTTAGCTTAAATTGCATAATGTTTTCAAGTTAAAGTAAGTTTTGGTTATAAAAATTTTTACACTCAAACAAACAACATAAAGATAGATTTGATGCAAGTTTAACAAGTACATATTGGTTAATCCATATAACTTCTTTGTTTCAATTTAATCAGATGTTTATATATTTGTGATAAGGTTGTTTTGAGTTAACCCGTGACCCACTAACAGAATAACCCGTTTTGACCTCAGTCAAACATCGTCGATATAATAATTGTTCGTTCAGGTTATGAAGTTATCATAAACTTTTGCATACATACATGCAAAACTAAACTTAAAAACACAAGAAACTACGTTCCAGGATCAATAATTTGATTCAATCTTTGTTGCTTATGTTTGTTACTTACTATTAAGGTCAACTAAGTTAAGTGTAAGTGTACTAAACAATGTTTTGTTACTACTTTAAAATTAAACTTTTAATTTCATATTTTTAACTATAATTGTAACAGATTATAACATATCATAATAGAGATATATTTGATGCAAGTTTAACAAGTACGTATTGTTTATTCCATATAACCTGGTGTTTTAGTTTAATCTTTATGTTTTTATATTTCTGATAAGGTTGTTTTTGACATAACCTCTTACCCACAACCAGGAAAACCCATTTTAACCTCATCCAATCCTGTTGGATATAATAATTGTTCCATCAGCTTATGAAGTTTGCGTATAATTTTGTATACATACATGCAAACATAAACTTAAAAACACATGAAAGTACGTTACATGTTCAATATTGTTTGATTCAACCATTTTTTGCTTATGTTTGATAATTACTATCAAGGTAAACTAAGTTATGTGTAACTCTATTTTACAATGTTTTGTTACTACTTTAAAATTAATTTTTATAGTTGATATTTTAAAGTATAATTAAAACAGATTATAACATATCATAATAGTTGATGAAGAATATAATTTTTGATTGTTAGTATATGAATATATATCATAAATTTTATATGCATGGTAAATATTTAGATTAATAATGTATATTTGGTGATTAATATTTGTAATCATTAACAGGATCAAGTCGTAAACAATTGATGAAGAATGAAAATTGCAAGGAAGATGTTATTACCATTGATTCGTCCGATGATGAAGTGGTATGTGTTTAATAGAAAAAAAAAACATAATTTAAAATTTTATTATTATTAAAGTAATCCTTTCGGTTTATTTTGTAGGACATGAGAAATGTTGCTAAACAATCATCAGGTAAATAAATCTAAATATATTATCTATTTTAAAATAACATATACATAACAAATATTTTTTTTTGTTTATTTCAAAATTTGTCAGGAACAAATGCTACACAAGTGAAAAAAAATTTAAACTTAAAAAGAAATATTGTCATCGTTGATTCTTCAGACGATGATTAGGTAAAAGTTAAATTAAATATATATTTGCATTATTGTCAAACGAATTATATCTTATATCTTTTCATTATAGGATAATTCTGTAAGTACCAAACGTCGTAAAATAACAAATGGTTATGCATATGAAAACAAGATTGGTGAAAATATAATATCATTTGGTACTGACATCCCCGATCAACTACAATCATCAGGTACTTTTTATTAACTAATAAACAATTTTTGCATAATATATAGCATAAAATAACATTATTTGGTTTTTAAATGAAACAGGTAAAGATGAAAAAGAAAAAACAAGCATTGAACAGATAAACAAGAATGTAGGATATTAGTTTTCACATACACATCAAACCATGACAACAAGGTGGCGAATAAGTGGAATTCTAGAGAGAGAAAGTTAGAGGTTTAGGGAACTTTGTGAGAGAAAGTGAAAGATATTATTATGAGCTCCAACTCTACCTTGGGAGGTAGAGAGTATTTATAGTCTTACATAAATCGCCACACATCGGGTCATGGATCGTGCATACAGGGGTAAAGACCCGTCCGTCCTCCACGGTGTTACTTAACTAAATACTACTTAACTTAAAAGAACTACGACTACGAGCTTAACGATTACAAATACTTGAGGTGACCGACTCTTTAATACCGGAATTTCTAATTCCTAACAATCTCCCCTGCGGAGGTCACCTCAATCATGTACCAAACTTACATTGAATACAAAAGATATTACATTAACAATTGATCTTGCATTCTTGATGTAGTCCTTTGCTCCCGAGCTCGTAGTCATAGATTCATCTCATTGCATGTTTGGATACTCCAAGTGGAGGTCTTTATCGATCCATGTGATAATAATTTTGAGCCATCATTTGAGATCATCAAGAATCAAAATCTCGACACATCCTTTGTGGTGTTGGTAATATGTGATGTTGTGACTTTAGGACCGACATGCTCACATTCGGATCATGATATCTTCTCATCGTAGTAGTGGAAGCTTTAGTTGATTCATGATATTGGCGCAGCAGAAGCGTAAGCATGGAGTGAAAATATCGAGTCATTGATGCACTAATCATGATTTCTTTATAGATGAATGTGTTAAGTGAGCATGCGGCTATGGATTGACCGCTTCATTCGATCACCGCAAACGCCGGGCGTGCACTCGCATACAACAAGCTTAGCAATAAATCGCACGAGAGTGTCTTTGATCACTTTCGTTGAATTGAGGTACACGCCCACGGTTCCCGCTGATCAAGACATGTACCGCCTGTGATCGTATAATTCAAGAGTTTCCTTGACAGGTTTCGCAATGCTCTAGTCGTTCTCAAACCGAACATCTCAAAGAAGATAACACGGAGTGAGTGAACCAATAATGTTAAGTCCATCGATTGATGAAAAGATATTTGAAAACAATCGTGTATTGCTCAATAGAAATTGTTTTGCAATACAACGAAGGTTTTATTGAAAATCAATTATCAATCATAAAACACCTTTGGTTTGAAAATGTGTACGGTCGATGTGCTACGTAAAAGAGTTGTTAAGCACAAAGACCGGTTTTTCAAAGGTATCCGTCAATCCATATCTCGAACTGTGATTGATTCAAGAGATTGAATCGCCCCATTGTTTCTGTCGGTTGTCACATGGTTGATCTATATAATAGATCTCACATGCCACCTACCGTGAGCTTGTTTGATGTTGGCTCCAAGGCTTTCCATCTTCATTGTGAATATGTAAACACATTACTCGGATGTTCGCAATACCACAAGGATAATGCGAGGACTCAAGATATAATCTCTTTCCACATTGTGTGAAACAGAGAGTCTTCATTGAAAGTGTCCTAATGAGATTTGTAGATGATCTCGTGGATCTAGACTCAATTTGTGCATATTTGGATCCCGTGTCGAGACTAGGAGAGGGTCTCCTTCTTCAATATCAACAATCTCTAAAAGAAAGTCGATAGATAATGTCGGTTCCCGTGAGAATGAAACAAGTCCTTTAAGAGGAACTTGAGTGGTTTGGAAGTTGAAGTGCAAGGCGTCACCGGGTCCATGACGCCTTGTCTTCAATACCGATGTTACCATCAAGAGTATATGAAGTGAACCCGGTTTCGCCTAAGGTTGAATAAATGGAGGGCTATTTGTTTTCACCCTTTCTCATTCAATTCTTTTTAATTCTTCAACCCCTTCAAGCTTACCGAGACTTCATAGCTAGAACCTTGTTGGGTTTATTCCAAGATTAGCTCGGTCTCACCGCACTCTTCCCATATCTCACTTTTCTCCTTTTATCATCATACCTAAGGACTTCTACACTAACTAGTGGATTGTCCTCGGTAGATCCCTCCGTTCAGCGGATCATGGAACAAAACCTAACCTTATCATCCTTATATCACCGTACATAAAGTAAAGTTGGTCGGTCTATTTGGTATTTGTTCATCCGCCGTTGGAACCAATTGAAAACCATTTGAAAATCAATTCGGATACTTGTGATATATTATCAAAGCATTTTGTACCGAATTGTTTTTGATATTTTAGAACGAGAACTCCCCTCAACATGTGCATCAACTATTTGAAAATGTTTTGCACACGGAGGCAACAGAAAGAATTAACTTCTTTGATTACCATTTTCTAAAGATATCAACATCACTTCCCACATCAAATCAAGTAGATATAGCATTTCCGGAAGGATGAGGTTTCCATAATATGCTCCCCTCAATATGTGCCTCGAGGTTTGAAAAGAGTTTTGCACATACTAGAGGAACTTGCACATTGAGATAAGTTGATCACATTTCAAATCATAGGTTTTAAGATAGATGCTCCCCTCAACATGTGCATGGAAAATTTGAAATCGTTTGTCACATGTGGGCGTGATAGCATGTACATCCTTATAAAACCATTTACCTAATTATCGCTTTAAATCCAATTTAAATCACACATTCTCCCCGATCACGCTTATCAAATCATTTGAGATTTGTGATCTCTTATTGATTTAAATTGATTTTGAAAGCTTTTAAGGGAATTGTGACTTCATTATGAAAGTGTTTTAACCGATAAGGATCGGATTTAAAGACTTTAAACTCCATTGATAAAACATGCATGTATATCTTTTGAAAACAATTTAATGCCAAATAACTTTTTAATTTAATTGAAATCATTCTCCCCTCAATTAATGACATAGGTTGTTGATTGAGAGATAGAGATTTTGACAAATAAGTCCCGATGATTATCAAAAATAAAGACCGAGTTATTTTTCAAAGCATTTGGTTTTCAAGAGATAAATGTTTATAGAATCGAGCATGGAATTTGAAAACATGGTAAAACATGGCTCGTTTTTCTTTTAAAAGCGGTTATCGCTCGAAATGACAATAAACCATTTTTCTCTTTCTCCCAAAATTATTATTATTATTATTATTATTATTTTTTTTTTTTTTTTTTTAAGAATTCGAACAACATCTAAAGTCCCGTGTCATTCTTTGACTGACAGCACAAAGACCGTAGATATTATCGAACCGAGAAAACATGACAAATTGACAATTTTTTTTTTTTTTTTTTTTAAGATTTTTTCAATTTTTCGATTTTTATGGATTTTGAAAGTTTTATAATTTTCTATTTTGATTTTCGAAAAAATATTTACAAGAGATAGATGAAGGAAACCTATTACTCCTCGCCTTCCTCCTCGAAGACGTTTGAGTGTTTCGGTTGAAGGCTTTTCAAGCCAAGTCGTGGAAGAATGAACTCAAAACGTTCTCTTGGAAGAGCTTTGGTGAAGATGTCGGCTAACCGATATTCGCACCTCACAAAATAGAGTTCCACCACACCTTTTTCCACTTGTTCCCGATGAAATGATGTCGAATGTCGATGTGCTTTGCTCTTGAGTGTTGAACATTGTTGCATGAGAGCAATAGCACTTTTATTATCACAAGATGTAGGATTTTGTTGAATACAAAGCCATAGTCGATAATTGAGATCGCATCCATAAGATTTGAGCACAACAGAAGACATGGCTATGTATTCACCTCAGAGGAAATAGAAGTACTCATTTGCTTCTTTGAAGACCAACTCACAAGCTTATCACCCAAAACCGAGCACCTCCGCACGCATTTCGACGTGTATCTTGACAACTGCATGATCAAGATCCGTGATAGGCCGTTAGTGACATACCGGTGTCCTTCGGTACCAAAGTCCCATATTGATGGTTCCTTGGAGATACCGAAGACCCGCTTAATCGCTTCAAGGTGCTTTTTAGTAGGCTTATCCGGTATCTAGCACACATGCAAACAAATGAACAAGATGTCCGGTCTACTAGCAAGTGAGATACATCGTGGATCCAATCATACTACGATATTTCGTTTGGTCAATCATGATCCCCGAGAGGTCCTCATCTAGTTTGGTTCGGTCAATCATGGGGTGTCAACAGGTCACTTGAATCAAATCCAAATTTCTTTAAGATTTCAATTGCATATTTAGATTGATTTATGAAAATGCCTCCGGACTTTGTGAAATTTGTAATCCCAAGAATAATGACATTTGTCCCATCATTGACATTTGAAATTTTGAACTCATTTCATTCAAAACGATCACATTCCATTGGGTCCGCCGAGGCAAAAATAATATCATCAACATAAATTTGAACATGAATTAAATGTTTGCTCGACTTCGGTGAACAAAGTAGGATCAATCGCTCCTTTGTTTGAATCCGGTTGATAGAAGAAACTTTGACAATGTATCATACCATGCCCTTGGAGCTTGCTTTAAACCGTAAAGAGCCTTCTTCAAACGATAAACGTGAGTAGGATGCTCTTGATTCACAAATCCTTCAGTTGGTCGACGAGACGACTTCTTTAAGATCTCCGCTCGTAAATGCCGCCTTCACATCCATCCGATAGACTACCATGTTCTTACTAGCAAGATTAGCCGAAAGATTCGATTGCCTCGATTCGAGCAACCGGAGCAAAAGATTCTACAAAGTCTATACCTCCTCTTGACGATATCCTTTAGCAACTAATCGAGCCTTGTTCTTCAACACATCACCATGCTCATCAAGTTTCACTTTGAAGATCCATTTAAGAGCAATAATCATAGCACGCCTGAGCGGTACTAACTCCCATACATCAAGTCGATCAAACTCATGAATTTCATCTTGCATGGCATTGAACCAACTATCTTCATTCATGGCGGTTTTAACATCTTTTGGTTCGATTTTAGATAGTACGGAGTTGAAGAAGCACCATAAGGCATCGGTTGCGAGTTGTTTCCGGTTGATACAGACGAGAGGATTTCCAATGATGTTGTCTAATGGATGATCGTGAGTCCATTTTCTCGAGGTGTTCATGTGGCACTTGTTGAGGAACCGAGGTAGCCGAGTCGATGTCTCTCAAGAAGATGGTTCGATGATGATTCGTGAGTAGCAAATATGTTTTCAAATGGATCATCTTCGAGAGTCGCAAAGGGATTAACTTCATCATTGATGCCGTAAACATTTCCATGATGTACATTTGAAAATGATGATTTGTTGATGAGATCAAGGATCGCAGCAGTGCTTCTTGACTTAAAGATATTGAGACCGAGGATTGACTTCATTCATCGGAATATGAGCATCCTCTCGTTATAGGGATCAACACCTCATTAGTAATTGAATCATACAGTTCATCAAACATAGGATCAAACAATTTCTTTACATCATCTTCGGATGGAGGTACATATGGAGTTTCTTGAGAGGAGTTTGGAACAAGGGATGAACCAATGGGACTGTTTTGAAGTGCGGGTCCCGAGTGGAGTGTCCAGAGCCATTTGACCGTCACCATCAAACGTAACGTGAATTGTTTCCATGATATTTCGGTTCTTTTGTTGTAGATTCGGTATCCCTTTTGTTTGGTGCATATCCTACAAATACTCCAATGTCGCCTTTAGCCCTAAGTTTGCCTAAGTCTTGACCTCATTAGTTGGATAACACAATGCACCAAACACACGAAGGAAAGATAGATTGGGTTTTCTGTTGTGGACAAGTTCATATGGAGTTTTTCCATGAACAAGTGTGAATCGTGAACGATTTTGTGTGTAGCATGCAGGGGCAATTGCTTCACCCCGAGAAACATTGGAACCTTTGAGTAGATAAGCATTGTTCTAGCGGCTTCAACAAGAGTACGATTTCGCCTTTCAACTACACCGCTCGTTGAGGGGTTCGTGGAACACTTCTTTGATGGTCGATTCCAACGCTTTCATAGAATTCACTAAGTTGTTTGTTGACAAACCCGCCCATTGTCTGCTCGATAATTCGACAGCTTTTGTTAAGTCGAACTCGCAGATGTTTGATGAGTTTGATTATGATATCGTGAGTTTCATCCTTTGTCCTTAAGAACTTGACCTGTGAATCTAGAGTAATCATCAACCACAACTAACACATATTTCTTCCCATAGATATTCTCACCCTCATTGGTCCACATAAGTCCATATGAATCATATGAAGAACTTCGTGACAGAGTTAGTAGGTTTGGGTTTATGGGCATACTTCTTGCTTTTACCCAATTGGCATGTCGAACAAAGATGATCCTTTTCATACTTTAGTCTAGGTAAACCTACAACTAAGTCCTTTCTCGAAAGATCATTGATGGTGCCAAGTTCAAGTGATTGAGACGACGATGCCATAACCATGACTTTGTTTTTGAAGCCTTTGATAACAAGCGATTGGAGAAGACCTCATCATGTCATCGATAAAGATGGTGTAAAGATTTGAGCCACGAGTTCCTTTTAACAGCCTTACCATTAAGATCTCGAACAAAGCGGTATGTTTTCAAGGCTACTTAGATCGTAATCACGTAATCCCGACCAACAGAGAACATATTATGACCCGCACCTTCCACATAGTATACTCTAGAGATGACACTATCACCAACAACGCTCTAACTCGTCTCGATGAATTTGCTCACGGTTCATGAGCCTCGACCGGTCTCCAAATATATGCTTGGAACAAATGAGTCCGTGTACCACGTAACGATTTGAACGATCCGCAGCTGAACACGCACAAGAATGGATAATCGGATAATTGGGATCCCCATGCAAGAATGGGTTCCATTTGGTTAGTAACAATGTTTGGAACACCCACATCGTAAATAGAAGCATTCATATCGTAAAGTGAGGCAATGGAATCATTGTGAATAGATGCAAGATTAGTGTCTCAGATAGCCCTGCTCACGCAGTGATCACTTCTTAAGGAATAGTTCTACCAAGAGGCATCCATTTTCTAGTGGGCATTATCGATTAGTCTTATGACCAATGTATCCAATAAAAGCCTATTTTATCGAATGTTCTTCCCGGGTTTCCACCGCTTTTCTAACTTTCTTCGTTTTGCCTTTTAGCCTTCTTAGCATGAATTTTAGCATTAACAATCTTAATCGGACAATTAACATCATTAGGCGTAACATTAACACCACATTCATGATTAGAAATGTAATTCAAGCGGACATCAAGACAAGGTTTGCAAATAGTATCGAATTAATTAATTACAAGACGCCTATGGCTAATACTAGAATCAACACGATTCGCTTTATTCGATTCAAGCTTAAAGTTCCTAGATTGTTCTTCTACTTTTCCAAAGGCACATTCTTAGCTTGCGAGGTCCTATCATTCCTTGTATTGTCTTGAGACTTTGACCGCTCCCTTTAATGTCACCGACACTCTGTAGAGGAATGGGAACATTAGTTGGTTTAACTACTCTTTGCATCACCGCTTAGATGTGCCGATCTGAACTACATGCAGTGCACTACGGTTCACATTCTTAAAACTAGAGGTACCGAGATTTGTACTCCTAGAAGGCACACTTGAGTTCTCTTTCTTAGCATTGACAGATCTAGAATCGAACTACTCAAGGGCACACTACGGTTCACATTCAAAACATTGGGAATCGAGTGCATATCATTTTGGCATTAGCATCGAGCATGGAATCAAAGGGTTAACTCTCTCACCTAATGTCTTTGGGCATATTGTGATCAAGCATTCTAAGATTTCTTGAGATCGTTTGGCATATACGCATGCATGTCCAATTGCATTATCATGAGGTTTCTCTAGCTTATCCTCTTCAACAATCTCACGCAAGCATTCTAAGCAATCCTTAAGAGATGAGAAATATGTTTGAATAGCTAGTTTGTTGTTTCTTAGATGAGGAGGGACATATGTCACGCATAAAGCATATTTATTACAAGAGTGAACCTTTGATACACCATTCTCCCATTGGTCATTGGCATTTTCCTTTACCGACTCTTCGATTCTCAATTTCCTTTTGCAATGAAGCTATTTGTTCGTTGTTTTTGTTACGAGTGACTTTAATTGATTCAAATAACTCATTGAAATGACGTTTAACCTTTTCATTTTCTTCTAGAAAACTTTCGCTTTCCTTTTGTAAAGCATTTACTAGGTTTTGAAGATGAAACGCTTGAGAATTCTCGAGAATCTAAAGGAGGAGGCATTTGGGAGCCCGTCATATTGTTTGTTTGACCCTTTAATTGAGAGATTTGGGCTTTCAACTTTCGATCGTGTTGCATCGAGCTTGAATCGCTCATCACGCTTGTTAATTTGAAAACCGCATCAAACTCGGAGCATCCGATGATGTCTTGATGTTTGAAGTTTTGACATTTTCTTTAAGATGTTGATGTTTCAGTTGTAAATTAAAATGCTCAACTTCTAGTTTAGAAAAATGTTTAACCAAATTGTCGTGATCATCCAAATCAATTTTCTCGCTTAGTTTAGAATTAGTTTTTCAAGCTCAATGACACGATCATGAGAGACTTTCGTGGCAAGAGATAGTTCATGAAATTGGGAAACATTAATAGAGCAATTTGAAGCGTTGAAAAAATATCTTGAGCAATACATTCAAGAATAAGAGTCTCATTTAAGGTATGCAAGTTCTTCCTCTCAATCTCATTATATTTTAGTGCACGCCATAATCACTAACTTCAACTACCATTGCATCAAATTCCTTTTCCATTCCTTGATATCGCTTTCTACCCCTTTTAAGACTCTCAAAGTGATCTTTCGAAGTTTAAAGAAAGGCATGACCTCGCTAAATAACATTCTTTCATTTGTTCAAACCCTTTCTCCTTCGCTTATACCAATGGGTGTGATCCTTTTCTTGCAAGTTTTCTCAAAATCAACAAATAGTTGAAATATAACGTATTGGCTAATTAATGTCTTGATTTTAGTGGCAATTGTTCTAGGTACAAGATGCATTGGTGTATTAGGAGGATACACACGCTCTAGGCATTTTCCAAAGGGAGGGTTTGTTTCAACAATATTTTCCGCTTCGCTTATCTAAATCCTTTTTCCGTAAGACTTGTTCGGGAGTCAACAATGTCCGAGGCTTAAACTTGTTCAAGGAAATCCAGCTTTTCCTTCTTGTAGTCATGAGGAGTGATAATTATTTTTTCTCTTTGCATTTGGGATCATTTTGTTTCTTATTCATCTTTTCCTAGTGATTTCATTTGATTTCTTATCTTCCTCGGTGCACTCAACGCAACTAGGTTTCGCCTAGGCTTAAGGATTTCATTACCATCATAAAGCACCTTATGGGCATTTCTAGCCCTTTAATTACCTCTGGATTTGGTTCCTCAACAAGGGAATGCTATGCTTATCGCTTAAGACTCGATGTTTAGTGACCATGTGAGCAAATCGAATGGTGTTTCCTTGTATGTACAACTTGTTTTCAAGTTTGTTTTTCAAAGTTTTCGATTAGAAAATTTCTCAAGAGTTTTGATTCCTTTGCATTAAATTCTTGCTTAAGCATTTTCACATTTTCTTGAAGTTCTTGTTTTGCTTAATGTTTTAGAAAGTTTTTCTTGCAAGGAATTTAATTCTTGTTTCAATACTTCTTCTAAACTTACTTTTTCTAATTATTGTACTCACTTGGTCATCCATTTCCGCTCACGAGTGGTCAACTCAAATTTAGCACGTTGTTCATAAATAGCAACACGCTCTTTATAGGCATTTAGTTCGTAAATTACGTAATCATCGAAGGCACATGCGGTGTATTCATCAAAACATAGTCATTGTTGATCGCAGAAGATGCATCACTTGGTACAACTTCACTTTCACTTTGTTTCACATATTGATCATATGGGACAATATCAATATTACCCATATTTTCAATATTTGATTCAATAGTTTCATTGATTGTACTTTGTCATGCATTTGTTGCACATCAAGATCATCGTATAGTTTTAATACCTCGAGATGAGCTTGTCATGGATGGGCCACTAGTGGTGAAGAAGAGACCTTGGGAGAAACCATTGGAGAAATGCTAGCCATAAAATTGTGTGTGCTGTAGGTCCATCATCCACATCGTAGTCGTATGCATCACGGTCACGACTTGAAAGGCATTCGATGATTGTGACCTATCTCCGAATAGGTCGCTCATCCACATCTCGCATCATAGGTCTTGGCATTGCCTCAAGAAGAAACAATTCCCTCTTCATCCAAAGCAAAGACCATTGTCCCGAGCTTGTGCCAAAGATCTTATCTCTGGCAATCGCGATTCGTGGACGCTTTGGAGATGTGCGCCTTGCAATGTGTCCTCACCACCACGCTTATAACATTTGATTGGCTTAGCTTGACCTTGGTTACCATTTCTTCCTCGATTACGTTGCCAACATAACCTCTCCCACTCCACCTCTTCCCCGATCATACCGCCTTTCCCGAATCGGTTGCACCACGATCCTTCCATCTTTAACAAAGGGCTTGATTGTGTGGGTTAGATGTCGCTCGAGGTTGTTGTTGGTTTGTGGAGAGAACTCATGTTTTGACTAATGAGAAGAGCTAGTTGATTAATGAAGTTACCCACGTGAGCATCAAGATCGCCTTGTTTGAACATAGGATCGTGAATGAGTTTGTGATTACCATTTCCCAAGGGTATGACTTGTGATGCTTTGGTTGTGATTCCGATGTTTGAGTAGAAAGTCATTGAGTCATTAGACGAGCTTGTCTCTCCTCGGTTGGTTTTGAACCGATTGAGAATCAATTTTTCAAACATAGCATGTCTCTCATTCGAAGGAGGAAGGCATAGAGTTGCTCATAGTTTGTATTCTTCAATCCTTTAGTGAGCTTTACAATGTGACAAACTTGTGCCATTCGGGATTCATGTTGTTCACAAATTTTGAGTTCAATTGAATGTTAGGCATAGTCATTCGATGTTCCTCATGTCATTCACTAACTTATGAAATCTTACATAGTACTCATAGACATTCTCATCCGGTTTCATCTTGAAGTGCTCAAATTGGCCATAGAGTCGATTCTCTGCCTTCCATAGTTAATTCAACCCGAGAGAAGCATCTTAACATTATCCCAAACCGCCTTTGCATCGTTGTTATGATTGATCGCCTTGTAGATGTCTTTAGGAAGACCTTGAAGAACAATGTTTGAAGCCCCGATATCTCGCATCGAATATCTTTTATCCTTATCATCAAGCTCATCATACATCTTAGGTCCGTCCATTCCGTAAACAGAGTACCATCTTCATTAGTATCAAGTATGTCTCTAGTCGTCTCAACTCGATATGGTCCTTCATCAATGGATTTGAGAATGTTGACACCATTTTCCTTTCCAAGGCAATACAATCGATTCGCTGAGCCCAAGAATCGTAGTTAGTTCTGTCAAGCATGGGTGGATCGAGTATCCGAGCCACCGCTTGAACATCCTCGCAACAATGGAGATGATAGTAGGAACGTTGGTAGACATGTTAACAGATTATACGGATTTTATAACTCTATGATTAAACCGGAAATAGATTCTTTCACGGAATTTTACTAAATCAAGAGAAACCGTAAACAATCACTCAAGTCGCTAGAAGATAATGCACTAAGTCGCTAGAAGATAATGCACTAAGTCGCTAACACTTAATTCGCTACACCACTAAGTCGCTAGAGTCCCAAGTCGCTAGACAAATGCAAGTCGCTAAGTAGTAACTCGCTAAGCCTCAAGTCGCTAGCAAAATTTTGGCAAGAATTGCCACTCAAGTCGCTAAGGATACAAGTCGCTAAAGAGCAACTCGCTCTGCATCAAGTCGCTATCACTGTCGCTACCCGTAGTGGAGAGTCCACTACTTGTATCAGAAATCGCTAGATCTAAGTCGCTAGGTTTAGAACTATAACTCGCTACAAATTTGTAAAGCAAGTCGCTACGAAGAAACTAATCCGTGAGTTAAGTCGCTAGCATGAAAAACCACATAAACATCACTTTTCAATCCAAAACAACCCAACCAAGATGATTTAAGCTACCAAATGATAACCTACACACTTGTGATGATTCTAAACATAAAAGTACTAAAAAATCCAAACTTTAACCCGAGAAATCAACCAAATGATGCAAAACCACTAAACTTTTTCAAACTCAAAACCACCTAAAACCACTAGAAATCCAAAGATGTGCAAGATATGATCTAACCATGGCTCTTGATACCAATTGTAGGATATTAGTTTTCACATACACATCAAACCATGACAACAAGGTGGCGAATAAGTGGAATTCTAGAGAGAGAAAGTTAGAGGTTTAGGGAACTTTGTGAGAGAAAGTGAAAGATATTATTATGAGCTCCAACTCTCTACCTTGGGAGGTAGAGAGTATTTATAGTCTTACATAAATCGCCACACATCGGGTCATGGATCGTGCATACAGTGGGTAAAGACCGTCCGTCCTCCACGGTGTTACTTAACTAAATACTACTTAACTTAAAAGAACTACGACTACGAGCTTTCTAACGATTACAAATACTTGAGGTGACCGACTCTTTAATACCTGGAATTTCTAATTCCTAACAAAGAATGCATATTTGAGTAACAAAATTGATGATTCAGTAAGTTTAAAGTTAATTAAACTTTTAATTTCCATTTTCAAATACAAATAATACAAATTCAGTATTTTTAATTACTATTGTTTTCAACATAGGAAACTTTCAATGAAGAACCTACCATATTTAAACGTTCAACTAAAGAAAAAAACACAACCTTTAAGAAAGTCCACAAATTTACCATTGTTGATGAAGATTCAGATGAAGAAGAAACAAAGATAGAAAAGTTAATTGAGAATCACACATTATCCAATGTGAATGATAACGAAGAAGTTTACGAGCAATCTGTAAATGAAGAAAATAAATTTAATCAGCTTGATGAATATACAGATGAAGAAGAAGGAAACATGCAAAATTACATTTACCCTGAAACATGGTCAGATATGAAGGGATCAGATGATAGTGGAGAATATTTATATGATTCTGACATGTACATTGTTAGATCTGTATCGGATGGAGAAAATAACGATAGCTTTATAAATGACGAGTCTTTAGATTATTATTCCTCAAGTGATGAAGACAGTGACTACTCTTTCTAGAAACCACAGACGGAAGAAACCAAAACTCCTTTTTAAAATTTATCAAGACTTCATCTCCTTCATCTTTATTTTTAAATTATAAGATACTTTGCGTTTTGGTTATTTATTATTCGATATGTTTTACGTTCTATATTTAACTTAATCAATAAATTCTTGAAATTTTATGAATTTAAGTTTTATATTATGTTTACGTAAGTTTCATTATAAATTTGTTATTCATTAATTAAATGTTTGTGATACATTTGAATTTTAGATTGTCTATCTTTATACATAAGAATATATAAAATGCAATTAGGAATTGTTTAAAAAAACAAAATATTTTTTAAATTTGTTACATATCTAAAAAAAAATACAAACTTAATAATTAAAAAATAAGAAAAGTAATTTCATAAATCTTTATTTATTTCTAAAAATTATTTATTATATAAGTAATATATAAAAAATTATATAAACACACCTTCAAATAAGTTGCAAAAAAGGAAGAAAAAAATACATTTAAACTTAAAAGAAAAAAATTTATATATAAAATTAAATTATGAGATGTATTACGAGAAAGACCCAAGGGCGCTATTGGATTGTGTGTGTGTGTTAGAAGGTTGACAATGGTTGAGGTTCTGGGTTCGAGCCTTGGTTCACCCAGGACATCCCTGGCTCCATTTTTGAATTGTTTTTATATTTTTTAAATAAAAAAGTGTTATAATATGTGTGTAAAAGGTTATAAATTAAAATACACCGTTGGTCCCTATACTTGTACTGGAGGATCGCGATGGGACGAAACCGGGCATAATCATCGCCACGGGTCCAAACAGTACCAATTAAATGCCGATTGGTCCTCGACCAATATCGCCGTTGTCAACGTTATATTGCCGAGGGCAAACCGCTTTCACCAGAAGCGCACTAAATAAAACCGTTCTACAAAGTATGTAGCTAGTATATGTGTGTAACAAGGTTTGATCTACATTTATGACCCATCCCTAAACTATCCTTCAAAACCCGTCCTCTTCAAAACGATAATTGTTTCAAGATGGTACGTTGTCGGTGTGGTAAGCAAGCTATTATTCGTGCCGTGGACCTCTGCCAACCTGTATGCTGATTCTTTGGTTGTCCTGCTCAAGTAAGTGCGTCTTAATATTTCTTGTGTAAGTTTGTAACAATGGTGGTTGTTTAATGACTTGTCATAACCATCAATAGGGGTCTTCTTGTCGTGGATAAGATGGTATGATCCTCGAAATCGTGCTCGCTCAAGAATGATCGCACAGTGACTTTTGAGGGGAGAAATGAGCTTGAGGCAAGATTAGTAGCTGCTCAAGGTGATGTGTGGAAGTGGAAGATTTACATGGTGCTAAGTTGGATGTTGTTCTTCATTGTTTATGCATTGGGATAATGTTTTAACCTTTTATGTAATGAGGCTAGTTGGTTAATGTTGTGTATCTTGAATTGTAGTAACCTGCTTATGAAGTATTCAGTTTTGTTTGTTTCTGATTTTCTATGCCTCATGGCTATGCAGATGGTTTGCAATGTGTTTAGGGGTTGACTTTTAAATGTCAACATTCTTATGATGTTCTATTTTAGCTTTGGTTAATTTTGACGCAAACTATTCACACATCAAGCTTAGTCAATTTAAAAAAATACACAATAATGACATGGTTCCATAGTTAATGGAAATGGATATAATTCCAGCTGCATAAAATTGCATACTTTTCAAAGCATGAGCGCTACAGTTACACACCCACACACAGATATGTTTTTAGATTACATAACTTGTCCATAGAAAATAAATAGTAAACTAGATCAAACATTGTCTAGATAATTAGCATAACAGATTTGACCTATGGTGAGGCCATCATTCTTTCGGTGGCACCGCTTCTAGTCATTCTTCGTAGCAGTCGGGTTGAAGCGTAAAATGCTTGAACATCACTTGACCGAATCAAAATCGACCGGATTGCTCATGCATGATGGGATCGGCAAATGCTTCACTTGAAGTTGCTGGGATTGTGACAGGATGCATCATGTATGATGGGATCTTCGCCTCGGCTCTTGATTTGTAGATTCAACACCACTTCCTTGAACCGCACTAACTTGGCTTTCTAGAACAACACCCGCATCTTCGACTTCTTTATCCGCCGCTACCTTTTACATTTAGGATGTCTTTTTTCCTGCAGCTTTAGTAGGCACCTTTTGACATTTACCTTATTGGCGCTCCACTATGTTGAGCTCCACCATACCCTAGGCATGTTACCCGGTTGTGTCCAAAGAACGCCACAAATACTACACCGACACTCTTCCAAGCCCTTGACACTACCATCCTTCACAATCTCTTCGCCTGTGTGCTATCCTAACTCTTTTCTACCTTTATGGCAAAGGGTTTGTTTCGATTTCGTGGAACAATCGTTGTTGGCATAGTTGATTTTCCCAATGTACACCGCTAGTTATAGTCGGACATGGTGTTTGTAGGTAGCCTCCCAAGTGAGAAGATAGTAACAAGGATGAGCCCATGTTTCTACAGCCCGACTTCTTGGCCATTTAAAGCCATATTCCAATTGGTAGCAACAACATGTTTACATGGTAAACCCGTTATCTCCCACCTTCGCAAGTACAAGTCTTGTGTACAACATTAACTACACATTGGTCACCCCATGGTCCACTAACTCGAAACTTAGATCCCCATTCCATAACACATTATACTTAATGACCTCTTTCTTAATAGCCTCTAGCATGTGTTGTGCAGCTTGGTGTTAATGGCCCATCACTCTTCTCAATCACCATAAGAACATGCATTATCCTCTTCATACAATATTCCCGATGTATTCTAAGGTCGTAATAATAGGTTTGCTTAACCCTCTTTAATTTTCTCATGAAACACTTGACACATGTTATTAAGTAACACATCGAAGTAGCTCTCCTAAAGATGACAAGTAATAAACATGTATTAATTGTAATCGCTTATACCGCATTTACGAATACAAAGTAAGTGAAACAGATAGATCACTTACATGAAAATGCGACTTTGACCAATGGATCGGTGGTATCTTACTTAACCAATCATGGGCTGGTTGATTAAGTTTCTTGAGATCGCCATAGCTTTTAAACCAGACAACAGCTTGAGGTCATGCACATTTCCACGATGGTCTTTATAGGCCCTACCTTTCCATTGCAATTTCATTTTCTCATGTATGCTTTTAATACGTAATATGTGTTCGTGACTTTCAAAAACTTCGCTACATGCCTTTACTTATATCCCGCACAAAATCAAATATCTTTATCGTCTGCTTTCAAAACAAGAGACTTAAATTCATGAACAGTAAGAGAGTACCTTATTCATGTCAAGAATAAAAGTGATGCTTGAAATTGGCCCAAGTGCTAAATCATCTGATAAACAATGAAGAAACCAAGTCCATGATCCTATGTTATCCGAATCAACAAAAGCATAAGAAAAAGGGTATATACCATTGTTGCTATCAATTCCACAATTTGTCATCATTGACCATTGAAAGGACCACGAATTGAAAAGCAACAAATTTCAACAACGATCTCCCACAATCTTTAAATCCTTGCTTCATGCACCTAAACAAACATACACTCTCTGAATTCTCTCGTTGGAACAGACTCATCCGGAGGTCGCTCGACATTCATCTCCACCGTCGATTAGGGTTTGTCTTCGCAACTCTTGAACATAATCTCTCAACATGGTAAATTGAAGCTTGAATTGACCCCGATGGCTTTTATAGCTAGGTTTTGGCCCTTAATACCTTCTCGCAGGACACTTGAAGATCGATTGGTTGGTAAGTTGATTATGCACCGACCGACAGAAGCTCGGATTTGTTTCAACTTGTCCGTAATTTTCAGAGATATAGCGAAGGTCAAAAGCTCGACTTCCTTGCTTGCAAACAAGTGTGTTGCTCATTATATGTTCTCGACCGACCGTGATACTGCTCTCACCATTCCCGCCGACAAACAATAGCCATGGGCGTAGTATTTCAAGGGTCCTTTTGGCGTAAAGCAATGCTCTTATACCCTTCCGCTTAATGGACTTCTAGATGGGCCAATATTCACCAGACCTTCACTGGGCCTCAAATCGAACACAACCCCACACCGACCCTTATTCTTGTTTTGTCATTCTTCAAAAAACAACTCCTCCTAGTTTCTATTGAATGCTCTCTTACTAGCTTTTTACTTCCCTCGCAGAGCAAACTCCCGACCAAAGATAGAAAAAAGTGGTATAAACGCCATTAGCAAAGTGTGCGTGTTGGAAACTAACATGGTCACCGCAAAATACTTCATCAACCATCACGGTAAATCATTTACCAACCGCTCGTCATCACTTATATAACATGTTGTTCCTTCTTCACCGAATCAGAGTCGACCTACTTGTAGCATACCAAGTCGCATCATTCTCTTGACAAGTGTTATCTTGATTTGGTTCAACTGCATTGCCAAATTCACTAGTGTCACTCGCTTGTAATGCACTAAGATCAACAACAGATCCTCTTCCATGTTATCCTCGAGTCGGTTGAAACAGACTTACATCTACATCAGCTCCTCAAAGTCATTATTCACATCAAGTAGTGGTCTCTCGCTTTGTGTAAATGCTTGTCCTGTGTCAATTGAAACAAATTAACCTCAAAATTTTCGTGCTCCTCAAAGGTGTTATTGACATCAACTAGTGCTGCTCCACCGTTGTCAAAGTCCTTCCCCGAACCACTCTAAACAGATTAACCTCAACATTATCGTGCTCCTTTAGAGCATTGTCCTCATCAACAACTACTAAAGCACGCCACTGCTTTGAACAGTTGGCTAGCAAATGAGCGCCTAAGGTGGAAAAGAGTGGCTCAATGTTTGGCAAATTGCTAGCTTCACCAATATCATTGACGTCCACAGCAATTGTGTAAGTTGGATAAACCGATCTAGGCGTGTTCATTATCTATATCATCTAACACCAACCGCTCACAACATGATTGAATAGCCGCAGAGCAACTTTTCTCCTATCTTCATCCATCTCCCAAAACACGCCTTAATTTATTGTGGGGACATTTCACAAAATTCTAATCTAGTCTTCCTATTTCAACATACACGTCTATCACCTTATGTTGTATGACAACATCTTTCAACAAGTCTAGATTAGCGAGTTCACGGAAAGAAAACAAATCGTCGCCTAATGTACAACCTGTGCTTAAGAAAGTAGAAATAATTGGTTTGTCCGCACTCATAACCGATTTGGGTCATGAGAGCATCCATTTCATCAACTCGATACCTCTTTTATTTCCATAAGATCAACAAGGCATTTCTTGCCTCCTTGATATATCCTACCGGAAAGTATTTGAATGTACCTTTATAATGGAACATCATGCTAAACGATCCAGTTCACCCGTCAGATAAAAAATGTACAAAAACTTTGTTAAGCTAAAGTTACCTAAAAGGGAATAACTTAATCACTGTACTAACATATGATTGTAATAGGCTCTAACCAAAAAGACTTACAATAACTCCCGACCGCAGCTCTTTCCTCCGCTTCACAATCATCATATAAAGGATATTCCCTTACTCGCCACGTAGTAAATCCAAGGTGGTTGTTTGTTATTTTCTTACTCGATTATTTGATTTTATGATAGACATTGCCTTAGGGTTTTCTCGGTAGGCTTCCAAAACAAGTTTGGGATGAGCAATGAGTACCCGGTTTTGTTATATTGTACAATATGGCGGAAATTGGACAAGACAGTTCTACAAATGTATACCACATAATGACTATTCTACCTCAAAGATTACCATGATTACGGGTTTATTTTGGGTATAACGGAACGTTGACAACGCCGTTATTGGTCAAGGGACCAATCTGGCATTTAATTGGTACTGTTTGGACCCGTGGCGATGATTATGCCCGGTTTCGTCCCATCGCGATCCTCCGATACAAGTTTAGGGACCAACGGTGTATTTTAGTCTAAATTTTAATAAACATTACCAATGTTTTTGTAAAAAACTAAAAAACGCCATAATAAGGCAAAACTTTAAAAAATTAATAACAATTTATAAACCTGTTAATATGCATGTAAAATATAAAACAATTGATAATTATCAATAATAATTAGAAACGTTATCTCTTTCCTTTTAAAATTTTGTTGTACATATAATTAGATTTACATAATGAATATTTACTTAAAATATATATTATGAATTGGTCGACTATTCTTAAAAAAATAAACAATCAGCATACAAAAAAACAAAGGTGCATACAGAAGAAACAATCGGCATGTATTTTTTGAATACAAATTATTGATAAATAAAGTTATAAGTATGTGTTTGTATGATTTTTTTGCAGCTACAAGTGAAAAGCTTAATATAAGAAGACAATAAATATTGTTAACAACAACATGGAAGGTGAGGCAAACAACTTACAACGTCGTCGAAGCGGACCAAAAATTAAGATCAACCCAAGTTTGAGTAAGTATATTCTACTTAAATATGACTTTAAAAAGTAGACAATCACATAACCAATGGCAAACAGTTTGTATGTTGTTTTTAATACTTATAAACATTCTAACTATCTGTTAGTTTAAGATTTTATAAACTTGCATTCATATGTATATTCTTTTTTTAATTTTTTATATCATAATTCAACATCTTAAGTTTAATGACATAAAAGATGGTTGTTTGCAATCGTCCAGTGCTTCCCTTTGTTGTTTAAGCTGTATTATAGACAATTAGAAGGATTAGAATAAGTTATGAATGATAAGAGTCGATATATTAAGCATGTTCAACATGCATTTTTTATTCAAAATTTATGAGTCTAAGACTGTGTAATGTAAGTTGATTACAAATTGTAGCATATGCATAGAAAGCCTGTTGTTAAGGTTGCTGATAATATTGTATTATTAACTTGAGAATAGTATCAATTTAGTTTAGTTAAA